>UNSF01000055.1:0-302500 GCA_900538255.1 Ulva mutabilis | reverse complement strand
CCGTCATGCGAACACATGCGGTCAGGTCTGTGCACAGTGCCAGGTTGTACAGCATTGTGTGCGGCTGTGGCTTCAGGTGATCACGCCCATCGTTGCCATCCATGGCCGAGACGCGCGCTCGGGCCAGAGCGGCGCCACTGCGCGCTGGGCTGTGTGTACATAATGTGAGCAAGCGGAATCTTGATGTTTGCTAGTGTGTCAAAGTGCGCGAGAGCATCTAGTGTGGTGGCAAGCACCGAGTGAGTGTGCTGTTGCAAAGTCGTCACGATCAACGCTGCCCTTGCCCAGACGTGCTCCGTTCTAGATCTCGGTCAAATTGCAGATATTCTTGTTTGAGCGTGTATAATGGCATCGTTGAAGAATTCTGTGAAGCGCCGGGAGCACAAGGAGCGCTCACAGCCGTGCGCATCTCTAGCTTCTTCAGCCCCTACGCATGTCGGGGAGAAAGATATCGATGTGTCCAGATGTGTTGGGCTGTAACGCGCTGTGAGCCGTTCATAGTAATTTGGGCTGGCAGCGCTGGGCCGCTGTCGCGCAGGACCTTCCAGCACACCTGGCTTAATCCCATTGCGTCAATTGTGCAGATCCAATAGGAAGCGCTATGGATTGCTGGAGAAAAAGAAAGACTACAAAAAACGTGCTGAAGATTTTCAGCGCAAGCAAAGGACGATTAAGGTACGGCAAACGCCGCGTGGGTCGACGGCAGTCTATACCGTTCAGAGCACTACACCGCCGCTTCGGTGTCCGCAGACAGATACTATTTGACTGCAGTGTATTTCGTTTCCCCTTGTATGTCAATGATCACATGTTTGGCTGCACAGGAACTTCAAGGCAAAGCAGCTGAACGCAACCCAGATGAGTTCTACTTCGCCATGCAAAACACGTCCACTAAAGACGGGGTCCACATTGCCAGGTGCTTCTACCCGATGTGCTCTCTTCATGTGGAGCTTCTCAATCCATCATCTCCACTGCCACGACACTCTTTTCCCGTGACAATGGCTCGGGTGTGCAAGCAGGCCCTCGCAACAGTGTGCCTGCATGCAGAACTACACAAGCCAACAAGTACACAAAGGAAGAGCTCGCAATGATGCGTACACAAGACTCAGCCTACCTCCGCAGCAAGGCTCAGGCTCAGTCACGGGTGCTCTTCCCCTCACCTGCTCCCCCTCAGCCACACCAGACATCCCTGAATGTACGTGCCAGACACCTCAATCACAGTCGCCCCTTCAAAACGGATATATTCTGTATGCACGCTCCACCTGATGAGACCGAATCCATTGATCGCTGCGGTCTTGGGCGCTCAGAGACAGCCATGATGCCCAACTGTGCCACAGTCACACCTGTCTAATAGTCGACTCTTGGCCAACATGTGCTGGGAGACGAAGGGCCATTCGCAGAGCCTGCATGCTGCACAGATTTTCTGCAGTCACTGCACACTTCATCTGAGATCCCTACCTCCTGAGCCCTTTCAGATGTGTGCGCCACTGTCAAACGCCCCCCCCTGCGTTGCCGATTGTGGCCGCGCTGTGCAATGCGCGGCAGTGCCCTATCCGAAAAAAGGCCGCTCGGAACATGTACAGGCACTTGGCCCCCATCTTGTCGACCCGTTCCTGCATCAAGTTGAACTGCAGAGGCAGGCCTGCGGCAGACCAGTGCTGTCGCACACCGCTCCGGCATGCTGCGAGTGCCCATAGATGTGCCATTCTAAACAGTCTTCCATTCTCTATGACGCTGCTTCTTGCCGTGTGCCGGCCGCCACAGGCTTTGTTGGTCTAGTCTGCTCATGAACACTGGCTCGAGTCTCGGTTCACCAGAGACGTCAATGGCCAAACCGGCTGCGGCAAGCGCTTCAGTTTACCTTGTACACTTTCCACAGATGTGGAAAGATGCCCCTCGGCAGTGTCCGGGCCGGCACAGCTTCCCAGCGTCACCGCGTCATGCTGTGCACACATCTCGTAGGAGATAGCTTCCGTGACACAGCACAGCACAGCATGACACAGCACACGAGAGCGCACAAGAGCATTCCGCACAGGGACTGAGGGGCCAGGTAGTGGCACGACTGTCCGTCTGCCTGGAACCCACAGGCTGATCACTGCCATCCTCACACATCCGCCACCGCTGCCCGCCGGCTGGGCGAGCCGATCATCTCTGCGGCATGCTACGGTCCATGCGCGCCCCCACCATACCAGGCATACCGTGCATGGAACCATCGTGATGCATCGCACGCATACACGCGTGAGGCCTCGTGCACACCATTCGGGGCTGTGTGAGTGACAGCCACCTCTGTTTGCCGGCTGTGCTCATTGACAAGAGCCCATGATGCATGAGTCGGAAGCACTGCCCCGGCTGCTGCCACAGAACTGCCTGCGACTGGCGCTGCCGTATAGAGTGGCCAACTGGCACTCCCAGCCGGTGCTCCCGACTGGAGCCGCCTGATCGTCTGCCGTTCAGGGGCTATGAATCTGTGTCTATTTAGCAAAACAGTACCGCAAGGGAAGGGCGAGAAACAATCGTCCATGCTTGCAGAAGGAGGCGCGGCTGCAGAGCGAGCTGCACTGCCTCGGCACGACCAGCGCAGTGCAGCACACCGTGTTTGTCGACAGCGAGCGGCAGGCGGCCGCGTTTGACCCGGAGGCCTACTTTGACACAGACGCCGCGCTGCTGCCGCGCACGTTCAACCGCCCGCGCCGCTCGCAGGCCGGGACCCTTGTGGCCGCCGCCGGCGACCCGCACCGTGCTGCCAAAGTCTCCTCGTGTGCCCCCCCGTGACCCGCTAACCCCCCCCCCCCCTCCCCCCCGGGGCAGTAGCACATGCGTTGCAGCAGCCACAAAATTGGAGTGCTCAGCTTGATGCACAAGTTCCCCCTTGTGTCTGCCCCCTTTTCGGACGGCCTGCCACATCATGTCATGCATGCATATCAGGGGCCTGGTGGTCAGTTCCCTCGCAGTGCGCAACTATCCGCAGAGGCGACAGTCCAGTTGAATGGTCCGTGCCACACTGTGTGAGTCAACCACACCCGCACTGTTTGCAATCATGGGTGACTGAAGCTGTTCTGTTTCAGCTTGTGTATGGCATTGCGCCATGGTGCATGAGGCTGATGCATTGTGACATGGTGCATGAGGCTGATGCATTGTGACATGGTGCATGAGGCTGATGCATTGTGCCATGGTGCATGTGGCTGATGCATTACCATGCTCGCCTGCCTGGGTGCTGTCCCACATTGTGGAGCATACTCTCATTACGTTTCTCATATGTTACACCACGGCTGCGCCGACGTGTGTCCGGGCCGTCTGCAAGTCGGTGTGCTGTGTGCTGCGCCTCATCAAGGCCTGCGCCACCGCTGCTTCTGCTCTGCGCACGTGCCCGGTCGCATCTTGCCTCAGGTCATGTCAGTCCAGCCCAATGTGCTATGTGCTGTGCTGTGTGATGTTGTGTGCTTTGGTGCTCAACGCTCTTGTGTGGGTGCATGTGATGATTCTGGTGTTTTGACACTGCACCACGAATCTCATCCACATGCGATGTCGTGTCTGCACGCCGCGATCGGTGTCTAAATACCAGATTCACCATCATGCACCCGCCGCGGGTGGGGTGAGTGACACTCCCTAGTGTCACGCACCCCACCCGCGGCGCACTCGTCAAGCAGGCGTCAAGCAGGCGTCAAGCAGGCGTCAAGCAGGCGTCAAGCAGGCGTCAAGCAGGCGTCAAGCAGGCGTCAAGCAGGCGTGAGGGATGGGGCTGCGGTGCAGGAAGGTGCACGCCCAGTATAAGGAGCTACTGCGGGTGCAGCAGGTCAAGACTTTGCTGCTCAAGGCCGCCCACGGCGTGGACCAGCAGCGAGCGCTCGTTGTGCGGCGCCTACCTTGCACTCTACTGCAACTTACAGTACTGCACTGCTTTGTCTCCTGCCTGCATTCGCATGTGCATGCGCAGAGTTCCCTTGGTCTGGACATGCCTCAATGAAAAAAGCGCAAAGATGTCCTTGCTTTCTATTCTCTGGAGTTTGCGTTCGGCTGTGCCCGCGCTGTTGCATGTTGATCACACGTGCCCAATTGCGGCCTGCAGGGCCGGCAGGTCACAACTCCCTGTCCGATGATTGACGATACGGGGTTACACAGCATGACCTACTTGACAAACATCAGCACAGCAAAAATCAGCATGCAACGGTCATGCACAGCGGCCGAAAGGCACGTGGCCTAGAAGGGCCCGCACGCAGAAGAGATACCGGAGCCCCGCCCATGCAGGAGCCTTCTGGACAGCGCCTGCCGATCACGCGTTCTGCATCGTGTGCAGGGCAAAGGTGCCAAGCGAAAAGTCTCGCCAAAAGAATCAGGTCTAGGCGAAGCTGTGTACCGATGGCGTACAGTCCGCAAGAAATAGGCAAGAAGCAGGAATGACCCGGCAGTAAACCAAGGAAAGCTTCATAGCAGTATCATCGCACACACAACGCGATCTACCTTGCATGCAGACCGCGCAACTGTAAAAGATCATCCCCATGAAAACCATGAAATCGCTCATCTTCGCCCGCACTGCCCTTATTCTCTGTATCTTATTAGTCTTCACGAGGGAGCCTGAGCAATGACAGTCCATGCTGCACGGGTATGTGCTGCACGCATGGGCCGCAAGACGTGCGTAGAAAAGGTTTGCCGCCTCGCCGAGGGTGGGTCCATAGCGCGCGCGAGGGGTGGCGGCCCTACGCTTGCAGGTCATAGCTGCGGCGTGGCGGAGGCGTCATGGTGGTGGTGGTGGTGGTGGGGGTGAGGAACACGGACTGGAGCGCTTCGGCGAGCTGTCTGCAGGAGGAGCGGCGGGCGGGGTCGCGCGTCAGCATGGCGAGGATGGGCGTCTTGAACGCGCCGAGCTGCTTGCGGACCTCGGGCGTAAAGCGTGAGCCCTCCCACGGCAGCTCTGCATCGCCCCGCAGCTGCCTCTGGACCTGCACAACAGCCCCAGCTGCTCTAAAGTGCAGCACAGTCTGAACCCCTCGACTGTGCCATGAGCCATACAGTGCGCTCAAAGAGTCCAATGACACGTGCATACGACGTCCTACAAACCAGGAGTAATACAAGCCCTTGAATTTGGGCGCTTCTCTGGTTCTTGACAGTCTGTTTTCGTGTCTCAACATGCACCATACTTCTTCCTGCGGGCAGAGCCCGGCCAACACACAGTATGCTGCCATGGTTTTGTGTTTGAAGAATTGCCATGATTTCTTGCCCCTGTGTTCTACCACCTTGTGGAGCATAACTCTGTAACGTATCTCACACACAGTACCCCCACAGGGCTAAAGCCTGTGCTGCGACCTGGTCGGGGCAGTCCGCCGACCAGCGCTCATGCGCGTCTCGCCATGCTGTGCTGCGCTGTGTAATCTGCTGCGTGCGCTGGCCTGGCGAGTAGAGTGTCACGCTGCAGGCGCACGTACGCGTGTGGGCGCATGGTGAGGGAAGGACACACCTCCTGCATGCCCCCTGACAGCATGTCGAACGCGGGCCTGCCGGTGAGCAGCTCAAACGCGATGACCCCGAGAGCCCATGCATCTGTGGCGGGGTCGGCGGTGAGCGTGGGGGCGCCCTCGTGGTACAGCCGGGCGACCTCCGGCGGCGCGTAGGTGAGCGTGAACGCGATGCTGGCTGGGCCGCCGGTGCGCGCGGCGAGGCCAAAGTCGATGAGCGTCCAGGTGCCGGTGCGCGGCAGGAAAATGATGTTGCCGGGCTTGAGGTCGCGGTGCGCCCAGCCGAGGCTGTGCAGCGTCGACAGGCACTTTGCAACCTGCCCGATGATCTGCATGCATGCGGAGCGTGGTCAGACTCTGTGCCAGTGGCAGCCTCAATTCCGCGGTCCCGTTGCCTGTAGCATGCGCGGCCGCGGCCGCACTGCGTCGTTTACGGGAGGTTGTTGGGTTGAGGTTGTCGGGAGCGGTTGCGCTTATTGTACTCAGATCATCCAGGTGTGCTGAGTTGTTGAGTGCCATTTCACGGGCAGTGAGGAGGAACCTCTGCTCTTGGCACTTGCCAGCTGGTGCGTAATGTCTATCCATCGCAAGACATCTGAAGCAACACTCCAGCAACCGTGTGCCAACAGATAATGATGCATGTCAGCGAACTGGGAGAGGAGTGCATGCATGCAGGATTCCCATGGGATCCCATTGCATGCAAGTGGACCCATGCATACGCGCACACCTCAAGCTCCTCATGCTGCCGTGCACTGCCGATTCATGAGGTCACGGTACAAGATACGTTTGAACCTTGACCAAGCTACCTTGGACGTGACAAGCCCGAGAAACTGGAACGCGTTGGACACAGATTGGCGTTTGAAAATGTGGGGCCGCACCGAGACCTTAGTGAAGAGGTCGTTCTGGATGCGCAGTGTCCGCTCCACGAGGGACTCGCCCTTCTCCATGATGAAGCATGGTGGCATGGGTCTCTGCAACGGGTCGCGGAAGCTGCCATCCTCGTTTCCGATGAACTCCAGCACAGTCGGCCGGCAGCAGATGGCCACGCTGAACCAGTCCTCATACAGGCACTTCTCGTCCTCGAAGACCTTACGGCTAGCGAATAACTTAATGGCGTAAGTCTGACTCGTCTGGCGGCACCGAACGAATTGCACCACCGCCTGGCCTGCACACCATCGGCTGTCCGAACACCTCTCCCTCTGCCGTGCAGCGCTCATACTGTGCAGCGGCGTGCTCAACGCCACCTTGCGCACGTGCGCATACTCTACCAGCCCTCTACGATCTTACGTACGTATATGTGCATGCTGGTACCACTGGTCAACCGCGTTTCCTGCACCTGTTCAAATGCCACGACTCGGAGCATGCGCAAGCGCCTGCAGGTCAAGCGACTCGGAGCGCGGATGGGAATTCGACCGCACCTCCGCGCCGTCTCGGTTCGTCGAGCAGCTCATACCGCTGCAGGATGACGCCCCGCGGCCCGAACGAGTCCAGTTGCCGCCCGATAAAGTTCAGCTGCTCCTTGACCGATGCGGCCTTATTGGGGTCCTGGGGAGGGGGTGCATACCCCTGGGACACTGTCTTCCATGCGTCCGACTCTGCCAGCGTGCCCAGCTCCGTCGGCGGGTGCAGGAGAGCGCGCATGCGTGCGGTAGAGCTGGCACTCTCCAGCCTCGGCAATAGGATGCCGTGTGAACTGCCAGAAGCAGGCGCACCCGCATGCATGTAAACCGTTTGCCCTGTCCCGCGCAACCCACCGGTACCCGATCCCGGCGCAGGCGCATGCATGTCAACCGGCTGCCCTGTCATGCGTGACCCATTTAACCCCGGCGCGACTGCATGCATGTACATCGGCTGCGTCCCCCTGTTTGACCCCACATAAGACCCCGCAGACCCCGGCGCCGGCACATGCATGTATATCTGGCTACCACGGCCAGGCTCGTGCGCATACGACGGCCAGCTGCCGCTTTCAGCAACGAGCATCTGCGCAGTCAGCGATTGCATCGACCTGCTTTGCGCCATGCTGTGCGCCATGCTGTGCGGGCTCCCCGGAGCCGCCCCGTGCTGTGACCGCGCGGCCACGCTGCCTCCAGCACCGGCGCGAGCGCCCTGCGCCATGGACTGCGTGCTGGCCTGCCCGTTGGCGGCCGAGGGCACGGAAGGACCATTGGGGGGGAGTGTGGCGCTGTGCTGAGGCTGCCCGTAGATGTGGCGTGGGTGCGCTGAAATGGCCGACGACGCCGGAGAGATATTGTTGTGCAGCCGCGACGACACCGTCGTGAGCTCCCCAGACTCCTCCTGCAGGAATAAATGAAGAACTTCATGCATGCACTTGAAAGGCTCGCACATTCGGACACCCTTGGTCATTCGCATGATGGGGTGTGAAGCTCGTTGTGGGCTGGCGCGAGCCCTGCAGGGACTTGCTGACGTTGCACACACACACGAACGAGCGCACTCTCGCGGCTGGGGCGGCGAGCCTGGGGCGGCGAGCCGTCTGCACACATCTGCTCAACACAGGTATACTGCGTGCCGTGTGTGCTGCGTCCACACCAGGCACGCACAGCGCGCTGTCACGGCAGGGTGGACACGCAGGGTCCGGTGCGGACCACCATGAGTGCCCGGGCGACTGAGACCGTCTTGTGCTTGTCCTTGGATGCGGCGCGACGGCGGCGCACGAAATACACCAGGAGGGTGATTAGGGTGAGAGCGGCGAGGAACATGGCCCCCGCAACAAGGACGATTGCGGTGGTCCGGTCGACCATGCCGTCCATCATCCCGCCCCCCCCTGCTGGCGGCGCCTCCTGGCCCCCCGGCGCCATCATGCCGCTGTGCAGCGGCGGCACGATTGGTACGCGCCCGGTCGGCGGCAGCGGCTCCGGCGGTGGCTGGGGCAGCTCACGCGGCTGCGGCGCGGCGGGTGGCGGACGCCTGCGAGCGGCGGGGGTGGGGGCTGGGGCGGGGAGTGTGGGGAGGATTTGCCGTGGTGCGTCTGCTTGTGCGGGCTCCACCAGAGCCGCAGCAGGGAGCGCTCCCAAGGGCACATCTGGGTCATCTTCGTAGTCGGACTTGGCGGTGCAATCACCAAACGCGTTGGGCTCGTCCACTAGCGGTGGTTGGCCAGGCAACAGCGGCCGCTCTGTGACTCCTAAGTCCTGAATGCAGCATGCAGTGATTCAAACCAAACTGTATCAATTGGAAACGCTGGACAATGTGCTGATAAAGTGTGAGCATGCACCGTAGATACACATGTGGTGCTGCAAAACGGAGCGCTGCAAGCACAGGCCCTGGCACAACAACGCAGAAATAACAAGGGAATCATGGTCCAATTTTACTTACAGGGTGCAGGCGGCCGTGGTACACAGCGTGCGCAATCGCGGCGAACCGGCTGAATATCCATCGGCCGATTCTGCAGGCCACGTGCACACTTGCCGGGCTGCCATAACCTCGCCGCATTGCCATACCATGAAGGCGCATATCATGGTCATGGAGGGCGTGCAGTGATACTGGGGCAACGTGCACGTGCACATGGGCGGCATGCATGTGTTTCCTGCCGCTGGGTTTGATCAATTAGCCATGAGTCAAACTTACGAGTATGATTCATTGGTAAGTTACAGCTGCGTGCGGGCCCGCACCGCCTGCATTCTGTCCAGCCACTCCAGCATCTCATCAAAGCTGACCGTCGCCTCAGCCACGGCCGACGTGCTGATACTCTCCTCGTTCGGTATGCAGTACCGAAGGTCCGGGTCGTCGGAGAAGAAGCGCGAGGGCCGGAGGGCGAAACCCTCGTCGTCCGCCGCCGCCGCGGCCAGCTGCTTGCCCTGCCCGATGTTCCCGGAAAAGGTCGTGTTTTCCAGGATGATGTTGGTGCCGTCCAGAGCCCAGACGACGCCGGTGTGGGCGGTGCCGACGTAGTTGTCGCGGAAGCCGCAGTTCTGGAAGCTCGCCTGGGAGTCGGCAAGGCCGACCGGGGCGACTGTGCCAAGGCCTCCAAGGTGTGAAAACATGCAGCCTGCACAGCCAAGCAGTCTCTGTACCCAGTCTCTGCACCCACATATGCATGGGCTGCCACTTGGCTGTCCGTGGACCTGCCGCTGCACCTAGCCAATGCGCCGCTTGTGACGCAGCCTGAGCCTGAGGGTTGCGTACAGATGTACAGAATCGATTGTGGCGCGCGCAGCCTGAGCGGGCCTGTGGCCACAGCATGCCTGGCTCGGTAGTGCTGCTACCGCGATCCAGGAGCACATCCTTCTGTGCATGATTAAATTGTTGAGACATACAATTGCCCAGGCCGCATTCAGTTGCAGCTGTAGCTGTACCTGCCTGGCCGGCCAGCTCTGCCTGTCGCGGCCTGGGAAGTACACAAGGTACAGTATAACACAAGGTAAAGTCATAAACACATGAATAAATGAAGTAATAGACGCTTATAAATTGCTCATGAACAATGAATTAGAAGGTCAAATTTTCGTGTAAGCGTGCTGTGAAGGGGGGGGGGGGGGGGCTCACGCTGTGCCAGTATGCTGGCCTGGTCGCCAGAGACACCCCACACGAGGCCGCGGCCGGCGGGCTGCATCGTGCTGGCGTCGCCTTGGATGATGACGTCTGAGAGCCAGAGCTTGCTCAAGGCGGCGTTGTCGGCGCGGGGGCGGTTGATCTGCACGGCGCTGATCTCGGCATGCTCTCTGGCAGTGATGCGCAGGTAGAGGCCATCGAGCCAGAGGCGGTGGTCGGTCATGAGGAGCCCCGAGTCAAGCAGCAGCAGGCACTGGCGCGCGCGCAGTGGCAGCAGATCGTGCTCGTCGCGGCCGGGTCGCATCTCCTCTGGCGGCGGCATTGTGCAGATGCCCTGCACGCATGGGTGCGCATGAATGGCAGCGTACTAGATGGATGGCATGCGTATAGTTGTGCGTTGATTTCATGTGTTCCCGTGCACTCTGTTTCATTAAACCATAGAATGATGGGGTCATCGCACGCGAGACTGTGCGGCTGCTTGCGTGCTGTATGCATTTGTCAGCCTGGCTGGTAGGTCGTCAGCGCTTCCGTTGCTTGCTTCCTGTTATTGCTTGGTGTTGCTACCGTTGCTTGATTGCCACAGTAGCGTCGGTGCTGTATGCTCCGGTTTACCTAGCATGCTGTGTGGCTTGCAGGGTGCCCTAGACACCTCTCTGCAAGATGAACGCGCATACGCGGTGCGGCCTTTCGGCCGCTGCAGTCAGTTGAACATGCACGTGCAACCACCCCGCTCGCGGTCCCAGCAGGGCATGCACGGCACAGAGCACAGCAGCACAGCAGCAGAGCGCACCCGGATCGAGCGCACGCTGTCGGGCAGCACGCCCAGCATGGGCGGTGGCTCGCCGGAGGGAATGGACACGGAGGGGGGGTTAAGGCGGGTGCGCCGCGCGCTGCCGCTGGTGCGAAGGTCAAGGTGCGCGCGGATCTCGATGTGCTGTGCCATGCGTGCCACCGCGTCGCGCAGCTCATCCTCGCTCTCCACAATCACTGTCACGCTCGAGTCCAGGGCCGCTGCCGGTGCCGCGGCATCGGGGGCAAACGCCACGGCGCCGGGAGACGCTGCGCCTGCGTTGGCCTCTTGGAGCCGCCGGGTGGCCCAGGGGCGCTGCCGCATGCTTCGGTGTGGCCCTTCTGTGTGCTCGAGCTCTGAGCCCATACTATCGCCCAGCATGTTGTTGTTGAGCTCGCCAAATCGTAGTTTGGCTTCACGGGAACGCCTGTCTGCTGAAGTTGAAAATCGGCTGTGTGACGTCCAGTGCCTGCTTGGCTGCCTCAGGCTAGAGCGTACACTGCAGCTGTGGGAGCCTGGACCCTGCACAGATGGAGTGTTTCACGGAGAAGCAGGCAGTGAAAGCTAGCTGAGATGGAGTGTGGTGATGCAGGTGTTGGATCGTGCCATAGTGTGGACCTTGCATGCATGGTCTGGAACTCTGCATGCAGATGTGAGGGGGTACTGTGAGGGGGTTCTGTGCCAGATTATCCCAGATTATGTCTTGTTATGTCATGTTCACCGTGTCTGCTGCTGAGCTGGTCAGCTGCTCATTCCATTGGCTCAGGAAACTGGTTGAATTGCCACGAAGCATGGGGGGTTGGTGGGCCGTGGGGCGTGGAGAACCCAAGGCATGTCACTGGGCAGCGATGACAGTGGCTGTGGCTTTGTGACACAGCCATCTCCATCTCCATCATGTGCAGACTCCCCTGGGATGCAGAAGACGCTTCCAGGAAGCATGTACATCTGATGAATCAGTGTGAGCACCTTGAGTCTGCCTACTCTGCAGGTGCTGGTGACAGCTTCCACATCATGTTTGGCCTCCGCATCATGCACAGCCCTAGCTCTGCTCTCACACAGGTGATCTATCACTGTGTAACTCACACAGGTGATGTATCACTGTGTCACACACACAGGTGTGTGTGCACACACAGGTGTGCACAGAGTGCCACCATGGCTTCTGTTGCGCCACCACCAGCAAGGTGCAAGCACAGGGCGGATGCCTGCTGACAGCTCAGCTTCGCATTGATGATTGCTAGTTTATACAAGTGCAACAGAGGCAGACATGCACAGTGAGGGTGGGAAGCGGGCAGTACCACTACAAAAACCTTGCATCTGTTCCAATCTCAAAGACTGACCCATGTGTGAGGTACGTGTACACACCTGTGCCAGCTCACTGAGTAGTGTGTTACACAGTGATAGATCTAGGACTCAGCAGCGCCGAGGCAACAGACCAGGGAACAACTGAGTAGTGTGCAGTATGGCCAGTTTGGAAAGCCAGACGTTGTGCACAGAAGGAAGCAGGCCTGCTAGGAGGCACCCAGTGGTGGCAGGGTACACACATGATGGGCACATGATCTCCATTTAAAACACAGGGGCACATGATGTGCACAGACATGACCATGCATGATGGCACAACATGTATACTGTCACTCACTCCATCCTTGCCTCATCATGGGAGGGCACTGCATGCACCAAGCAGCTGCTGCTTGCAGTGCCTGCAGCACTGTGCTCCCACTCCTGGTTTTTACCAGCAATGTGGAACAGTAGCAGTTTGTGAAAGAGGACAACGAGGAGGCAATGCACAGATCAATGGCATTCCCCTCCCAGTGACTGATCACTGTGGTGGGTGTCGACTGGGAAACTTGCTTTCCAGGTCATGCATGCAGCATTCACACAGGCTTCCATTGGCAAGCATGCTTCCAGCTGAGCAGGCAAACCCCAGACTGTGGCAAACAGCATGCAGACTGCTGTCGCACCTGGGCTCTGAATGGGGCCTTAGTCGCTTGTAGTTATTCAGTCACTTGTAGAGGTACTGGTGGCATGCCGGGCCAGCTTTATCCCTTCTAGCCTGGCCCGCTGTGCGGCACAGAACGCTACGATGGCTCCAGAATTGCCTTGCAGATTCAGCGCAGCCATTGCCACTGCCCACAGTGCCGGTTGTTGCAGTCGCCCTGAGCACCTCCTGGCTCAGGAGCTCCAGTGCTTGGCCGCTGCACTGCTGTCGGCTGAACTCTGGTGCGCAAAGAAGGTGCTACGAGTAGCACTGCCAGTGGTGCTGCCCCAACTGAAACACAATCACGGTACCGTGCTGTCAATCGAATGCACAGGAAGCTACTCTGTATGCTATCAACAGGGCTGGAAGGGTTGCTGCTAGCTGTGGCAGCTGTGGCAGGTAGCACTCCTGGCTGTCTGCAGCAGTGGCGCCATGCTGCGGAGCACGGCCGCGGAGCTCTGTTAGAATTCAGCTTGCTTGAGATGGGATGACGAATTAGTCTTGTAGGCAGGCAGGTGCACGTCTAATCCGCATACATGAATGCGGTGCAAGTGCCCGTGACGGTGGCCTATGTTGTGCCATGCGGAATCGGGCATGTTCGTATCATATTCGTATCATTAGCGGCGTGGCCTTGGTGGAAACAGGCACGTGATCGCGTGTTCACGGCACTGAATCCAGGTGTGAGGTTCATACTGAAGATGGCATTGTGCACAGATGTGAACATCGTGGCGTGCGCACAGCGTGCGCAGCGCAGCCCTGGAGTCGTTGAGCAGCATGCAGACGCGGGTATCTAGATCAGTGGCGGCGCGCCGGCCAGGTGCACGCTGGATATCAATGCCACAGGCGCTGTACATGTCCCACCGTCTGCTCATGACCATGGCGCACACCTGGCTGCGTTGAAGCTACCTGGCTGTGCTCGACCAGCGCGAGTGGAGTCACGGCGTCGACCGCTAGTCACGAGCGCTGGCGCTCGTGCACATGCACAGGTATCACAGATATATCGATGCATATGTATACCTACCACACGCAGCTATCACAGATTTCACAGCTGCAGGTGATATCTTTGGAACAGTGATGCCGTCTTGAATGTTCAGTCACCAGGCCTGGCCAGGCTGCAGAATGGTGCCTGTGAAATGTCGCATGCAAATGTGTTCGAGTTCGATCGTTGCGCATAGGAAGCACATGCGGGACATCGGGAGATCCACTTGCCACTGTGACCTGTGCACGACATGTATATCCAGCCGCAGGCGACCGCCGCCGCAGATATCATCAATTCATATCAACGCGTTGGTGTGCAACGCCAATTGGTATCAGCGCCACCACAGATATCACATGCATCACCCCGGGGCGGAACCACCGGTGGTCATGGAGGGCCCAGTCGCCGCTGCGGACATATCGCGCGCTGAGCGCGGTCGAAGCGATCACCGAAGAGTCTCCAAATTGCGAGAACTGCAGGAGCTCAAACAGTGAGACCGCTCAAAAAAACTTTTCAGGCATCACGCCACTCAGTCAGGCATCATGATCCGCAGCAGCACCTGCATGGATGGGGGCGGACGAGATGGAGAACACGGCCTCGGCGAGGGTACAAATGAGTGGACAGTCTTGATAGGAGACGGGGGATCGACCGAAATAGGATCAGCCGCCTTCCACGCCCGTACATCATGATGAGACCACGGCATGCTGCGCGTGCCAGGGTAGCCATTGTGCTGGCCACCAAGCCGACAGACACGTGTGCCACACCAAGCACATACATAGCAACTCATGCAGTGCACAAGTGTTGGGTTTGTAGAAGCCCCCCCCCCCGCCCCCGTAATTGCAATAATACAGTAGTGCGGGCACCCGTAATCAGTTTATAGTACACGTGCTGACTCGGAGAAGGGTCAAGCAGGAAGGGCAAGCGCCATTGGCACCACCACGCGCGTGTTCCGGCAGAACGCCCGGAAGCTCAGCTATAGGCTATAGACATGTCGTTAGAACAACCATTGACATAGAACATCCCCCACTGTTACTTTTTGTATATACACCCCGAATTGATGTGAGCGCTGACACCGAATTCGCCATAAATCAGGGGTACAGATCTCGAGTAGATCCAGGCATCTGCATGTAGGTGAGCTCTGTGACCCCGCAACGCATTCACAGGCGGCAGGCATGACCCGGTTGCCACAGCAATACCGCAATTGCCACAGCAATACCGCAATTGCCACAGCAATACCGCAATTGCCACAGCAATACCGCAATTGCCACAGCAATACCGCAATTGCCACAGCAATACCGCAGTACCACGTTATCCTGCTAGCCACCACGTTATCCAGACTGCTCATGTTTCCCAGTACCACATATAGATACTGTGTGCCATTGGTTTGTGTGCTTGTTGGCTGTTGGCCATGGTGATTGATTTTTGGTGCATTGCCATGAATCGTGCCTCTGTGTTCTACCACCTTGTGGAGCATACATTTGTAACGTATCTCATTGCTTGCTGGCTCGTATTCATGTCGAGAGTGCATGCTAAATGCTGTGGTGACAGACCTACACGGCCCATGGTGACAGCACTGTACGCGCGTACAGCGAGAACGTTGGGTCGCGTGCCATGCAGTACCTCAACATGCTGGCAGTGTCGTTGGTTGGGCCATTCAACAAGCGAGCAAAGGCTCGCTGGATTGAGAATTCCTTGCGGGAGCTCAGTGCGGCGACAGTGAAAGGAAACGGGTTTGTGATCAGAAAAACCATGGCCAGGGTAGCACAGCTCACGGGTGCGCACTTCATGCCAGGTGATCGCCTGGACGGCTCGCATCTGCTGGGTAGCATGTGAGTCTAGAATCTAGTTGTACATTCGCTTGTTGCACTGGCTCGGAGCCCTTCGATGTAAGAGTACAGCGAGAACGTTGCAGCTGGACCCCACGTGCCAGCCCCGGCATACAACCCCCCTGTGAGCCCGGGGGCGCGCGCCCATCGAGCGCGGGCCGGCCCAGCAGCAGCTCCGGGGCGACAGCCCAGCATATGCAGCAGACCGTTGCTGCTGGAAGCATCTGGTGCAGGCTGAGGCCGCGACTCCATCTGGATCTGCGCAAGTATTCTGGACAGCGTGGCCACAGGCAGTCATGCATGCCGCCGCCGCATGTACATGCATGTGGGTGATGTGTGCCCAGGTACCGGTGCTGACTGTTGCCGCAAAGCAAGCCAAGGCTAGCCGATGCAGCAAGGCGAATTTGTAATGGCGTGCAGAGAGCAAAACTATCAGTGCACACATGCCTGGTCGCATGCATGCATGCATGAACGCAGGTAACCAGCGGCCATGCAGGCTGTTCGTGTTGAATGGACTCGCGCAACTGCCCGGCACGCCGCATGCACCTGCAAGCGGCGCCAGAGCCACAACAGTGCAAGAAGTGATGGACAGAGCTGCGACGATTACACTCAGGCATTCCTCAATGCATAATTCCACACACCTCATGGCATGAATGGCACAGCACCGGGAGCGCAGCATGCTCTGTGCACAGCACAGCATACTCACCATCCACAGCCAGATGCCGCTGCTATGATTTGCACGAGCGCACGATCTGCACGCTGCATGCCGGCCGGCGTGCTGCTGCTGTTGTGCGCAGCATGTACGCTGCCGCCGTATACATAGTGCGTGGGGCCGTGAGGCTCCCTGCCAAAACGAAGCCTCACAACAAACAAACAAACAAACAAACAAACAAACAAGCAAGCAAGCAAGCAGGCCAGCCCGTCGCGTGCTGGGGTTCCCCACATGCCTCGGGCGCTGCACCCGGAGTGCGCTCTCCCGGTTCTGGGCGCCGCGGCGGCGGCCATGCTCGATCTGAGACACACCATCACACTGCAACACTGCCGGACCGTCCCCGGATCCTGAGACCTCTCCCACAGGTTCCACCTCAGCCACCTGCAGCCCTGCGGCCGGCGCGCGTCTTGGTCCCAACAGCGCTGTTCGTCTAATGCATGCATGACCCTGCAGGGTTCTGGCGCCAGGTCTCAGGCGCGCACTGCACACAGCACGTGCCCATGCATGTCGCGCACACTCTCTCTGACACGATCGGTGTGTGCTGCCTCGGCAGCAGGCGGCATACCATCTGCGCACGCAACACATCGCCACGGCACACAGCATGCACAGCGCGTGCCCAAGCACGACAGCGCAGGCCGCTTTTATCTGAGGCTGTAAGTATACGGAAGGAATTGCTGAGGCGGTAACAGGTGATTTATGGCAATGGTGCCGCGTGCGGCCCCACGGCCGCTGCTCGACACGAGCGTGTCGCGAAACACCATGATGCCTCACACGAGCATTGTCGTTTCACGGGTCGCTCCAGACAGAAGCTCTGATTATTAAAGGGTACGTTTGAGGGGTCCCCCCCCCCCCCCCCACTTATTACCTGCCTCCACGCGGTTGTGCAGAACTCTCCAGCTGAGACAAGCGTGCCTGTATGCATGCCGCATGTCCATCAGCGCAGCACAGCACAGCACACTCGCCGTCAAAGCGATGGACTTCTGACTGCACGCTGCGTGTGCTGTCGGGCCGCTGGGCTTCGTGGGCACCTGGCACAATCGACTGGGCAGCCCTAGAAGTTTCGGGGGCATCCTGCACGCCCGAAGTTTCGCGAAATGCTGCACGATCCCCATACACGTTTGCAGTCACGAAGGTGTCCATCGGGGCGCTGTGCTCGTCATCGGGCTGCCAGGCCCGGAGCAGAGGCGCCGCAGCGTGGCCGCAAACTGCTGGCAGGACGGACGGCTCGCTGGGTCGCGGCTCAGCATGCGCAGCACGGGGCCCTTGAAGCCCCCGAGGCGGCGGCGCAGGCTGTGCGTGAGTCGGTCCCCCTCCCACGGCAGCGGCTGCTCCCCCAGCAGCTGCGCCTGCACCTGTAGCCACAGCACACGGTGTCATGCATCTTTCTGCTTCAACCTGTTCGGGGCCGCTGGTGCTGCGCACGGCGCTGTGCGCTGTGCAACGCGTTGTGCATCACATGCTGTAGAAGAAGCCGTGTCCTGCAGAACCGTCAATGCATGCACCTATACGTGCTGCACAGCAGCTCGCCGCATGCCTGCTGTGCGCGTCATCGCTCAGACTACGCGGGTACCCTGCGCAAATGCGGGCCTCGCGGCCTCCGTGCAGCCTCTGAGCTGTTTGTCAGACATGATGGTGTCATGACTGTGATGATTCTGGTACTGAGACACTCTACCACGAATCTCATGAACATCGCGATAAAGTGTCTAGCTATCAGGATCATCACGATGACCCACCTGTCAAGACCCACATCGACGCAGAGGGGCACAGCAGGTGGTGCTAGCGGTGCGGTTGTGTCGTGACAGTTTGATTCAATGCCGCGCGCACATGGGTTGCCGTTCTAGGCATGTGACCGGAGTCGCCACTCCTGATGGCATGCATCTGGCGCTTGGCTTGCACCGATATCGATTTTGCACATTCGCGTGTCTGTTCCGTTCCGGTCACCGGAGTGCAGTCGCTCCTCGGTGACCATGCATCGGTTACATGATAATGGCAACCACATTGCGTCAGAGTCAGCCGCGCACCTCCTCACTGTCCATTGGAGGCTTGAACGCAGGCCGGCCGGTGAGGAGCTCGAATGCCATCACCCCCATGGCCCACGCGTCCGCCGCTGTGTCCGCCGGGACCGCGAGGTCGCCGGCAGCGTGCGCAGCAGCCGCCTCCGGCGCTGCGTACGCCAGCGCATGGGCTGGGCTTGTCGGCTCCCCAATGCGGGCCGCGAGCGCAAAGTCTCTGAAAGCCCAGGAGTCCGTACGCGGCAGAAACAGCACATTGCCGAGCTTGAGGTCGCGGTGCACCCAGCCACGGCTGTGCAGCTCCGAGAGGCGGCTTGCCACCTGGCCGATGATCTGCATGCATGGAGTGGCAGGCTCGCTGACCAATTGCCTCAGCCTCGCCACTCGGCCATGGTCATGTGTTGCATGCATTGCCATGCTTGCCTGCCTCTGTGTTCTGCCACCTTGTGGATCATGCCTCTGTAACGCTTCTCACATGCTGACCATGCACGCGTGCACACAGGACATGTTTGGAGCTTGCGCGCAGTGGCAGGCTCCACTGGTTTCTGTGGTCACCCAGCTTGAGATGGGACGTAACCAAGTGCATGGTCTGGCAGAACAGAAGAAGGCATTGCCGCTTCGATTACTGGCAACTGGCTGTGCTGTGTTCTGACAGATGGCACGGAATTCAAACAGCCGATCGAGCTCCTGAGGCAGCGCCGGAGCTACCGCACCTTCGCCACACCTACGCCGTCTTTCTTGCCAAACGCGGCCCTCTCCGTGAGCGACTCCCCCTTCTCCATCACCAGACAGGGCGGCATCGGATGGTCGAATGGGTCACAGAAGGCGCCGTTCTCGTTGGCGACGAACTCGACGACGGGCGGCATGAACCGTGCCAGGGCGTCGTGCAGGTATAGCCGCCGCGCCTCCTCGAAGGCGGCCCGGCTGCCGAAGAACTGGACCGCGTACAGCTCCTCCTGCGAGTTGCGCACGAACTGCACCACCGACTTGCCTGCACAGCGGCGCCTGCAGTGTTGCAGTGTTATACGGAGATCAACGCACGAGCCCTGCAGCGAGGGCATCAGCAGTGTAAACTCAACTGGAAGTAGCGGCTTGGCGCCATGGAGTCTCACAAGGGTTGATCAGGCCAGCAAGCAGATCTATCTGCAAGCGCCTCTTTCTGCACATTCCCATTCTGGTTTTCCCATTCTGGTTTTCCCATTCTGACTTTCCCATTCTGACTTTCCCATTCTGGTTTTCCCAGTCTGGGGAATCATAATTGCCTGCTCAGGCAGCAAGTCTGCTTGCGTCTGATGGCTGAATCACAACTGAAGCAAGACACAGGAGTTGGACCCGCCTTCTAACTAACCCTGACATGGCTGGCCCTTGACAAGACATGACAATGAGTTGACACATGCACACCCACACCCCTGCTGTTGCCCTCGCTGCCGGGGCTATTGCGTTCATCTCCGTGTAACACATGCACACCCACAAACATGAATCTCAATACCTACCCCCATACCTGTGCACTGGGGGCTACCTGCCAGTGTCTGTGCTCAAACCACCCAACCTGACACACAACACTCATACACCGCAGGTCTGGGAAACTCACCATCACAGGATCGGATCCGATCGCCATCACAGGGTCTAGCATCAGTGCAACATCACAGAATGGGGACAGCATCAGAGGTCAGCCACGCACCACCCTGGCAGCGATCATCGCCGCCCAGCATCAGGTACCGGTCCAGCACAACCCCCTGCGGCCAGAACGAGTCGAGCTGCTGCTCCACAAGCACCAGCCGCGCCCGCATCTGCGCCGCGTCGGCCTGCCGCCGCGGCACCACCGCCGCCGCTGCAGCATCCCGCGGCACCACCGCCCGTGCCTCCTCCGCCGCCTCCAGCCCGCCAGGGTCACTCATAGACTGCAGCATCGGCCTGACGGGCACGGGGGACCCCATCCCCGAGGACAGCCCGTGTGACCCCTGTGGTAACTGCACCCCCCCTGCCGCCCCCCCTACCGCCGCCGCGGGCTGCGCAAAAGCCGCCCCCGGCGTGCTGACATCATGGTTCGACAGCGTTGTCCCGCTCAGCGCTTCGATCGCGAGGCTCGGCGCTGCCTCGACGCTCCGCCGGTGGCCAAGCACGCCAGCAGCAGCCGCGGTATCATCTTCGCTGCTGAGGCCCTCCTCAAAGCTGCTGTCCCCGCATGCGGATCCCGCCCGGGCACCCCCACGGCAGTCGCCGGCATCCGCCGCGGATGCATTGCTCTCCCGGCCCGGCGTGTCCAGGCCCCGGTATGTTCCTGTGTCGCTCAACCCGGCGACCTCATTAAGCGGAACGGCAGTGCCCTCGCCGCAGCCGGCCGCAGCATGTGTGGTGGGCGCCTGTGGCAGGTGGAGGTCGACGCTCCAGCTGGGGGTCTGCTGGAGGGCCCGGCTGCCGGTGCCGCCGTCGGAGAGCTTGGAGGGTGTCTTGCTGATGTGGTAGAAGAAGCTGAGGCTCACGCCGCCCGAGTCGGGGGGGTCGTCCTGCACTGCGGTGGCCGGTGTTCCAGCTTCACTGCCAAGAGGACCTGGTCTGGTGGGTTAATCAGTCATCAATACCAGTCACACACAACTAATAGTCACACACAGCGTCACCACGCAGCCGCCTGCCCTGTGCCACACGCTGAACCCCTCGCAAGTGTGGGGTTCATCGAACGTACGGCACACTGCACCCCTGCTTAGGCCTATGAGACTCTGCCTCATCAGCAAAGCACAGCACAGCATGAGAGAGGTCGGCAGGTCCGCACCATGCTGCGCGGCGTGGGTAGTTCCGGCGCGTCCGACGGGCCGCGCTCCGGGCCCCGCTCGCTCTTGTCCAGCCGCCACCGCTGCAGCCGCTTCCGTCGGCGCCGCCGCAGCCACAGCACGTACAGCATGACGGCCACGAGCGCGAGCGCCGCAAGCACGAGCGCCGCCGCCGCGAGCCCAACCGCGGTGGGGCTGTTCAGCGACAGCCCGCCGCCCTCCTCCACGTTCGCCGGCTCCTCTGGCACCGGCAGGCCTGACCCCGTCGCCGCCGTCAACATTGTGCCGCCGTCCGCGGGAGCCGGCGCGGCGGCCGGGAGGCCCTGCTCGGCCGCTGCAGCCGCCGACTGCTCGCCGGGCCCGCTGCTGACTCGCCCTGGGAAGGCTCTGGCCGGGGCGCCTGTGGCTGCTGCAGCGCCGCCGGCGCTGTGCAGGCCGCGACGCGGCATGCCTGCCACCCGCTGCGTCTGGAACTCGAGTGCCGCTGTGGTGCTGCGGTCTCGCTCGGCAGGCGTCCGGGCGCTGTGTGCTGCGGCGCAGCAAGGTGCGCTGGGCAGTGACTGCTCCGCTTTGGCCTGGCCGCCGCCCTTCTGCGTCGCTGGCTACGGCTGCCACCTCAAAATCTCATGAGCAGATGAGGTGCTGCCGGAACGTGTGAGCCCAAATGGATGAGAAACGTTTCAGAGCCGAAATGAACGAGCCTGTGGGTGCCCTGAAGCTATGGGTGCCCTGCACAGCAGCATGCGTGTCAGCAGCATGCGTGTCAGCAGCATGCGTGTCAGCAGCATGCGTGTCAGCAGCATGCGTGTCAGCAGCATGCGTGTCAGCAGCATGCGTGTCAGCAGCATGCGTGTCAGCAGCATGCGTGTCAGCAGCATGCGTGTCAGCAGCATGCGTGTCAGCAGCATGCGTGTCAGCAGCATGCGTGTCAGCAGCATGCGTGTCAGCAGCATGCGTGTCTAGCAGCATGCGTGTCTAGCAGCATGCGTGTCAGCTATCCACCAGCACTGATTCAGCAGGGCCTTGCCACAGGCAGCACTGAGGCTGGATCCACTGGTATCTGGAGTTGAGAGGCTGCCAGTGGGTCCATGGTCGCCCAGCACCTGCCCTGCGTCACTTCTGACAACATGGTCCTGATAGCAGGCCACGACACCGGTCTACAGCTGTGACTGCACACTCAGTACTGCACGCACCATCCACACAGGCACACAAATCATCCACACTTGTTGTATTACAAACCGGTCACACTTGTTACACATGCCAGTGATGCAGAGACAATGCCTGCCTTCTGCCTGCCTGCTGCCTGCTTGACAAGCAGGTGAAAAGTGCTACACGGGTATGCCCCGCAAAGTGGTAGAGCAATCAGGCTAATGCAGCTGCATTGTTTGGGGGGGGGGGGGGGGGGGCTGTGCATTGTGCATACAGTACATGATCATTGCTCTGATCTCATGACAGTGCACATTATCAGATGTCAATCCAAAACACGTCTGATGCCGTACGTGGTAGCACACTTTGGCGAGTTGGGTTTTCTGCAGCCGAAGCTGGGTTATCCATTCAGTGAGGCCCATGCATGGGGCGGGCCTTTGGCAGGGCTTCCAGTGGTGCGCAAGTATGTAGGTGCAAGTGTGCTGCGTGAACCAGCTTACGTAAGAATTCTTGCGACCAGACGCCGCGCTTTGCGTCACGCATGGAATCTCAATGTGAACATCCATGCCTGATGCCCTCGCCGCGCGCATCTGCGTACACGTACGGCATGGCATGCCACGTATGCTTGCAGTGGCACATTTTACTCAAGGAGCGCTCGCTCGCTGCTCGACACCCATCCCTGCGGTCAGTCGTTGGGATTGCGTGTCGAACTCTGCAGCTGTGCGCGATTGCGACAATCAAGGACTCTGCACTGGTCATTTATCCAGTACTTCGTTTGCAAGTTCTGTCAGCTGACAGATTGAGGTGAGCGCCAGCTTGTACGCAGCCACGCATTTTGAAAGCGACCGAAACTTCGAGTCCTTCCGGAGTGCCACAAGCTTGGCCACATGGATGGATCGGCACGGAGCATCTGCGCACTTCTCAATGTGGAGGGGTCCACGCTGGTAGCGGCAAAACTTTCCAGTGCGGCTGATGGACTGTGAACTTGCCAGCATACATATGTTTCTTTTTCGCGCACTCACTGCGATGGTGAGAGCGCCAGCAGGCCAACGCAGCATGCGCACGGGCCCACCTTTCGTCAAGCCCTAGCGCCGTTGCACCGGGTACCGAGGAAGGTGCACGGCCAGAATAACGTATTCAGGCCGCAGCTCTGCAGCGCGATGTGTCTTGACACAACCTGTGACAAACTGTGCAGCAACGAATGCACCGGAAGGACGCAATAGGTTGCTAGCAGCGCTCGGAGACAAGCCCTTCAAAGTAGTAAATTTAGCCGCGGCGTGACTGCTGGCTGTGTGTGCACAGCTGTAATGATCATGCATGCAGTGACATGCCGATTGTGCCAAAGACTTTGCTCGCGCTCATATGCGACTCTTGTTGACCTTGGCGTGGTGGAATGGTCCGTTTTCACTACGCACGGCTGTCAGGCAAGTCCCAGATCTGTGAGCATGCTGCGCAAGCGCAGTGCATTGTGTGAAGATCGCGAGACGAAGGCTGGAGCGCTAGCGCAGCTGCATGCTCATGCTGACCGAAACGCAGCAATTGCTGGCAATGACAATGAGTGATCGCAGAGCTCTGCGAGCAGAGGCAGTTATACTGGTGCGCTGTGTGTGTGTGCCGTGCATGTGGGTCGCTCGTGTACACATGCAGCAACGGGTCGCAGCAGGCGGACGGCAATTGCAATTGAGCGGTTAGGCCCGCCTGCGCGCAGATTCAGGCATGGATGCATGACACCACGGCACAGTAAAGGCTCCACAAGGCAGCAGCACATGCCGGACACAATGTCAGGGAGTCTGCGTGCATCGTACGCTGAGGCAGCACTGGCAAATGCGCCTGTGTGGGGCGTCCACTCACGTGCCTCCACGCGTGTTAATCGTCATGGACACGTCTCAGAGCCTTGGCGCACTGGAATGACAGCAGCCAACCGTGCAGGTCCTGGCCTCTGCTGCTGCAGGCTGAAGCTTTCTCTGCTGTCTTCCGAAACCTTTCGATGCTTATCCAGTCAGCTGCGGGCCAGGCGAGAATGGTCAAGCGATCTGGAGCGCTTGCTGGAATGACCAGAGAGCAACACATGAACGACAACACGCTGTAACGTAGAGGGGTACAGGTGCGGTAGAGCTTCTCACTGAACAGTGAGGATGCGCTGTGTGAGAGTAACTGGCGTGTTGGGCCCGCAGCACGGCTGTATCATGTACACGGCGCGCTGAGCTGGAAACGCACATCCGCGCTTCATGCGCCCGGCAATTCGGGGCCTGGACCTGTTCGTGGCGATAGGCGTAGACAGACGTGTGCGTGACGACTGTACATGCAAAATCTCAGGATGCGCAACGAAACATGCATGCGGGCAGGAACTTTGCTCATGTTCGGACGTTCTAGGTGTTGTCGCGCAAGCAGGTTCATGCGTGCGGCGCAGTGTGTGCACACCTGACAGGACAACGGGAAAGTCAGTCAGGCCACGGCCCAGGTCAGCTAATACCTGCTAATTCTGATGGACAAAACTACGTGTGGACGGCGTGCAAGCGATTGCAGAGCTTGAAGCACTAGTATCCACTATCCAGCTGCCAGCATGCTCAGAAATCTCTCTGACTCACGACGGTGTAAGCTCACCCCAGCACCAACTTGCAGCAGCAGAGGCACAAAGCTGCATGCAGGCCCTCAGAATTGGTGCAAGCATGGACTCATACTCTCTTGCGAACACAGCAGCACCATGCTTGCGGATTCTGTGCTGCTGTTGGGTAGTCCACCAGAGACTTTCGCGGTGTAGAGTCCCACGGTGTGTAGTCCACCTGAGACTTTCACCAAAATGGAACCCGGGCCCAACCAGCACAATGCAAATAAGAGGGTTCCACAAGGGGGTGTCCAGGTCTAAAACTGTCACTGCGATAATGGATGGTCAAACCTACCACCTTTGTCCACAACTCCTTGGACCGTCAACTTGCGCCAAACGTTTCCTTGGACAGTCAACTTGCTGGACTTTCAGCTGCAACAAAGTCACTGCAATTGCCTGTTACGCAAGCAACCTGAGGCCTCGAGAGGCATCGTGCCAGGCATTGTGCCAGATGTAGATCTTCAGCGGCCAGTGGATCTGGCATCAGATCTGAGCGTTTGAAATCTGATCTGTGACTGTGACACATTATCTGTTGCTGCAGTGCAACAGCTGCAGCTTCAAGAAGAAAGAAGCCAGGTTGTCCCACTTGTGGCATGCAGATGGTGTGCAGCCATCATGAGCCTCATGAGCCGTGCTTGTGTTTTGCTTGCCAGTGATTGCTGTGACCGTCTGTGCCGCACTGTAATGCATTCCCCTGTTCACTCTTTGGCTGTATTCACTACTGGTCACTGCCAGGGCTGCTGCCAATATGCATGCAGCAACTGATCCAGAGCATCCACAATACCCGCGCCACCACATGATGTGCAGACGCCACAACAGAATACATGCCTGCTGCCCGGAACGCACGCCCCTGCCTGTGCAGGCCGAGCCAGAGGAAGAGGTTGGCAACTGTCCCAGGAGCAGTTTGGGTGCATGCATGCCTGGCACACAAGGTAGCCCACATGTGGCCACACAGCCCCCAGATGACCACTGCCACCAGGAATGGCCCCGACCTGATGCCGGGGCTATGGCTCATCACTCTTGGATCTATCAAACGAACATGGGCATCGATCGCGGGGCGCATGGGGCACACCGCATGGGGCACACCAGGCGCTGCCCCAGCTGCCCTCCATTAGCCACCTTGGAGCATCGTAGAGATCGAAAGCACCAGCCAGCACCTCAACAGCTCAGGCCAGCAGACCTGTTCTATCACCTTTTGGAGCACAACTCTTGTACGTATCTCACCTCTCAAAGCGCAGGCAGGCAGACCAGCTGGGACGAGGCGCGGCCATCAACCCAACTCCCTCCCGTGCCACACCCGCGCCCGCAAGCCTCGCGCCGGCAGCCAGCATCGGCACCGCGGACGGGGAGCAGGTCAGGGGTGGGAGCGTGCGGGGAGGAAGCAGCCCCTCCACAGAGCATTCCGCCGCAGCACCCTGACACGCAGCCCGCTGACACGCAGCACGCTGACGCGCAGGTGCGGCATCAGCCCATGCTGCCCCGCCTCCGCCTCTGCACCTTCGTGCTCTGCATGCTCTGCCCTCTACGCCTTCGTGCACGTCTCTCCACTTCGAGCGGTGTGGGACCCAAATTATGTGCCTCTCATCCCGCGCCCGCCCCGCCCCGCCCCCACCTCCCCCTGGTGCATGGGAGATGTGCGGGAGTAACCCCCACTCGCCATCGGATACAAGTGCCCCCTCGCTCCCCCCTCGCCCCCCGATCCGTCGGAGAGCAGTGCTGCCGGCGCTGCCGGCCAGCAAGGAGTCTTTGGCTGTGAGGCATCGCCTCTGCTCGGCCCGCATGTGCGACGCTATAGTATCACGGGGTGCGGCTAGAACGGGAAATGGCGCGTGATACCCGGGCGAGGCCACGCGGACTGCGTGGCCGGCAGCGCTCTGGCGGATGCGGCAGCGTCGTATGCATGCCTGCTCTATCGAATCATGTATGCTCTAATCACAGAGTCTTTGGGTGCTATCCCTGGGGCGCAGGCTGGCCTGGGCGCATGGGGGCATGCAGGCGGCACGCGATGGCAAAGTCTCCCGCCCGCTCCACCTGCACAGCACAGCACGCCTGCACAGCACAGCACGCCTGCACAGCACAGCACGCCTGCACAGCACATCACAGCACGCCTGCAAAGCACAGCACGCCTGCACAGCACAGCACGCCTGCACAGCACATCACAGCACGCCTGCAAAGCACGCACGCCTGCACAGCACAGCACGCCTGCACAGCACATCACAGCACGCCTGCAAAGCACGCACGCCTGCTCTCCTGATCTGCCAACGCCACTGTGAGAAACTGTGGTACAGGAGTGTGCTGCACAGGGAGGCAGAGCAAGCAGGCGGGCAATCGCTCTTCCTATCTCATGACATGCATGATCCTCACGACATGCATGGCAGTAGCTCTCCCTATCTCAGGATGCCCCACTACTAGCAGTGGCTGTGAGAAACAGCAATAGGGAGCAATAGAAGAGGAGGAAGCGTGAACGCTGAACGCTGACTGGTGGACTCCGCAAACCCAGCACGTGCTGGCCCTGTCTCCTGCCAGAACGCGCAGGTGGTCACAAGACACGTCACCGCTGCTGGTCTCCTTGACATCTCAGGCACTGCTAGTCATTGTACAGCGTCGCGAGCCGCGGAGGCTGCGGCGATGCAGTGGTGTCCGCATGGGTGCACCACTGCATGCGGATGCGGGACGTGGCCCAAGCTGACGGCACGACGTGTCCCAAGCTGTCGGACATCGCCCAAGCTGACTGCACGATGCAGCGGCCAGCATCCAGATCCAGCTGGATCGAGATTAAAGAGGAAACATGTACAAGAAAAGAGATAAGAGAACGACTCAGACGGCATGCCTCATGCCTGTGACACTGTGTCGCTCATGCGTTGATCTCCGTGCTAACAAGGGGTAACTCTTTGTCGCACACGACGCCGCCAGCTCGAGCCGCACCTCCACCAGAGCATCTGGCCCCGTGCATGCTTCCAGAACCTTCCGGTACTCCTGATCCATGCCCGAGTGTGCGCCGCCGGTGCCCCACACCTCCACCACGATGCACGCCGCAGCACACAGCACGCTCCGCACCCCTTCCTCCGCCAGCACGCCCAGCTGCATGCCCGACGCGCCAAGCACCACCAGGTCGAATCGGCCACCCTCAGCCCGTGCCTGCACATGCATGCCATGTACAGCATGCATGGTGGTACTTACAGATGCGCGCGACTGTGCGGAACCAGCCTTGCAACAATTCATGATCAGCCTTGCAACAATCCATGATCAGCTGCTGCTACATACAGTCCCAGCTCAAACACGTCCACCCCACACCGCAAGCGCGATTTGCGCTGTCCAGTCCAACGTTGCAGCCATGCTGTGCTGTGCTCCACACTCGCGACATTCAGCATGGCATGGAAAGCTGGATGACGTGGACTCGTGACATTCAGCCGCGCTGGTGCTCCATACTCAGGCTCACGTGACGATGCATGCATGCAGCAAATGCAATACGGTACGTCTGGGCCTGGCCAGGATGCAAGGACGCATCCAATCGTACCTGCAGCGCAGCCAAACTGACGGCTGGAACGCTCTCCGCCAGCGAGGCGACCCCCCGCAGCCGCTCCGCCAGGCCGCCAAGCACCACGCTTGCTTGCTGCGCTCCCCCGGCAACCGACGACGCCAGCGTGGCCGACGCGGCCCCCCCGGCGCCGGCGGCCGCCTCGGTGGCCAGCAACGCGTGCATGCACGCCACGACGCCGCCGTCCGCGAGCGGCCGGAGGTTCGCCTCGGCGACAGCGAAGCGGTCGTGGTGCGGCTCGAGTGCTGTGACGCGGACGTGGAAGTGGAAGAGGTGCGCAAGCAGCAGCGGCACAACGCCGGTGCGTGCGCCGATGACGAGGACGGCCGGGGGCACGCCGGCGCGGGTGGCGGGCAGCATGTGCGCGCGGAGGGATTCCATGACGTCGAGGTCCCCGCTGCACAGTGCCTGCACAAGCATCGGGTGTGATTTTCTGTGCTGGTGACGAGCAGCAGCCACCGGCCCTGGGAGTGAGACTGGTGGGTGTGGGGGTGTGGGGGGGGGGGGGTGTGGGGGTGCCAGACATGCATTCTGCCCTAGTGTTTGAAAACGGTTCTTTGTTTACCGTCCTCCCGCCAGTTACTGAACCGCTCATCTCGGCATTTTTGGCCGTGCATTTTGCAAAACACAGCAGCTTTGATGGACGCTTTTGAGCACGAGCGTCCGATAGGGCGGCCCATGGATTTGCAAGTATAGGGTATGTCCAGTTACAGATGGCTGCGAGCGATAGAGGAAGCGCGGCTGTCGGCTGGACACTTCTGAGTTGCGGCTGGTGTCACACAATGTGGCGGCACACGGTGTGGGGCCATGGTGGTGGCCATGGGGTGGAGGGCGGCGCGGGGGTCTGGCAGGCAGGTGCGAGGACTCCTCACGGAGCAGCGCCAGTGGTGCTGGCGCGAGCACAGGCAGAGCTGCGGTGTGCTGCCAGCTCGAGCATGTGGTGGAATTCGAACTTGTCATGTGAGGACGCTGAGGCATGCATGCCGGGAGGGCTGCTGGAAGAGAGCCGTGACGACACGCACCACGGACTGCCAGCTCTGGGCAAGGTCTGGTGGATGATGGACGTGCCTGGTCTGCTACCACAAGGACCGATACATCGCGATACAAGCCCATGTAGATTGATCTTCACAGCACAGTCTGAGGCTCTGTGTGCAAGCCAGCGGACCAAAGACGAGTCACGGAAATTGGCACGCACAAACGCAGTTGCTGCGTCTGCAGAGTCGGCCGAATCGTCGCCGTCCCAGCTTCCTTCACGCTTTGACCCGGACATGGCAGGGATGCGGTGAGGCATCGCAGCGTTTGCCAGTGGGCGCCCTCGCAAAGGGGCATTCTCAGGGTGGGCGGGAGTGATAAAAATAAGTAAAATATTAGTAAAGTAAATATCAGTAAAAATAAGTATCTTCAAAACAACTCGAACGTCTGCCAGAGGTGGCGACCGCGAGGCCGGCGCACCTGCTGCACCTCTACGAGGTCCGTGCTGCCGCGCCGCACATGCATGCTGTACGACGCCGCCCACCGTGCGGCAGCCCGGTCGTCGACGTGCGCAGCGCACAGCGGGGACTCGATGGTGAGCGTGTCCCAGACGGCCTTGCCCGCCGCGTCCCGCGCCTCCGCGCCGAAGGCCGCGTCGCGCTGCAGAAAGTGGCCGCAGTCCCCGGCCGTGCCGTTGACGACAAACGTCGCCGCGTGTAGGCAGCTCAGCGGGCTCGGGAGCGCCGGTGTCGCGAGCGCTGCTGCGGCGTGCGCTGCTGCGTCGTGCTCCCCACCGTGCCCTGCAAAGCGGCAACTGCGTACATGTCACATAACTTGTGACATAAGTTATGTGGTTACAGAAGAGTGCGCGTGAACACGCTGGACCCAAGCCGCCACTGCTCATGCCGTACACCCGCCCAACATTGAACCCTCATCTCTTCAGGCTTCTTGGCTTAGGAATGCCTAACACAGCAGCTTTGATAGGCACTTTTCAGGACAGGGCAGGCACCTGCGCATATGTGAGTTGGTGATCCAGCACTGCATCCTGGCTCTGCCTTGCACCAGTGGCAGGCCTCCGCGCATATGTGAGTTGGCGATCTAGCACTGCATCCTGGCTCTGCCTCGCACCAGTGGCAGGCCCCCGCGCATGTGTGAGTTGGCGATCTAGCACTGCATCCTGGCTCTGCCTCGCACCAGTGGCAGGCCCCCGCGCATGTGTGAGTTGGCGATCTAGCACTGCATCCTGGCTCTGCCTCGCACCAGTGGCACCATTGAGAACTAACGTGTGTGGGCAGCGCCAGTGGCATTGGGCAGCATGCGCAGCGTGCACAGCGTGAGGGCGCATAGCACACAGCGCGGCACAGTGCTGTTGCGTGGTGTGTCACCGTGCCGCGTCGTGCTGCGGCCTGAATCAGACAGTTTTGCAGCCACATCACAGCATGCGACATGCTTTGGCTGAGATTGCGCTCAGCACAGACTTGCCTGCCAGGTCGTCACACGACTAGTGCCACTCCTGGCTGCATCCTTGTGGAAAGTTGTACAGCACAGGAGGGTGGCGGTGTCCGCGCAAGTGCAAGTGAAGCACACAGCTGCACGTGCATCGAGCCGCAGAGCAGACCAGGCCGCATACGCCCTGCAGCGTGACGGGCAGCTGCAAGGGTCGGACCACGAAGCGCACCACGGCTGCCGACCTGCCGCATGAGCCCGCCGATGAAGCCTCCAACTGTCCGCACACCCCCGGCCTCCCCCGCACGCTGCGCACGCTGCCCCGCATCATCTCCAGCATGGAGCCCCGCTTCCTCCGCGGCTCCGGCCTCGCTGCGCAGGCCCACGGCGCCTTCCGCCGCATCCCGTGCCAGCACATTGCTGACCGCACCCGCGTCGACTGTGGACGGCGGCAGGCGGGCGGCGGCGTCGTGGTCGGCCGCGCGAAAAGTGGACCGAGGGGTGGATGTGGTGGGGGTGGGTGTGGGGGTGGGGAGGGCGCTGGCATCAGCTACAGAGGTGCCCTTGGGGAGGATGAGGATGGCGGCGCCGGCGAGCGCGGCCACAAGGACGATCGAGAGGAACACCTCAGAGAAGGGGGAGAGCGAGCACTCGGCCAGCGACATGCGGCGGCCGCGGCGGCGGCTGCTGTCCACGTGGCGGCCGTCGCGGGAGGCTGTGCGTGCGTACATCATGGCGTCTGGTCTAGAAAGGTGGTCGGCCGGGGTGGGGTGGGGCGCGGGTGTGGGCGTGGGGAAGGATGGGCGTGGGTACCAGGGAGAGCTGTGGGCTTGGGACGGCTGCACACATACAACCATGATCGACCAACTTGTTGGAAAAAAGAGGGGGGAAGCAGCGCCGTCATACTGAGGTGGATAGCACATGCAGGCCATGGCGGATGAGACCCGAGAGTGTCAGCGTGTGATGGTGGCTGACGATGAGCGGCGGTGGACCGCGGCGGACAGCTTGGCGATCTGAAGCACGAGCAGCTGTTCGGGCACGTGTTGTTGGGAATCGTGACGCCCTGTATTGCTCAATGCAGCTGAGTGTAGTATGTGTGCAAGACATGAAGAAACGCATATCGATACGCGAGGAGCTGCCGAGGAAGTATGCCCAAGAGGGGCATGTCTAGCCACGCCAAGCTTTGCGGAGCTTGCACAAGTTTTCGATGCCGTGATTAAGCAAGAGCTATTGCGTCGGAACTTCATGCGTATGTAGTCGAAGCTGATGAGCATGTGCTGTTCCCGGAATATCATCTCACTCAACAGCTGATGTCGCGTGCAAGGCTCACCTGTGTCTTCAGCCCGTGTGTTGCACAATGGCCGCTCCACCAACGTCAGACCTATCACCAGTCATTACATGGGACCACCTGCTGCCTGATGTCCGTGGCGATTCCTCTTGGCGCTTCTGCAGGACGCCGGTGTTTGATTGGTAGCATGTCCCGGTCATACGCTTCATCCCTCCATTGACATCGGCCCACAATTCGAACGAGAATCACGAATTCGCAAAGCGCAGCTGAAAATTATTTGATCCGCTGCCAGAATTCGTATTCAGATTGTCTGTACGTCGCACGTTCGAAGGCCTCGATGCGTCAAGGTGTCCTGATCACGGATAGCTGGAGCCACACACAAACAGACCGCGCACGCAATGCAATAAGTAGCTTGGACGCGGCATGGTCTTACTACGTGTGTTAGTGCGCAGGTGCGTGTACGGGCCCTTGCCATTGTAGCGTCACACGCATCTCTCCGTGCATTGCCGTGCACTGGCTATGGCTTGAGGTGCGTGCCACTTACGCCAATATGACCTCGTAACGCAGCGCGTGTGCTGAAGTTGGTGACTATCTTCGAAAGATCCTCAAAAGCTTAGATGCCTTGTGTCATCCGCGCCAACCCGCAGGTGTGCCCGTGTGAGCCGAGTTGCGGCCGCGCTAGTCTCGACTGCTCGAGGAGGATGACACCAGGCCTGGCCAGGTGGAAGCCAACGCGACGGGAAAGCTCAACGCATATGCAGGAACAGATTGACTGAGATATGGAAGGCAAAGCAGATCACGTTTTCATGATGAGTAGCGGCACTCATACCGACAAGCAGTCCGTAGCGATCGCGTGCTGAGCAATTTTCATTTTGGACATGATCGCATTCTTTGCAGCCGTGCTCTGAATTGGCTCATTTAGGAATAAAGCTCGAACTATCGTTCTCTTTTCGGCGCTCGGCACAAGTAGCCAACGTGCGACCAAAGCCGTGTGCACGCGTGGCAGGGCTGTCGCACCGATTGGCCTGTGACCCTCTCGGAGCGATTCTGACATTGCAAACAGATTAATCATGTGATTTTAGAACTGTGATCATCCGCTGCCGGCATGGGACTGGAGGTAGTCGCCCAGGATGATGGATCACGAACAGGCGCGACACCGGTGCTATTGCCAGCAAGCGTCACCTTGGTCCGGTGCCGGCATATAATCCCATGCGAGGTCTTTCCTGAAGTGACTTGGCTTCGTCTGTGCAGAGTATGAGTTGCGAGCATGCCGCCCAAGCGATTACGAAGCGATCCGCGAAGCGCACGGCAAAGTGCTTCCCATACAGTATGCCGAAGAATTTTTCAAGAACATCTGCTGGAGCAAAGGATCACATTTTGCAGTCTGTGCATTCCCATCATGTTCGCGAAAGCGCATGGCTGGTTTCCTTTCCGCGAGGCAGATGCAGCCGAAGTGCCTGTGTTTCAATGACCGGCAGGCGCTGCAGCAGGCAGGCGCACCGCTCAAACCCCATGAACACGTCCTATACCTACTCACAATCGGCGTGATGCCCGAGTGTCGGCGGCAGGGAGTCGCCGGGCTCATGCTGCGTTTTGCAATAGAGGTGTGCCCACTCACCAACACGCATTGTCAGTCGCGACACTGAAGTTCACTGTCAGGCCCAGTGCCACAGTCATATCATCCCTGGACCTCTCAAAATTGTATGTCTCAAGTAATTCCCCAAGCCCCACCCCACAGCCGTTTGCCGGACACGTTCTTGAGCAGTTGAACTTCGGGGGGCCGTTGAAGGACCACGGATTGTCCCACTCCAACCTGTCATTCAAACCCTTCCCCCCCTCGCAGTGGACTCGCCAGACTCGCGCTAGCAAGCTGGCTAGCTTCATGCACGGTCGGTGGTGTAATCAGATGGCATATGCTATCATGCCAGTGCCAATCATGCCCACGCATCGGCCTGCGCAAGCTGAACATCATGCCACAGCCCGATGTCGTCGCCCGTCCACGAACAATGCAGCCAGTACATCGGCCGGAAGTCAAACAACAGGACCCTCATTGCCCCATCACATGCATGTATGGCATGCAGGCTGCGCGAGACCAAGGTTGCCGGGCGATCGTTCTGCATGCAACGTGCGATAATGCATCCGCGTCGGCCCTCTACCTCAAGCACCGTTTCATCCGCCTCCGCCGCCACCGCGGCTTCTACCGCCTTCCGTCCCCACACGCACCCCCGGAAGAGCAGACCGTTCTGGACGCCTTTGTCTTTGCGCTACCCCTGCACGCGTGCAACACCCCGAGGCCACTTGGCAGCGCTGCCGCCCTCGATGACGCGACCGCCTGTGTCTCCCCCAGTAGACACCCTCATGCCGCGCAAATCCGCGCTCGCTCGGCTGCGTGTTGCACATGCTGCGCGGCGAACGAGGCGTGTCGGTGTGAGCGCGCCGGTGAGGACGACTCTGGAGACGTGGCAGACTCGTGCGATTTGTGGCTGGAGGAGGCGCCAGACGGGGTGCAGGAGTCGTGGACCGGGACGTTTGCGGCGTCGGTGCATCGTGCGGCGCATGGCCTGCTACGTGCTGTGATGGACAGTGTCCAGGCGATGGTGACGCTGCGGGGGTGGCTGCAGGGCATTCGCTGCCGGCTGCTTGCGGGGGGGAGCGGTGGAAAGATGGCCGCAGCGAGCGCCGGCCCGGCCGTCCGCAGTGCGGTGCCGTGGGGTGGGGTTGAGGCCACAAGGGCGCGGCCGCAGTGCAGCGATGCTGGGATTGATCTGGAGGCCGGGTTGCATGAGGGAGCGGCGGTGTCAGCTGTGCTGAATCATGGTGGTGGTGGCGCCGGGGAGCAAGCCGGCACGCCGCCGCATGGCCTGGTGTGCTCCGGCGAAGGTGTGGTGGGCGTGCTGCGGCACCTCTTCAAGCGCACCACGCGTTGACGCACAGCAGCGGTCGGCCTGTGTGGCACGTGCCGGCAGGCGTGCGCACGCCGACATCTGGCCGTCCCATGCATGGCAACTTGCGGGGTCATGTTGACCGGCGTCTCGCATCGTGCGGGGTATGATCGTGTTGAGTTTATGGTGTTGCATCTGCAGCCCCGCTGTGCATGTTGTGCTGTGCTGTGCTGCACCCTGCTGTGTGCCTGCAGTCGTGCGCGGCCCGACGCAGTCACAATCACTTGGCATCATGCTGTCGCTCTCTGGCCAGACCAGTGTGAGATGCGTGACAGTGTTACACTCCACAAAGTGGCAGAGTAATGCAGTATGGGCGCGCGGGTCATGGTCCAACGCATGAACCTGGTCAAAGGATCGACTCTGATGTCAGCCGCAGAGCACCATTGAGGGCAAGGCAAGTTTGGGTCATCTGGCGCAGCTGAAAAGCAGCAGGATTCCTTGCTATCCAGCTGCGCTCTTGCTCTTGTCAGCCGCACGCTCTTGTCAGCTGCAAACTAGCTGGCACACCGCAGCCCGTGGCGCCAGCAGTACCTGCTGTTAACCTTCCAAGCTGCGTTCCTGTGCAAAGCTGACTGCGGTGCAAAGCTGACTGCGCCCCTCAAGTTGACACCCGATGAGTTTCTGAAGTGCACCTGGTACGCGGTAGTAAATGTAAATGTGTCTGTGTAACATACAGTAGATTAAATTTCTTGCCGACGAGGCCATTGATATCAAGAGCTCCGGCAAAATGTCACCCAGGGGCCGGAGAGGCAAAACAACCGGGAAACCCCCTCAGCCGCGAGCATGCAAGTTACAGGACATACTCCTGTGCTGTGCGAGTCGGTTACATGCATGCGTGTTCGACCGCCAGTAGTGTGCCCCACACCTGTTTCCAGTGGGTTGGCCCCGAATGGCGTGCTCCTTGTTGGCGCCTTGCACAAATCACACGGCAACAGTGCACTCCACTGGCATGGTGTGCATGGTGGTGCGTGCTCGAGACATCACATCGAAACGCTGCCTTGTGGAGCATACATCTGTAACGTATCTCTCTCGAAACGCTGCCCCTAAGGCCACCGCCGCCCCGGCCTGTCTCCTGTGAACATGTCCAGTGGGCGCGCGCAGGTGGGGAGTGTTGAACATGGTATGCAGTATAGTGAAAGGAGTGCTGAGGTCGACCATTGAGGGGCATGGGAGGGGCGTGAATGCTATGATGAATGCTGCACATGCTATGGCAGCTCGAATGTGCTGCCTTCTTGCGGTTGGGACAATGGGCTTGAGACACAGTGGCAGCGTGAGCATGGGGCCCATGGAGATGCTGTGCTTGATATACAGCTGCTGACGCGTCCTGCATTCATACGCACTGCGCTGTGGGTCTTCTGTGCTTTCACTGTTCTGTGGCGAAGTGATTGTGCGGCCATGGGGCACTCGCGCTTGGTGTTTTCAGTTGCCTGGATGGAGGCAGGGCTGCACTGCTTGGCAGCAGCTGCACGCCTAGCGAGACTGCTGCAGCTGATGATCATGAATCTTGTGTCTGCGAAGAGTCTGCCACAACTCGAGCCTGTGCTAGAAAGAGTTGCCTGTGCAGGCGTGTAGGTGCAGTTGCTGAGGAGGTCAAGGAGCACCAGGTCCTGACAGCGCGCACACATTGGTCACGGCGAAAGTGAATGCCTAGTGAGCACCATGGAGGAAGCCTTAGTTTGCGCATTTTGTAATATGCTCAAGACAGTCATGCAGTGGTCCTGGTGTCAGGCCGTCCATGTGGCATGTGACTCACTGCAGCCACCGAATGCTCGGAATGAATGATCTCTCAAACGTGATGCTGCTGCTGTGGTACGCATGCTGAACAGTGCTGGCGCGCCATAGCGCATCAGAATTGACCCGAGTTGTTCGAATTCATGCCGGTGGCCGCGGGGTGGTCATGCGTCACCGCGGCCGGGCATGCACAGCAAAGTATCTGCGTTGCATCTGCAGGAGCGCTGCAGCGGGCACTGCTCAGAGCGCATGGCGTTGCTGAGTCCACAGCTGAAAGCTCAGAGCCTCAGACATGTACCTCGCGTTAAGAACAATATGGTTTGTACGTCAGTGTGTGTGTGTGTGTGTGTGTGAACATCTGCAGTGTGTTCAAACTGTCGGAATAATCTGCAGTAATGCTGTCCGTTGTCGCTGTGCTGTTGGTCGCGTTGGCATGGCCATCGCATTGCATGGTTGGCTCGAGCAGCCCTTTGAATATGGCTCAGAAACAATTTGGCCAAGATACAGACTCAGGAATTTACGGTGTCCCGTCGACGACTCTGCGACGCCTCACCCAACGTGCGCTCTCTCGCTGACCGTCGCAGTCCGATGTCGAACGATCGTTCGTTGGCGAGCGTAGACATATTGCGGTAAAGATTCGACATCTATAATGCGGTACGGCATCCAAGGCATGCATCTGCAGCCGTGCATGTAGCCCTCCATGAACTGATGCTGGGCAGCTGCATTGCCGTGGGAGCTAGCAAGCTTGAGCCGTGGTGGTGCTTCCTGAGTACTTGCGGTGGATGAGCTAGCGCCCCGCGTCCACATTGAAGCGCACGTACTCCTTAGTCTGCACAATCTGAAGTATGGGTACGAGACAGTAGATGTCGGGCAGCGCCGAGGCTGCAGGTGGTTCATAGCGAGGCCTGCAGCGGCATACATGGATACGGCCGCATCCGCGCGCGGGCGGTGTGACGTAGCGCTCACATGCCCGCTAAAATCAGCCTCAATGGATTACCTAAACCCCCACCTCCCTCCACAGCAGCAGGTGACAACCAGGATCTGACAGCCACATCACACACATAGGTGGCACAGTACATTGATGCTGTGGTGGCCCTGTCCTGTCTTAGTCAGGTTCTCACCTGGCACACGCTTCCGTGATCCAGCTCTGCTGCTGCTGGCAGCCCAGCCCTTCACCATGCCTCACCTCCACGTCTGCTGCCGGTAGATCGCCAAATCAAATGCAAATGCGTCGGAAATCACTCAGCTCATTCACGTCCGTGTCGGCGTATGTTTCACAAAGTCTGGCCGGTACCGGGACTCGTACCGGCAGTCTGGCAGCGCGACCGCCCGGGCCGCTCGGCCTCAACAGCGGCCCCTCCAGAAACGACCCAGAAGCCTTGCAGATAAGTTTGTATTATTTTTTCACGCAGGTGGCGCGCAAGACAGCGCCTCTGGTGTTGCTATGTGGGTGCCACAGTCGCCGTGCGCTCAGGCCTACATAGCCGTTACTGCATCAAATGGAGCATGCTACATAGCTCTGGACTCACCAAGTTCAGGGCTGTCCAGCCATGCCGTCCGTTTGGCCTGGGATGCTCCCTGCAGACCTGCTCTTCGTCGTCGTTTCGCGTGCATGCATGCAGATGCCTCTCTCTGTGCTCTCTGTGCCATGAGCTCGTGTTTCAATACCATCTTACTTCATTTCCTGTGCCATGTTTAGGGATGCATGTTTTCCATGCACCCAGACCGGTAGTCCACGAAAAGTTCTGATGTTCGGACGGATGCCTAGCTCGAATATGTACGGTCACAGAGCTCCCCCCCTCATACGCCTCGAGCACCTTCGAGGCTGACTCGATTTGGCGCAGGGGAGAGAACTCCGACCAAAAAATGGACAACAAAGATCATGCGAGCATGGTCTTTGTGATGGATAGGATCCGCCATCCCTGCCCAGAGGGCAGGAACTCGGGTCATGCCACATCGGAACCCCAGACCGATACCACTGTGACGTAGTCCACGAAAAGGTCTCAATTGGATGCATAGCTCGACTATGTACCGTCACAGGCGGATCCGGCAGCAGGAGCGTCCTGCAGTGCGGATGTCGACGGATCCGGCCACGATGACGGCCATGTAATCTGCACATCCAGAGCTTTGCTTGTTGCCTGGTCTGTTGCCTCGGCGCTGCTGAGTCCTAGATCTACTTGGTCGACCTCCAAGCGCTTTGATTTGCTGAAGGTGCTGTTTTTCACGGCAGACATGTCGGGATCATATTCAGCAGGCGCAGGGCAACATCGGAGATCCATCCAGATGGAAATCGTGTGGCTACACGTGTTATTGAGCTTGAAGAGGTTTGAGGAGCATGCTGTGAATTCACACGCACATGTGTTAGATTTAGAACGGCTAATCATCATCTTTGCTTGTCAGTCATAAATTAATGCTCCTGTAGCCCATCTCCCAGCCCCGTGGGCCAGCACGCAGCGCGCACAGCACAATGCTCAGGTGTCCCTATGTGATTTCAAGTCGGTTGACTTTTGTTATTTACATGACACGTGCTATGAACAAGGACCGAAATAATCTGGGATCTCGCCAACCGGGCAGCAGCCATAGCACCCCTGAGGACAGCAGCGGAAGAGCAGAATGCATGTTCGCAGTGCACAGGGCCGAAGCATTGCACCTGTTTCAATGCACAGGTCTGCATATGAGCTTATCAAGTTGATGCCAGGGGTCTGACTGTGCCAAAAATTGATCCATGGCCAGCTAATTATCAGCTGCGATCCATGCCATGGCACGCTGGACAACTGGTCAAGTGGAATTTGTCAGTAGTCCATTGTTGCCCAGCTCAATTCGAGCCCCTTTCACCCCTCCAAAGGGCATGTGTCCCGATCGCGATGTGTGTTTTCCCAGGAGTCACAGTCGCAAGGCACAACATAGACTGAGATGCCCATGCATGCAGGAGTATCGCTGCCTCCGCGTGGCTCACCAGGGTGTGGCCCCCCTCTCATCTACATGCTGCATGCTGCACTCTGCATGCTGCCACTCGCGCGTGCTGCGGGCTCGTCATGCGCTGTGGAGCATCGCGTCGCAGTGACGCAGAATGGCAGACTGGCAGCAGCAAGCATGCATGCATGCATGCAGCGATGAACAGCCACGCTGTAGGGTTGTACGGCCCACATGCCTGAAGTGGCACTGCATGCAGCTGCGCTGTGAGCGCAGCACAGGGTGCTCCGCATGCGGCCGTTGGTGCAAGCATACATGGCTGTCGGAGAGGTCATTGGTTTCCCTTCCAACCAAATAATCTATTTAAATAAATAGGTATCTTGGCCGCCCGCCGTACGCAGCGAACGTCCAAGAGAGTCGCGACGACAGGGTCTGTCATTTTGTCCCGACAGTTGCAATTGCATTGCACCCAGCTGCAACGCTGCTCCCCGCTGCTCACATGCATGTTGCGACATTCGTTCCTCGCTCCATGAGGCCTCGGCCCCCCGTCGGCTACCCCTTCCCCCCCCTCCAATACACCCCCCACCTCGCCCCAATTCCTCCACATGTCCGCCAACACCTGTGAGCTGGCCGCACCTCCTGCTATTCTGCGTGCAGTGCTGTCCTCCCGATATGATGCGTGCAGTGCTGTGCGGCGTCGCAACATGCATGTTCGCACGCGCTCATCACACACACATTTCACAAATACATTTTGCACAAACGTTTCAACGCTCTCGCGCCCTGCAGGAATAATGGGAACGAGGGTAATGAAGGCAACGAGGGCAATGAAGGCGAAGACCGAGGTGGTGGCAGGCCCCGCCCGGGGGATCCTCCCCACTCCAGTCCAAGGTGGGACCGCTAGCGCTGGGCTGTGTAGATGTGTGGCTTGTTGACAGCTGTTTCTGGTAAAACAGGGACAAGGAGAGAGAGGTTTGCACGATGACGTATCATAGGCAGCCTCTGTGGGTGATGCAGCTTGCACTTGTTCCTTTTCTGGGACCACAGCGTGCGCGGCATGGTCCCCACAGACGGGACCAATTGCCACAGGGGTTGAAGCAGACCCCATTGTACATGTGTCCTAGAACTTGAATGTGGAGACTCGCACCGGTGTCCAAGCTGAAGACGCCACTTCTTTCCAATCGGCCTGGTGCTTGCAGTAATGATGGCAACGAGGGCAATGAAGGGAACGAGGGGAACGAGGGAAATGAGGGCAATGAGGGCAATGAGGGCAACGAGGGCAATGAGGGCAACGAGGGCAATGAGGGCAACGAGGGCAATGAGGGCAACGAGGGCAATGAAGGGAACGAGGGCAACGAAGGAAATGAAGGGAACGAGGGCAATGAGGGTCTATACGGGGGTAGTCAGGGCTTTTACGGGGGCCGTGGCCGCGGCCGCGGTACTGGCAATGAGGGTGACGAGGGCGATGAGGGCGACGCTAGTGCTGGCGCGTATGGTGATGATGTCGGCGCTGGCGGCTACGGCCCCCTCTGAGATCGCCTACGGGTGGCCGTGGGCGCTCGATGGTACAGCAGTACGAGCTATCTCAAGCATGCTTGGCCGGCCACGTGGCTATGATGATCACATGCTTCGTCTGCGCAGGCATTGCGTACGAGCTACGCATGTCACCCATGCATACACGAGCCCAGGAGTAAATATGCATGATGTGTGGCCTTGCGGAGCGACGGAGAGCGTTGCGCAGTGCACCCTGCGTTGGGCGGCTAGGGCATGCGGTAGGCATGTGCCATGTGGCCGCCCGCTGGGGTCCAGTACTCCATTGTGGAATGGACAGTGATCCTACTGTTTCCTGGGGTCGTAGCACGCCTCCGGATAGCAGCTGCTAGCAGCTCTGCTGCTGGGGCCTCCATGCGTGGGTTTGCGCCGCGGTTCGTGTGCCTGTCAGGCTGCTGCTGTCCCGCCTTCAAGATCTACATGTGGAGCGGCTGGGACGCTGCAATCGCGGCTGGGATGCTGCAATCGCGGCTGGGACGTGACGGCGAGCGCTTGAGCCGGGCGCTGCAGAGAGACACGGAGAGGGAGGGTGAGAGGCGTGCTGTGCTTGGCATGCTACGCGCTGTGGACAGGTGCCTCCCTGTGTGCTGCTTTGCACACACGTGCCCAGGATGTGGGATTTGAAATAAGTAAGGCAATGCCGGACTGCAGGCGTTTGATCTCCTGGCTCGTGCTAGCCTGATGAGTTGGAGGAACCTGCAGCTGCCCTCCTGGCATTTCGCAGTGCCAGGCCCATGTGTTTAGCAATGCATGGCCAAATTAGTGCTAAGGTGCAGGCTCTGCTGGCCCGAGCGGGCCATGCAGCTGCAGGCCTTTCGGAGAATTCTTCAATGCATAGCGAATGGTCTGTAATGAACAAGTGCCCCAGGACGGGTAGTACACTTGAACTGTAATAGGTAAAATTCTGTACGATCGGGTCCGGGTCCAATCGGGGGGGCAAGCTTTGTGCCACGCTTGCCGCCAACGGTGCGACCGCCCCATCATCATGTACCTATGGGCATGTGTCCTGGCTGCCATCCACTGGTGGCCCCAGCTGGGTAGGCCCAGGCACCAACCAGTGTGCGGCCGGGCGCTCAGTGCCGCTACATGCGGGCGTCTACCAAAAACAAGAAGAGGGGAAACGGGTATCACGCCAAACCGAGTCTACAAGGCGCTCTGCATGCTGTAGCCCCCTGCGGGGGGGGGGGGGGGAGGTGGGGGGGGCTGGCAATTATGCAGCTGACAGCTGAGTTTTTTGTTTGTTGTGCCAGGCACAGCACGGCATGTCAATGTAAACTTGAATTCAATTACTTGCCGTAACTAATTAGGTCCGGCGAACCAGGACCCATTGGTGGGAGCATGTGCTGGCAAACATGCTGGACCCTCACACAGCATGGCTGCAGCTTCAGCACTGCCCTATCAGCTGCGCCTTCCCAGAGAGCTGATGCTCCATCTTCATCTGCAATACATTGGTCTGAGTTGGCATTGCATTCGCATTTGTGTGAGTTTCTGTGGCAGTCTGTGTGAGCTTTGGCGTCCCTTGACATTCCGGGCACCCCTCGGCCTGTCGACGTCCTGCTGTGACCAAACCACATCACAAACGCACACGGTACAGAATTTGCAGCGGTAGAGGAAATGACTCTGTCCATCGATTGTCGGAGAAGGCGGTGCGTGCCGTGGTGTGGCACGATGCGTCGCTTGCGCTTGCGCGGTAGAGGCGGGATTCTGCCTGCACGTCGTATGCATCCAAGTGTTGACTGATCGCTATCATGGACGGCGCACATCCCTCATGAGACGCCCCTTCTCAAAATGATAATACGCGTGCGCGGGCGACTCCGTGGTGCTGTGCCGCGTCATTACCGGCTCAATGTCTCTTGTAAGTAGAGGAGCAGCGGCTGCAACAAGATCGCTATCTAGCCATGGGAGGCAAGTGCGAAGCTGCCAGCTGAGCATGGGTTCCAGGCAGCTTCGGTTGCGGCCGCCGGTGCTGGATATACGTGCGTGCTGAGATACGTTACAGAGGTCTGCTCCACAAGGACTTGCAACTTGCAAGTGGTAGAAAACGCAGGACAGAAGTCATGGCAATGCAACAAACACATTCACCATGGCCGCATGATGTACGCAAACTGAAACAAAACAGCTCCAGAGTCGCGCTACAGCTTCCTCGAAACGTTCTCTCACTCTATACGTACGTGCTAGAGATAGGTACGCGTGCGTGGTGGTCCCGATTGCTCATTTCTTGCTCAGCTGAGCTCAGGTGCTACGCTGATTGATGAATCAATAACTCTAACATAAACACCCATCATGTGCACAAGCTTTTCTCCTACACATATGGCTGCCATATGACTGGCTCATGCAGGCCTGCCTAATGAATATTAATGATCATGCCGGCTCGGCTTCCGTCTTCTGCTCGCATGTCGCCGCAATCGGTGCAGAGGCACCATGCATATGCGTGCGGCCGGCATGCAGGGAAACATGCGACGGCTTAGTTTTGCTAAATCACACTAATTGCCGTGAACCGCGATGAGATTGTGTTACACAGAGATAGATCTAGGACCCAGCAGCGCCGCGGCAACAGACCGCGATGTGATTGTGACATTCATGTGCTCACGCTTCCATGTGACTGCCCGAAAATCCAGCCTGCAAGCTTGGCTTTCGATGAGTCGGTGAGAAGCAAAGCGCTGTGATCATATTTGAACACGCTATATTCCTGCGGCCGCACGCGAGTCCAAACTGCGCCACTGGCCAGCATATCAGGACTCAATACATTCTGTGGAGGTCTAAGACCTCTCTGAGGTTTCTTGTGCTCGGTAAGGCTTTCAGTCGTCGACGGGTGCCCGCCCACGTCTGCCCCACCGTCTACTACAAGTCGAATCTAGGTATGAAGTTTTTGGCAGCTTGAGTTTTCAGCTACATTCGCGCTTTTCCCCGCCCCATGGCCGTGCGACCGGGGACTCCTAGCTATGTTGTAAACGCTGCTGCCGCAGGTCTCAAGCGCTGAGCAGCGGTGAGGTGATGGAGGCACTGTCAGAACTCAACTCAATCTATGTATGAGCATTTTTGTGCTGTTTTTGCATGCTGTAGACATTGCTAACCGCTCTGTTGGGCACTGCAGCGTCGCGGAGGTGAAGCGGCAAGCGGGGAAGGATGATAATGAATCTACTGGGCGCCATCGCCGTTGCGTTGTCGCTTGCGGGATTCCTGCAGATTCCACGGGCGGACTGTCGTCAGCTGTGGACGGGCATCATCGACGAGACCAGCGAGGTCACTCAGACGTTGACATCTGCTCGGCGCTTGACACAAAGTGCGATGACTCCTCGTGATTTCAGCGTTCAAAGGATCAGCAAACAGCCAAACCTCGCAGGATCAGCGTTGTACCACAGTCTGAATAGATTCTGTCCGGAGGCTTGTTCGAGGCTGGTTCCTTGCGTTCTGCTGGTGGAGAGTCGCGCCAGCGTCATGCACTTTTATCCCTTCAGAAGCACAGATTTTTTAAATCGCAGTTCGGCAACGCATGTAGTTCCCTGTGGCTCTGTGGCCTATCGCTGCTTTGGTGTGGGTGCGACGACCGGGTGCCCACCATGCAGCTGTGGCACGCAAGGTCATACCCACGGATGTACGATGCATCCGATGTACATTAATGTCATACGCTCAGGCCAGCGCATGCATCCCTTCGTGGTCGCCCGAGCAAAACCTCGCGACGAGTACTGCACCCGTGAGCAGTGGCGTCACGGCCCGTGATTCACGGGGCCCGCATGGGTGTGCACTCATTGCCGCGGACAATGTGGCCCGTCCGGACGCGTCCGTTCTGTCCTGCAGCTGCCACGCAGGCTCCGCGTAGGCCCAAATAAACCGTGAAGGGAGTGGGATATGCACAGTTGTCATGGCAGCCGTTGCCTGTGATGATGTTTTAACCAACAGTGGCAGTGCAGATGAAGGGAATGAGGGCAACGAAGGGAACGAAGGCAATGAGGGGAATGAAGGCAATGAGGGGAATGAAGGCAGGAGAGGTGGCCGTAACAGTCGCAATAATGGCAATGAAGGAAACGAAGGCAACGAGGGCAATGAGGGGAATGAAGGCAATGAGGGGAATGAGGGCAGGAGAGGTGGTAGTCGTAATAATGGCAACGAAGGCAATGAGGGCAACGAGGGCAATGAGGGCAACGAGGGCAATGAGGGCAACGAGGGCAATGAGGGCAATGAAGGAAACGAGGGCAATGAAGGAAACGAGGGCAATGAAGGCAACGAGGGCAATGAAGGCAATGAGGGCAACGAGGGCGGGTGTGCTGCTGCTCCTGGGCCTGACTGCTTTGAGTGGGTGTTACAACAGGTACTCAATGACTTTTACAACAAGTCGTAGGTGGCAAGCTCCATGCACAGGGCATGGACACCACTGAGCCTCAAGAAGTGGGCACAATCATCATTGTACCAGACATCAGCGGTGCCTGTTGCGCTGTGCAATGAGGGCCCACACATGCTGCATATGCCTTGTGCCTCCTCTGCACCTATCTGGCTGACAAATTCTGCATTCCGCCAACTCGATGCAGGCTGTCCCTGCAGCTCTGCCTGTATTGTGCAAGCATCAGCTTGTGCTTGGCTGTTCACTGTTGTTTGCATGCTTTGCCATGACCCCGTGTTGAACAGGCTGTCCTGCATGTAGGTCGAATCGGTCTGTATGGAACAGCGTCAGTTGTTTCTGTTATCTGTTTTTGCTCCACTGTTACATTCCCGTGGGGCTCTGAACGGGCACTGACAGCGGCACCTCGCCACGTGATGCCTCAAGTCTTGTCTGTGCTGCAGAAACGAGGGTAATGAAGGCAACGAGGGCAACGAGGGAAACGAAGGCAATGAAGGGAATGAGGGCAATGAGGGCAATGAGGGCAACGAGGGCCAAGGGCGCCCTCCGCCAGGCCGCTATGGGGGCTGACCTGTCTGGAAGCCTGCCGCTGGCTCATTTCAGTGACCAATGTCTGCCTGTGGAGCACCTTAAGCTGGCCACGCTGTGAGCACCTCTCCCAAAGATATCCTGCCAGGACCTTGAATAATCCAATAATTCTCAAGGTTTTCACTGTTTTACCATGGGACTCGCCATCTCTGAGAGATGCCTGTGCCAGATGTGTTTGACAAGGTGAAGCTGATGCTGATCAACACCCGTGTCGGTGCACGCTGATTTCGGAGTGGCTTCGGAGTTGTTTCGTTGATAGGATCTCATCGAGTATGATGGCGGGCCTGTTCTGCCACTTTGCTCAGGCTTTGCCATCAAGCTCTCATAAGTGTAACCGCAGCTGCTTGAAAATGCTAAGGATGGCAAGGCGCCACATTCTCAATTGCATCGCTTTGATGATGCTGCGTTTCACAGTGCCAAAGAAAGTAGTCTCTCTGCGTGCCCAATGGCAGGAGCTTGGATCGATCTGACCTTCCAAAATGTCTTGGTGGTCACAAGATGGAATTCTCTGTACACACAAGCTGGAATAGTCGGACAGCCATCGGGTAACCTGTGTAGCTGGTCGAGTTGGAAGCACAGGTCTGTCGGAGCTGCAAGGCCCAGAGGTCAGGGCTGGATCTGCGGTAGCACACACGTCTGGCGGCAAAGATCATGAAACACTCTTTCAGAAAGTTGTGAAACAGGTTTGAACAACTGTGTCGACCAGACCCAACTGTGGGAAACTTGACCCGACTGTGGCTCCGACACACAAGCAGCGAGACTGCACTGTGCATCGCCATCAGCCTTTGCCAACATCGTGTGCAGAGTGGTTCACGAACAGAAGGTAGCCTACCACTGGAAGACGGCTCAGCTCAGGCAGAGGCTGCACAGCGCTTGCTGGCGGACCACAGACTGCCCAGGCCCACTATCGAATGCTTTGCACGATGCTTGCACTGGTATCTCAGCGGTGGCAAGCACTGATGCTTGCTCTTGAGAGGCTTGCCGCACATGCCCCAAGTCATGGACATAGTCGGACTACACGCAAAAAGAACCCCACAACGCTCACGCTCCTTACATGGTCTGCTTTCTGATCCATCTCCGTGCACTGTCGTCTACTGTGATGACCAGCTTGGCGATGACTCATGTAGCCATGCCGCCGCGGTCACACTTTTGCCAAGAACGTGCGCCGATCAGCACTGAAATGGGCATTGAATGCTATTGTCCTGCGCCCCTGTGCACAATTTTGGCTGTAGTTGACGCCGGGCTGAGTGAGGCATACTGTGCAGTGTGTCGCCACCTGCCATCAATTGCATGCCAAAGCTGATGGTGTCTGTCTCACAGTTTACGCTTGCTGACATATGCCCTGTGTACATGTTGCACTTTGAGTTAGTTTTCCCGATGGATTTTGGTGTCCAAAAAATCACTGCTGTATGGGGTCGAGTGGTATTCAGACCATCCCCTAGGCTACCACCGAGGCCATTTTAACATTTCTCGGAAACCCCTTCATTAGCGAGGAAGCCGTACAGGCAGGCAGGTCAACAGCAAAAACAAAGCTCAAGGGTGGTGTCAATTCCAAATTGCCCGCAACACAGCGTCAGTGTTCTGAATCCAGTAGCACCACATTTGCTTCAATGGCACCAGCTGTCGCGAACGCGAAGGTCTGGCTGCGCAGAATTCCACAGTATTTTCGCCAAGTCTTACTCTGTTGCTGTGCTGCCGGGGCGAAGATGCCCACGCGCTTGTCCATCCTGCCGCGTTTGGATGTGCTATAGAACCAAGCATTCAGTAATGTGACCATGTTTCTGGTTGCACCTATTGTAGACGTTGTTTGCTCGTTGTGTTCAGGACTTGAGGTGCAAATCTACGGTGGATTGAGGATCAGAGTGTAAGGACAGGTGGGGTCAGCACAGATCGATGACACATTGCTGCTCTGCTACATCTCAGATTGCAAGAGGTAGCAAAGTGCACTTTGCTCTCGCATACGTCGGTCTCGTAGCCTGCGGTTGGTGATATTGAAGTTGAAGGGTGGCATCGTTGTGCCTGGGCATCGATGTGCGCGGAGTGGGACAAATGGTGGCCGCTACGTTGGCCTGTATGGCCAAGCTACGGCCCTCTGCAGTGAGAGTACCCACACGAAACTCCAGCAGCCGCTGTTTATTTCACAATAGCTAAAGCTTGACACACGTTGGTTCAAGGCTCTGTGCGTGCGTGGCAGTACCTGTTACGCTGTCCTGCGTGGCTCTACCCAGTCGAGGAGCCAGTAGCACTCACTTCAGCTTAAGGCCACTCGGCACAGGACAGAATGAATTCAGGAAGGTAGATTCGGCCATTAAAAATTTCTGTGTCTGCCGCGGAGCGAGGCTGCTGATGAATCTTCGCGCCATATAATACGCAACGGTGGGCAACATAACAAGCACAGAAGTGGCACATGATACGAACACGGCTTTATATGTTCGTGGCTCCGATCGCTTCGGCGCACGGCTTGCGACTGTGGTGCAAGCAGACTGATCACATTCACGGACGCTGCTGAATGTAGCACAATGATGTGTCCACAAGGCACGAGCAAAGGATGTGGTATGACCGCAGCAGTTTAATTTGCTGCTGCTGTCCAATGTGCGTTCTGATCCATACGGAAGGTCGTGGCCGGCTGTACGTACTGCCCGGGCCACACGCGTACGCCACACGAACGGCGTTAGTGGTCAGAGGCCACCTGGGGCTGTCTGTGCCTGAGTTGCGTGAGATCAATTGGATGGCTAACTGCACGGACTGATTTCTGCATGTATAGGAATGTTGTATACAATTCATCCACCTGCAAGTGTTTCGACATGGGGAATCGTCCATGTTGAGGCAGCGCAGAGCGTGAAGCGGAGCCTGTTCGAAAGGTGACCTTGACAGTTGACTGCTGCGGTAGGTCTGTCGTCGCAAATACTTGCTATGGAATATCAGCCAACTTTCCCTGAGCGATTGGTCGCTGCCGGAGGAGCTTCCGTGGTAGCAGCAGTCGTCACGAATCCTCTGGAGGTGCTGAAAGTGTGATCCGCTGCTTTCTGTGATCATGTGCACCTGTTACAGGTAGTCATATAGAATATATCCTTACTCTCGGTCTCGTGTTGCAGACTCGGCTTCAGACTCAGGTCGGCTTGAGCAATTCGAGTTGCCCGCATGCCCGATGGCAACATGCGAGGTGCGGGGCGCACAATTCTGCAACTTGGACTGCCTAAAACGTGCAGCATGTATGCCTGCAACGTCGTCGTGATGCATAGATAGATCCTATGTTGCAGATCGCACGCTGTGGGCTCCCCCAACACGCTTCGACAAGCCAGCGGACAGCCACCACTACTTCTGCGGTGGAAGAAACCACCAACAGCGACGATGGCGTCCATTCTTCGGAATCTCATCCGGCAGGTGTGCATCTGCGAGTTTTCCCGCTGTCTGCCCGCCTGGGCACACTCATGGAGTGATGGCAATAGCTTGTGCGCGCGGTTCCTGCCGCCATGCGCATGTCCCCCCTGCGTGTTGTGCACGTTCTACGTTATAAACGTTGTGCTTGGCCTGGTCGTTGGAACCGGACCTGCATCCAGAAGCACAGCCTGCTCTGTCAGCTCGTGGGCCATATGCATATCTTCCCAGCTGTGCAAACAGGCATTGCTGGGCTTGATGCCTGATCAACTTGTACCTGAGCAGAGTCATGCACAAGTGCTGCTACCCTCGGATCACGCATGTACCAGCAAAACCGTGCCACGCGCCCCCTGCACTGTCCAGCCATGGCATGCGCCTGAGCAGTTGCGCCGTGTGCGTGTGGCCACACTCACCTGATGGCGCAGTTCAGGAGGGAGCACTTGCGTTATGGAAAGGCATCAGGCCAGCCCTGCTCGCCGCTGTGCCGACCGTGGGGATATACATGCCCCTGTATGACATCTTCCGAGATCGACTCGAGCCCTCCATGGGGGCTTCGACAGCTCCCTTGCTGGCCTCCACGACAGCCCGCTCAATAGCCGTTTTCACCGTCGCGCCGCTGGAGGTGCTTCGCACGCAGCGCATGTCGCAGCGCACGACAGCGGGAGTGCCCAGGATCGTGCCACCAGCGGGCGGCTGCTGCATCGAGGTCGTGCAAACGGACGTTGTGCGGGTGCCAGCCACATCATTGTGGCTCAGGGGCCTCCCAGCAACGGTGCGCCACCTGCAACTCAACCACGAGCCCTGCGTCCTCTCTCCCTCCTTACTTGTTGGCTACAAGAAGTCCGCAAGTTGCTACCACCGCGCCTGTGCTGTGGCATGTTTGGCTAGTAGGCGCTGCAGCAGCGCCGCAACCGCATCAGGTTCTTGTGTCAACAATACGGTCGCAACGTTTCTATCCATACATATGTGCGTGGCCGGGTCGCACCTTATGAGTAGCATGTGAGTCTAGCGTCTAGTTGTACATTCGCTTGGTGCACTGGATCGGAGCGCCTCAATGTAAGAGTACATATGTGCGTGAAGGCTGTCTGGGTGCTCTGCCACAATGGACCGTTCCTGAGCTCACGATCAGACCGCTGCGTGCAAAGCTGATTTCAGAGCCCTCCAATGTGCACCCTGTATCTGGCACGGTCCGACTGTGAACTCAGGATTCTGCGGGGGCTCAACATTCAGGCAGGGTACAGTGCCTGGAATTGAGGGAAATCGCGTGCTGCAGTTGCTACGGGACATCCCCTTCACTGCGATCTTCTGGACGCTGACAGAGGCGATACGGGGGCCCCTGCTGCGCACCGCAGCCACCGGCGGCCGGCAGGTGCGGCCGCGGCAGGGCAGCAACACGCCGGCAGAGGCTGCGGCGAGCGCGGATACATGGGTGCTCGTGCAGGCCAACGCGGTGGCCGCGGGCGCGTCCGGCGCTGTCGCCGCGGCGGTGACGACACCGTTTGATGTCATCAAGACCCAGCAGCAGGTGTCGGTGTCGGTCGGCGATCGCGGGCGCAACCTGCTCGAGATCGGGCGCGGCATCGTGCAGCGGCATGGTTACCGGGGGCTCTGGGTGGGCGTGCTGCTGCGCAGCGCGCGTGCTGTGCCGTCGGGCGCGATGGTCGTGACGACGTACGAGATCCTCAAGCAGCGGCTCGCGGCCCGCCCGCGGTGAATAACGCCGATGTGGCGTACTGTGAGCGGGGTGTTTGTGGACGCGTGTGCTGGTGCCGACTGCGGCTGGTTGGCTTCAGGTGCAAGGCTTGGTCCTCTGACACCTGCGCGGGTGCGTGCGCGGGTGCGTGCTGGGGTGCGTGCTGGGGTGCGTGCTATGCACAGCAGGCGTGTCACACAGCAGGCGTGTCACACATGCTTCTGTGCCAGGATATATCCACAGCACACACAGCGCGGCAGCGTGAAGAGGCGCAGCAGGCATTTTATTAGGTTACGCGTCGAGGGCTGTCGGTACAGCCATGTGCCCCGGCAGTTGCGCAGCTGCGGCAGTGCTGTTGGTTGAACGCGTGGTGGACAGTCGCACGTGATGCCAGTGGGAAAATGAATGCAGACTAGAGGGCAGGGCACTGCGCTGGTACATAAGGTATGGTGAGCAACGTTACAGTGGTAGACGTGCATGTGTTACACGATACGCCAGAATGCAAGGAGGTGCTCAAGTGCCTGTAGTTGCGTATGTATGGATGACTACATGGCTGCATTCATGAGGACATTGACCCCTCCGACAAGTGAGACTGGTGTCACTGCCCATGCCTTGTGCGGTGTGTGTGTGCACACGTCTGGTGTGGGATCCTTGTGGCATGGCACAGTCTCCACAGCGTTGCGTTGATGCTTTCCTGTTGCGTATGTTGCTGCATGATCGTGCCTGTCTCACCCAAGGGGATAATTACGTTGCCAGGCACAACTCTACTACCGTGCAATGCATGGCAACCGGGCTTCAGCCCCGTTTTCGGTGCATCGGGCGGCCTGTGCTGCACAGGCTGTGCACATGCAGGCAGGCCTGCCGTCTGCGGACCGGGTGGGTTGTTGCCACGTGTTTGTACTTCCATTTACACTCTATCGCTTTTCTGTATGAAACAGGACTGCGGTCCGCGGCGAAGCACCCGAGCGCGCAGAGCTCTGCAGAGCCGGCTGGGTGTTTTCAAGTGCACTGCGCTGGCGACATGTGCGTGTCGACGTGGCCGCAACACAGCATTGGGAGTATCTGTCACAGATCAGCATATACATGTATCATTAGAAGTACATCGCAGTTGGAGCCTTGTCATCATTTCCTTGTCGCCGTGCCACTTTCGTATATACTGTCTCGCCCGTGCGTGTACGCATGACAAATATCTAGTCGAGACATGATCATGCACGCTCACAGGAGGAGTGGTGATATGGAAATCACCCTTATCGCAAGGAACAGGTGACAGGGCTGCCCATCAGCGCGCGGTAGAGGCAGCGTTCGTGATCCGTCAGTGGTGCTGCCGCACAGTCAGGCAGGATCTTCGATATCATACAGCTACACATGCCGAATTAACATCGTACCGCTACGCACGCGCTTCTAGCAGGGGGGCAGCGGGCGCAACCAGCCGACAGCAGGTGTGCCCCTTCGCCGAACACGCCCCAGCTTGGTGATGGCCACGGTTACTGTCAGAGCGACACTACACCCGCAACCAGCCAGTAATCGGGTAACTATCAAACGTGTGTGCATCAACTTTGGAGGTTGCCGACAATCCGCGCGCAAGACATGGTTGTTTCACAATCTGCGCGTGTTGCTGCAGATCCTTGTGTAACCTCCCACAAAATTGCTCGCGACCCATGCTAAAGATTCTGATTTGATTGTGTGCTTGAGGTGCTCTCTGCAGGATCATCATCGTGCCCTGTCCGCAATGTGGCCGCTGCTGCTGCTACTTCTTGGGTTCAGCCTGTCAACAGCCCAGCCCACAGATGTGACATCCGTCCAGCAGCTCCAGCAAGCGGTCGAGCGTGGTGATACCCACATCGTCATCCGAAGCCATCTCGATGTACGCGGTGCCAACTCGACCTGCCCCAAGCTCTGTCAAATCGCACAGGAAACAGTTCTGAATGTAACTGCCAGCACGGCATCCATACGCGTGCGGTTCTCTCCCAGCCTCTCCCAACACTGACATCTCAGCCTCAGCGCACATCTTCCACCCGCTCTGCGCTCACTGGCCATGCTTGCAGGGCGAATGCCGCACCGCACCGCAGGAGTTTGTGCAAGACGTCCAGCCACCTCTGGATCCTGTGCCCGACCCCGTGCCTGAAGGGCACTGCCTGATCATCACAGACAAGGTCGTGTTTACGATTTGGGGCGAGGGGCTGGCAGAGGCGCGCCAGCTGTGGCTCGATTGCCTCTTTGTCCGCATGCACCGGCTCCCAGGTCCCTCCTCTGCGGAGGTCCCCAACCAACAAATGGCTGCCTTACCGACATCCTCTCTCCGGGTCAGCGCAGCAACCGTCTGGCTCACCAACTTTACACTCCAGGGCGACCTGGGCCCTCAACAAGCCATCCTCGCACTGACAAGGGCCCACTTACGGATAACCGGTACGCCTGCTGACGTCACTGCTTCGAAAGGCCATTGCAACAGTCAGCAACCCGGCACCGCATGCATGCACCTCCCGGCGGGCGCGCGTCTAGACATGTCTCCCGAATGGACATGTGTCTCCCGGAGTGCAGCATGCCAGGCAGTGCACACAGCATGCCAGCATGCCCAAACAAGCATGCCAGGCAGTGCACGCAGCATGCCAGCATGCCCACACAAGCATGCCAGGCAGTGCACGCAGCATGCCAGCATGCCCCGCAGCATGCCATGCAGTGCACGCAGCATGCCAGCATGCCCCGCAGCATGCCAGGCAGTGCATGTGTAGAACACCACCGCCACCACTGAACGTCCTTGTACCGGAGCAGTGGTGCGTGGCACGCATGGCCGCAGCTGCCGCCGCGCAATCGCTGCCACTTTGCCGTCACTGGCGGCTCCAGATTCACCGCACGGACATCCACGAATACCGCAATGAATCTAATTGCTCGTGGGTGTCACGTCACACTGACCCTAAGCCTCTGAGCAATTCTCAGCGCTTCACGCGGTCAGCTGCCAAAGCTCGCGAGGACGCCCTTGTGGGAGTGCGCTGCCACGCTGTGTGGAGACCTCGCGGGGTCGCGCGCAGGACTGTCACATGCAGGTCTACCGCGATTCAGTAGATCATGCATTTATTGCGCATCGTCTTCGTGCAATCCACGCTGACCTGCTTCATCCGTTGATCACGTTGGCCCTCGACGCCATGCAAAGCTGATACACCTTACACTGTAATGCTACACATCAACGCTCAAGCATAGTTCAGGCACATAGATGCACCAGCTAATACTTATACATCGCTTGCTCCGCTCAAAGCGCTTGCTCGTACGCGGTGGTCACATTCGCGAGCCCGAGTGTGTGAATTCGCGGTTGTCATGCATGCCGGTAGCCCAAATTACGAGCTGTAAACCACGGTCTGGTCATGTCACAACGCTGCTTTTCACGAGCAATTAGATTTGTTCTAGTATCTGCTGTTCACACACAGGAGCCCTTGCCGTGCTGTGCCGTGCTGTGCCGCAGCACGCAATGTGTGCAGATCGGCCTCGGTTGCATGCAGACTCACGGTTCATGGACCTCACCGCACCGAGCGGCAGCGTCGTGGATGCCTCGAGCAACAGCACGCTGATCCTCGAGGACTCTGTGCTGGCACGCTGTGCTGCGACGGTCGACCACGGGGTCATCACGCTCGGCCAGGCCGTCAACCAGGAGACACAAAGCGACGGGGTGATGCACAACGTCACGTCTGACAGGGTTCTGCCGGCCGGGCAGCCGCGGCTCGCGGTGGCGCGGAACTCCGCCGGAATATTCTACACCGACACCGGGGAATATGTGTACAACCTTGACACGAGCGACGCGCAGCCGTCGCGGCCGCTGCACGAAGCGCCGCTGGACGGGGGACGCTTTGCGGCCGGGCCCGAGGCCGGGTCGCGCTTTGACGTGCTGTGGCGGGTGCGCTGTGCTCCCCTGATGTGGTCAGCCTCCGTTTGCAGCTGCCAGAGGCCAGCACGCGCAGCACGGCCAGCACAGCTCGCTCGGTATGGATCGCGCACTTGTGCCGAACGCCGGCGGGGGGTCATGCACAGTGCCCGTGCTGTGACAGCTCGGCAGCAGGCCTGCGGGTGTGGAGCTGGCATGAAGGATGGCTGGCCGTGAGGCAGGACGCTGTGTTTGTGCATGCATGCAGGACGCTCGGGAGCTGGAGCCGGCTCCTGTGCCGTTGTCCGCGGCACCGCCGTTGGCAGCCGTTGCGGAGTTGCCCATGCCGACGCCGGCGCCGGCAGTGGCACAGCGACCGGCAGCACGCCCAGGCGCCGGCGGCAATGCCGCTGGTCGGGCGGCAGCACCTGCCGCTGCGGCGGCGCCGCCACCAGCGCAGCCGGCCGACAGCGGCAGCGGCGGTCTGTCTGTGGGGGTCATTGTTGCTATCGCCGTCGGCAGCGTTGCTGCACTTGCTCTGCTGGGCGCGCTGGCTGTGTGCTGGCTGGTGCGGGTCCGCCGGGGCAGCCAGAAGAGCGCCGTGGAGGGGAAGCCGGTGGCAGCTCCAGTTAACGGAAGCGCGAGTGGGTCCGCCCAAGCCGGGCGCGCGCCGTCACATTTCCAGGTTCGCAAAGCCCTCCCAGGCCTTCGCGAGTGCGAGTGCACGCGGCAGCAGCGCATTCGCGCAACTTGTTGATGATCTCTTTGTTTGAGTGCACGTAGCAGCAGCGTGCTGGGTTGGGTTGGGGGGGTGTGTGGGGGGGACGGGTGTGTCAGGGGTCTTCAGTGCGTGCAAAACGGCGAGATTGCCACACCCGATGGAGCATCGCCAGCTCGCAGCACACAGCATGCTCCAGTGTGCATGCGGCTCCCCTGACGGCCACATGCACCGTGTAGGACTCGGCCGAGCGTCTCGCACAGCCCAGCACAGTAAGCGTCGCCGACACGACCATCACCGGCGGCCGCTTCGACCCGGCCGCGTGGCCTGAGGCCGACCACGACACGACGGGCAGCGCGGTCGACCTCAGCGGCAGCGCACCCCCGGCCAAGGGCGCCGCGCCGGCAGAGAGCGGCGTTGCCGGCAGCGCGCTGCAGCAGGGCTCGGCACACAGCGGTGGCTTGGACTGGTCGTCGGCTCCAACGCAGGCGCCGGCCACAGTCACGGAGTATGCGCGGCGCTCCCTCGCGCCCCTCCCGCCAGCCCTGGGGTACGTAGCACACAGCACGCACAGCAGTCTTCCTGTAGCCCCATTCGATTCGCCTGTCCTCAGCCTGTCCGGCCCTCACTGTCTGCACTCAGCTGCAATCACTATCACCAGTGCGTTGCATGTAAACCGCGGTGCTCTCATTCCCAGCAGCACCTTGGCCACGGTCACGGCCACAGTGACGATGCTCACGGTTTCAACCTCGATACCATGTGCATCAACGTTGATGTCCACGTCGGCGGTCATCCACGGGTACGACCGCCACGGCCGTGCAGGGGCGGCGAGCCGGGGTCGGCGATGGACCAGCTGGAGGATGCCCTGGACGAGCTCGCCGAGCGCAAGCTCGCGTTCCTCGGCTGCTACCTCCTTGCCTCCAATATCGACCGCCGCAGCGGCGGCCAAGGCGTCGTCCAGTTTGCGCGCACTGAGGCAGGTGCCGAGCAGGTGGCCATCAAGTTCTACTCCCACCACGAGGTCCGCACCCGCCGCACGCGCCACCACTGAGAAACGTTACAGAGGCACCCCTGCGCTGTGCGGCCGCCGGCTGCGCGCCCCTCGCGGGGCAGGCTGGCGTGCCACTGCAACCCTGAGCACGCCATGGACGTGTGTTGCTGCTGCTGCCCCATTATGAGTAGAGCCGGCTTGTTGTATAGGGCATGCCATGGCCCCAATGTGCACTCACACGCACCCACGCACCCACCCACGTGCGCTCGCACACACGCACGCACGCAGCTATCGCGGGAAGATTCCACAGAGTGGCTGCCACTCTGCAACTCAGTCCGCCCGGTTGGTGAGCTGTGATCTTTAGCGCAATACAGAAGCTGCTGTGTTTCTGTCTGTGTACGGCGCTTGGCCATGGTGATTGATTTTTGGTGCATTGCCATGAATCGTGCCTCTGTGTTCTACCACCTTGTGGAGCATACATCTGTAACGTATCTCAGTTGATGAGCTGTGAGGCAGTGCGTTGGATGTGCTACTCGCATGACTAAAGCATAGCACCCTCCAACCTGTAACCCACGCATCCATGCACCCATGCACGCACGCGGCCATAGTAGAGCGGCCAACTGCCGCGCGTGGCACCGACGCAGCGACGCAGGCCGACGCGGTGCAGGCGTTCAAGCGCGAGGCAGAGCTGTACGCGAACCCCGCCTTCAAGGAGCTGATGCCCGCGACGCTGGCAATCGAGGGCAACGCGGACGGCCGCGAGCGGCTGCGCGACTACGTCTTCCCGCCGTGCATCGTCATCGAGAAGGGCCAGAGCCTCAACGAGTGGGCGCACACGTACCGCTGCGACTTTGTCACCATCTTCCAGGCGCGGCCCCTATCTCTGCGGGCGCGGCCCCTGTCTCTGCGGACGCGGCCCCTGTCTCTGCGCGCGCGGCCCTTGTCTCTGCGGGCGCGGCCCCGCAGCTGCGCCCTCTTGGCGCCGCCTGCGTGTGACCTCCTGACATCGCCTGACTGGGCCCTCTTGGTGTCGGCTGACTGTGCCCTGTCCACCCTGTTGTAGGCTCCCATGGTCACATGCGCTGCTCACATCACAGATTCATCAACCTGCCCACCTTGTCGCTCTTTCACGCATGGCACACATGATGCGCTCCCTCTCCGACCCAGGAACTTCTTCTCTGCCCTGAGCCTGACTTTGCCAGCGGGCACCCCTCATCTGGCAACCCTTATGGAATCCCTGGTGTTGGTGCACGGAGGACACGGGTGCACACACGGGTCTGTGTACACACGGGTACACACATCACTTCTACGTGCACGGGTGCACAGGTGACACGAGTGCACGGGTGGTATAAGGGTTGTGGAATCCCGTGTCTTCCGTGCACCAACACCAAGGAGCCCCTTCCTCCGCAGAAGTTTGGCGCGTGCGGCAGTCGCCATGTGTCAAACTGCGTCTTCACGCCGCATGAACGCTGTGCAGGCGCTGAGTCACAGCGTGCGCGCTCTGGCGTCCCTGCACAGCATGGGGTACGCGCACCGCGACATCAAGCCGGGCAACATCCTGCGCCGCCCGAAGCAGCACGACTGGACGCTCATCGACTTTGGCTGCGCCGCCCGCATCGGTGTGGACCCTCAATGGTGCACCATAACTTTCTTGGCCCAGCAGGGCTTCTCCGTCTGGGCCGGCGACATCTGTGCCGTGGGCTCTCTTGCAGTGCGGAGCCCGCGCCCTGCTCTTCCGCAGCGCGGTCCGCAGCGCGGAGCATGACTCCTAAACTTGTCCTCATGATGTGGCAAAGGCCCCCCTGTATGACATCCTCTCTGTGAGAATGCGTGGCAACACTGTGCGGCATCTGTACGTGGCTGCCCGCCGGTGGTGTGGTGTCGTGCGGTGTGTCCCCTGTCCGGCGCAGCATACCCGTCAGGACCAACATCGACGTGCAGCCCGCTGCCATAGTTGGTTTCGCGGGAGCATGCTGCATGCGCGCCCGGCCGCTGTGCGCACGCCGTACAGCCGATAAGCACTGCATGCACCTCATGCTGTGTGTGCAGACACGCCGACCAAGGTTAGCTTCAGCCTAGTGTACGCCGCGCCCGAGACGGTGCACGCTGTGGAGGCTGGCGAACGAACGATCCTAGCGCACGGCGCGGTCGACATATGGGCGGTCGGCGTCATCGCCTTTGAGCTGCTCACCGGGGAGCGCACCTTTCCGTATGCCGCGGCGCGCAACGACATCCTTGCGGCGATTGCCGGCCGGAGCCCGCTGCCGTGGGAAGACGGCGCGCCGCGTGCTGCCGCGCTGCGCGCGCGCATGCGCGGGCTCAAGCGCACTGTGCTGCAGTGCCTGCGGCGAGACCCGGCGGCGCGGCCGACGGCAGCGGAGCTGCTGGCGTCGTGGGACCACCTCTTTGACAGCATCCAGACGCGGAGCGGTGAGGCGCTGCCGTCTGATGCGTCCGGCATGTCGGGGCGCAGCGCCGCGACGGGGGCCACCGGCGGCAGCTCCAGCACGGCGGCAATCACAGGCGGAAATACCGGTGTGAGCGCAGGCGCGGCTGGCGCCGAAGGTGGGAGTTCCGGCGCGGCCGTACGGCCGGGTGTGAACCCCCTGCAGCCACTATAATCCGCCGGCCACTGTCAGCCGCTGCGGCATGTCTGCGACACGTGCTGACTGTACTGGCAGTAAGCTTGGCACGGTTAGGGACTGTGGCGTGGCCACACATGGGACCCCGGCCCATTTGGAGTGTATGGACATGAAATTGCTATTTATAATAACCGGCAGTATTGAGCGCTGTTGTTTTCCGCTTGTTAATCTGTTACCTGGACGCATCTCTGTGCTGCCAGCGCCGGGTACAGCGATGGCGCAGCGTGCGCATCACGGTGCGCGCTGCAAGGCAGCCCGTGGAGAGGCCACTGTGGGGCTGCCGGTTAGGTTGGCATGCATGCAGTCCAATGACATGCTCGCAGCGACGAGCGTGACAAGACATGAGCGGCGCAGGGCGTGTGTTGAGACGGCGAGCGGCTGAAGCCCGGCTCGGCCTTGCGGGATGCAGTCCCGTGCTAGGACAGTGCCATCGCACGGCTGCCGTGTGTTGCTGTCGCGTGTCGTGTGTTGCTGTTTGTGCGATTCGTGCAGGCCTGCATGGCGGCGAGGGTGCCTCGCCCCTTTTGACTGGATGATAACGGGATAATGCTGATGAGTGGGCCCATCAGTCTCTGCAATGTGCGACACGCTTTTCCTCGAGCCTCGGTGACACTGCTGTGTGTGGCGTTGTCCCAAAGCTTCATGTTACCCTTGCTCAGCAGTGCAGCCGGTCATGACCGGCTCTGACTGACTGGTGATCACCAGTCCGATGACTCGGTGCCAACGCTGTGCACTGCCATCCAATGCTGCATGTCGCTGTCACTCGGCGCTTACTCCCGCTGGGGTTCAAGCAGTATGGTACATCCATATTCTGATCTGCTGCCCGATGCAGCAGCAGTCGTTTGCATCATTTCCGAGGACAAGCGCTGGCAGGTTGCCAATCGTCTGCGCATGGCGCTGTGGCTACGGCAGACTGCCCAGTCTTAGCAAGGGTGGTGCTTGCAGCATTAGCACTGACCGCGACATAGTATCACCTTGTGCGCAGTGATAGACCACCTGATTGACAGCCTGGTGATTGACCTGCTGCCAACACAGGACGGCTAGCAGCTGTGAGGGCGAAACGTCGTCCTCTGCGCGATCGATGTCTTCCCGTGATGTACGGTGCATGAAGACCTGGCAGTCTTTACTGGCGTCGCCCAGGTGGTCCTCAGCCATATAGCCGGCATGATCACTCGGAACACTCATAACTGAGGGATTGAGTCCACCTGGGTAAGAAGTGCTGGGTAGTGCTGTTCCCGCGCACGACAGCGATCCCGGCGCGCGGTCTCGCACGTTAACGTTGCCTTGATCATGAGTGGGATACATGCGAATCTTTTCGGCAAAAACCTACGTCAGAGGTTGAAGGCCGGAAGCGCATGATCAAACGACACAGGCGGAACAAGCACAGGAGAGAATGTATGCCCGGCACCATCGCAATTGCTGCCCCCACCGCTGTGACTGTCTGATTATACACCCCAGCGTCATTTGTGAGCGCACGCCTGCGTGTCTGGGAGGCGCGTCCATGGTGAGACGTGGTGCATGATGCAGGGAAGGCCGAGCGGATACGCCATGGGGCAGCCAAGTTGACAATATACAAACACAAGATGTGCCTGTGCGTACGAAAGGTGGCTGATGACGCCTCGCCTGAGGAGAAGTCAAAGGTGGCTGAGGACAATGCCATTGCCATAGTGGCCACAATGACGAGGCTCAACCCAGGCAAGCCGAAGTCTGACGTCAGGCACTGATTCATAATGATCTTGAAGTTTATGGACCCCACAAGGGATGATGCGTCCTGCTCTGTGGTGTTTGATCGAAGATTTCTTGCTGCTGAGGCTAATGACAATTCCGAGCCTGCAGAGCAACAAGATGGGCACAGCACTGCAGCGGCCGGATGCACATTAGCCAGCCCAGTGGTTCGTATTGAGGACGCAAGCTGAACACACACTGCGGCTGCTGTGTCTGCAGGGCACGGCGTGCACAGTGTCCTGCGAGTACGGATGCTCACTGAGACAGTGATGCGGAGGGCCCAGTTGTGTTTCACAAGCCGATTGTGCCTGCACCCATGCAGCATCTTATCATTGTTGTATATGTCCTGGACGACGATGGCAGAGGGCGTAGCGGGGGCCTGCGTAGCATCGTACAGCTGGTTGATGCAAGAAATGAATCTCATTTATCATGACCTACATCTACGCTGCTGGCTGCCATGCTACATGACACCTCATGTAAATGCGCAGACAGACACATTCTGTATCGCAGATCTGAAAAGTTCATAGCGTTTGTCAACAGGATGAGTTCTGGGGTTAATGCAGTACAGCTTGGACAATGTTGTTCAGATGAGGCAGAATCTCAACACACAGTGCATACTGATGATGTGCACCAGCCGAGGCGTGTTTGTTCTGATCTTGCTCTGCAACAAAACTCTGCTGGTGATCATGAAAACCCAGAAACTTGATCAGCGCGCATATCGCAATGCCACCTTGTTGATCAGGTTTACTCATAACTGCGTCCTGGAGTACTCTCTGCTGTGGTGTGGCACAACCGCTTGTTGCTTAGCCAGCCTGCACGATGCCGTTTCACAGCCCAGCCAGCCAGCACAGATGCAGTGCAATACCGGGCAAGTACGCAGACATGCCCCCTCAGCCACATGGGTGCATCATCAACGTGTCTGCATGCCATGCCATCCCACAAGTGCCGTCTTGGAATCGGGCGGATACAGCCTGCTGTATGGCGTGCAACCTTTTGCGTTGGCAGTATGGGTTTGCAGGTTCTAGCAGCCATTTCTGTGCATGTTCATGTTCCAATCATGAACGGTTGCACTTGGAAAAGAGTCCACGGAAACACACGGAACCATGAAGAGTCGCGGTTCACGATTGGAGCACTGTGCAGCTGCATGGTCAGGGAGGGCCAGCACGGCTGTGCCAATAGGCAAGCCCTGCCGCTTTCAGTGTTCATACAGCTTCTGGATGGTCTTGCCACACGTGGCCACCCGCTCAGACCCAGAGGTGTGCGTATGTGAGCTGCAACAACAAGCCAGCCCACGCAGCAGCCCCACTGAAGCGTGACCATATTTGAATCATGACCCTGAATCATGACTCTGTCTGCATTATTTTCTCAACTTGAAAACCTGATATCATCGTCTACCACACAAGTTGTGCACACCATGTTATGTCCATGGCGCCAGGAGACCACCACAGCAGAGGCTCCCGGTCATATGCACCGAGGCTGCAACAGCACCACGACACTTGCCACAGTTCACGCGCGGCTATGCATGAAGCATTCCGAACCGGAGAACCTTCCCCTGTTGCATCAATTCTCCCGGCAGGTTTCCTCCAGCAGCTCACATGTTCATGTTCACGCAGCTGCAGAGGTCATGCCCACATGCTTTCCAACGCCAATGTGGTCACTCTGTACACTGCAGCTTCCCACATGACCGCTGCCTTGCAAGCTGGGGCAAAGTCTTGCAAGACGGCGAGTTGTCCATGCCATCCATGTGAAGCCTGCCACCAAAGAAGCATCGCTCGGAGTGTTGTGTATAACATGGCAGGCATATGGCATGGCGCTCATCTAGCCATTTTGTTGCCAGACCATTTTCAGGACTGGAATGCAGTGTAACGTCGGACTGCCACAAACATGTGTATGCGAGATGCAGACTCCCTTGTGCAGCAATGAACAGTCCGCCGGAAACACTACTCTCTGGCAAGTAGTGGCGCTCACATGGAAGGAAGGCAGACCTCGAAAGCTTCTGGCAGCTTCAACCCAGGCCAACAGAGTACCCGCGCAAGCTCCTACTCAAGAGGGACATGCCGCAATGCTCCAGAGAGTGCATGCTTGTGTTAACGCGTCGTGAGTGTCAGGCTTCAATGGCAGGTGCGATCTTCACATCATGTGTGACTTCACTCGCACAGCTTCCAACATCATGGCATCGTGACATCTCAACATACAGTTCAGCAGGCACCCTCACTTCAGAACACTTCAGGAGGCATGTCATCTGCGTCTGCATCTGGTGTGCGGAATATGCGGAGTGGTTCATCAAAGTCAAGACATCGACTTCATCCAGCGGGATTTTTGCAAGCCGCCAGCAACATGGGTCATCATGACAGCATCAGGCGCCAGCGAGTCACGAGAGCGGGGCAGGCATCAACTGTGGGCCCTTCGAGGTGGCTTCAAATCGGCATCACTTCGAGCATGTTGCCTTCTGAGCAACGTGCTCTGAGCTACATCAGAAGACTACCAGCATCGCTTCTAGCGGCGTCCCGCACGCGAGACCACGCAAAGATGCGCAGCAACAATCATCGGACCACTTTGGAGACGCGCACGCCTGCAGCACTTGCTGTGTAACATGGACCACAACACTCACTTGACCCTGCTGTTTCACAGCATGCGCAGCGTGCCCGCAGCAGATGGCCCATTGGCAGGACCTAATTTGCAAGCTGCAGCTGCAGAGCACAGGTTCATGCAGCTGCTTTGTGATATCACCTCACCCAGCACCTGTTGCAAACAGCAGCCCGAGCGTGACACAGGCGCGCAGCGGGATTTGCCTCGAAGCTGCGCTTCAACCTCTGGGAGCACAAACATCTTCCACACATCTCCCACACAGAGCGACACCATCATTCATCAGAGACAGCACAGCATTCCTCAAACTGACTTCAAACCGAAACCCACTGCATCATCGCATGCACATCTAAAAGGTGGCATCCCCGCCGTGCCACACGCTCGGGTGGGGTGCGTGCTGCCTGCCCTAGCTTCTCTCCGCAACCTGCAAGGAGAGCAACAAACAGCGATGGACTGAGACACAGGTGGCCGCCATTTGTGCTGCATGTGACGCTGCGCCACATGCAGCGGTTGGCGTGCGCGGCAGGGGCGTGCATCTGCTGATGCAATGTACAGCACCACAGCCGTGTTGCCCGCGACACTGCAGAGGGGTGGACCCTCTGCGCACTCCGGGCGCTCAGAAGGCGCCTAAAGGCCACCTAGAAGCCATTATACACGGGGCGTTCCGTTGACGGGTCCAGAGAGTCTTCCCGCAGCGCCATCGGCTCATCCCCGGCGTCGTCCGGGTAATCCCGGCCGGCAGGTGACCGGCTGCGGCCGTTCGGCACCGGCGACCGAGTCCGGCCGCGGCCCTCGCGCACGGGGGACACTGAGCGCCCGGGCGAGCCGCCGCGGCCGCTGTCATCACGCACGGGCGAGCGGCCGCGGTCCCGGTCGCCAGTGGGTGGGTACGCACCACCGGCCGGGCTGCGGGAGCCAACGCCGCGGTCACCGCCGCGGTAGCCGCCCGCACCATTGTCCCGGCGGTCATCCATGTCCCGGCTGCGGTCGTCGTATGCGCCGCCGCCGCCGCCGCCACCACGACGGTCCTCATAGCCACCACCGCCGCCCCGACGGTCGTCGTAGCCGCCGCCACCGCGGCGGTCTTCATAGCCGCCCCGGCGATCGTCGTAGCCACCGCCGCCCCGGCGGTCATCATAGCCACCGCCGCCGCGTCGGCCATCATAGCCGCCACCACCGCCACCCCGGCGGTCGTCGAACCCGCCCCGGCGGTCATCATAGCCCCACCGGCGGTCGTCGTAGCCCCCACCGCCCCGGCGATCAAAACCACCACGGCGGTCGTCATAACCGCCGCCGCGGCGGTCATCGTAGCCCCCGCCTCCGCCACGCCGGAAGTCGTCATGGCCACCACGGCGGTCTTCATATCCACCGCCGCCGCCACGACGATCATCGTAGCGGCGATCACCACCTCGCCGATCGTCGTAGTTGCCGTACTCGCGTCGATCGTCGTAACGACGGCGGGAGCGAAAGTCATCGGGCTTCTTCCGATTTTCTTTTGCAATGTTGACGCTGACCTGCACAGGTACGGAATGTCTCATAGCGTGTGCACCTTGCCTTGTTACGGTAAGCACGAACGAACAGTCCCCGTCACGCAAATTACGAGCACAGTGACATATTTGGATCTGCTCATGACAGCAAGGGGCAGTAGAAGTAGTTGTTGCTGTTCAAAATTGCAGACAGCTGCGATCCAGAATGAGACCATTGTGGACTGAAAGCAACAGACACCAACATCAGTAGTTGAAACAGCCTGCAGAAACACTTTTATCGGCGTGAATCAATGCACTAAGCACAAGTGCTGTTGTAGATGGTCGGAAATGCTGCACCTTGGGGGATCAAATAGACAGGGGGACACAAGCGCCGGGTCTGCCGTGCAGTACTACTCATGCCATTTACACTATCAGTCACATGTGAAAATTTGAGCACCTTTGTGGATCACGACAGATCATGTAGAGAGATTGTTGCAACGGCAACCTGGCGTCGAGCCAGTTTGGTAACGTCAGCGACGTTGACGGGCACCATCATGTCAGTAGCATTTGCATCACGTATATCAATTTCACATGTACCGGATTGAGACTCAGGATCGCACTGGCTGGCCTTCAATCTCCATGCCTTCCATGTCATCACAGGCTGCTTGACAGTCACTCGCTTCCGTGAACTCTACGAATGCTAGCCCCTTCGGACGCTTCGTGAAGAAGTCTCGCGGAATGTAAACGTCTCGCACGTCTCCGTATTTCTCCGCGACGGCTCTCAGGTCGTCGGCTCTGCACGAAGGCTCATGTGAAACAAAGAGCCACACCCGCACTTCAGCTGCGCAAGTTGGGCTACCGTAACGCGATTCACGAATACTTCTGCGTTCAGCGCCGACTGATGGTACCACGATAGCGAGGATTTGTGCAGGCAGCAACACGATGATGTGCGGTCGCACCTGACATCCTGGGACAGGTGCCTGACCATCAGGCTACGTCCTGTTTCAGACATTATAGCAAAATACTGCACTGTCGTAAACCAGCTCAATGCGGCTGTTCCTGCGATGCGGCCGGCAGTCAGGACGACAACAAGCGCCTGGCGGTGAAATGAAGCAGATCGGTCACAAATCGCTGAAAGTCTAGCCTTGAACAGCAGCCCTTGCATCATGTCTTTGGAGCTATGCATTCGTGGCGTGCTTGCATCTGATCTGTAGGCGTACGGACGCGGTGGCGCAAGGGTGCCGGTTCTCGAAACCTCTCGAAACCTGGCGAGGGCACGCGCGCGCTTGTGGTGCTGTTCAGCTGGACCACCGGCCATGCGCGCTAAGTTCACGTTCGAACATGCAGAAGTGGCCCTGTATACGGCCGGATTAGACGCTGCACTCATGTTCGAGACGCCCAGCCCCTGCTCCCAAAGTCTGTGTCCTCGCGCAGGATTTGCGTTCTGTCGACCTGGTGGGCTGTGCGGCCTCAGTCCACTTTCACATTCATCATGACGAATCGTCGAACGTGTGTGAGCCGGGTCAAATGACGTCCAGCTGTGTAGGTCACCTGTGAAGGTCGCTCACGAAACAGACCTATGCCGGGTCTCGACGGCGTACCTGACGATCGTTCAGATCGCTGTACGCATGAGAACGCTATTGTTAACCATCAGGACGACGCATAGCCATGGTGAAGCAGCTGCCAGCATGCATTCATGCTTGACCCATGCAGACAGGGCCAGGAGGCCGCTTGAGCAATGTTACACATGCCTTGAGCGACCATTGACGCAGGGCGCGCCCTTGCATACTTATTAGAAATCGACATTCTCTTCCCATTCTTGCCCATTCATTGCCTTGCAATCTCTGTCACAAGGCCACAGGGACAAGGTGGAACGTCCCCACACAAACACAGGCTTGTTGATTGCAGCATCTGCCCCTGCATCACATCCAGATACTAGGCCGCAAGATATGCTTCTGTGCGCGAAGCTCGCACCGTGGTTCCCCATTCACTCCTCCCCCACCCCAGCCATATCACTGTCAGAAGTACTTCTCTGACAGTTCGGAATCAGTCGATGTTCAGACATCTCTCCAACCAGGAACTCATCCAACGCAAAGAAAAGATAGATTTGGAAATAAACAACCTTGCAGACCACTTAACTTCAGTCGCAGGCTCCAACCACATCATGCTTGGAATGCCCGCAAGTTGCCCTGGGTTAAGACCCGCCTTCATGGTATGGAGATAGATGAAGTCGGGGCAGCCCTGCGACCAGTGGACTCCCATGAGGCCTCACTAACGTCCCCCCGTGATAATGTCAATGCCGCTGTCTTGGCCAACTTGGAGTGATGGCCGCCGCACCGCACAGCACAGCAGGCAGCAGGCGGCAGCAGCGGGCATCGCGCAACTGCGGCTGCAGAACCGCATGTACAACCCCAGCGGCGCTACTGCACAGCTGTGGGGGCGCAGAACCACATGCATGGCGCCCGTCGCACTGCTGCACATGTGCGCACAGCTGCAGGGTGCACAGCCCCCCCCCCCCCCCCCCGCCCCGCCCCGCCCCGCCCCGCCCCCGGCCGGTGAGGCCAGCGCGCCCGGCGTGGCCCATGGCGCCTGCGCCGGGTGCCGGGACTTATTCGTCAGCATCTCTTGCCCCAGGAATGCCTCCCCACACCTGGCTGCGAGCGGTGTGGACTGCGTACTGCTGCGTGCCCACAGAGCCCAGCACGCAGCGTCGAGCAGCGCAGCGGCACGTTTGCAGCGCCGCCACGCACTCCCTTGCGCTGAATCAATTGCGACAGTGCCCTTGCTCATGTCCCAAGCCTGCAATGTGCACGCTGCGCTGCGCAGCATAGTCCCTGGCCGGCCAGAAACACAGGGCATGCGGCAGGCGAGGGTTTGCTGTCGTCGCGACTGTGTGCTGTCGTCGCCACTGTGTGCTGTCGTCGCGACTGTGTGCTGTCATCGCGACTGCGTGCTGCGCAGGCGAGAGCTGTGAGCTGGAGCGTGCTTCCCACTCCCCCACCCCCCCCCCCCCCTTTCTCAGCGCCCGCGAGGACTCGCGTGGTAGCTGCTGCATGCATAGAGGCGAACAGCAATCATCTCTATGGAAGCTCTGTAGTGCTCGAATGGACGATCCGCTGCGGGCCACGGCGGCAATTTGACACCACCGATGTTACCGCAGCAGCACAAGCATGCTGGCGGCAATCCACATGCATAGCCACAAAGCCGGGCTTGCAACGCAATGCTGCGTGCTGTGTGCTGCGCTCTGCAAATCCTGAGGAGCAACCTGAGGGTTGTCCATGAGTTGGTCCTCTCCGCCGGTTTCCACGCCCGTCTCTGCCGTCTCCACCGCCGCCGCGTCCTCGAACGGGCTGCCGGCGTCGTCGCCCGATGGAAACCCGAAACCCAGCGGGAAGATAACGGTGCCGATTGGGCTGCTCGCGGGCTCCGCCGGGGCGGCGGCGGGTGCGGCCCCCATGGTGGGGATGCTGCCGATCACTTCCGCACTGGGGGGCAGCGGCGCGGCGGGGCCGGGCGCGGAGGCGGTGGGGGGGGGGTTCGGGGGGGGGGGGGAAAGGGGGGGGTTGAGTGGGCCCGCGGTCGGGCCGTCCCCGGGGAGCTTTGCCTTGTAAGAGAACCCCCCGCGAGCCTCGGTGATGGTGGCAAACGCGTCTGGAGCCGTGGCGGTCAGGCACTGTTGCTGCATGCATGCGTGTTCATAATGTCGCCGCGAGAACGTCGGGCAGGGAACAGCCGGTGTTGATGGCGGTGCAGCATGTGGGGAGTTGCGCAAAATGGAATGCAGAAACATCTATCAACATCTCCGGTTTAATTTCCATGTCTCAGCAGCTGGTTTAGCGCAGGCTTTGCTATTGACCAAGATATCGCGCAAGCCATTCCCAGCACCACTACAACTACCAATGTCGGAACCACTGCGATTGCTGGAACCTATCGGCTGCTGTCAGGCACAGGGGAAGGGGGGGCGCACGGGGACGTCGACTTGCGAGCATGCTGTGTGAACGGCGGTGATGGAGGCAGAGGCGGTCTGCAGCGGTACGTCCGAGACGTTGAACGCGGAGGCCAGCGCCGAGGCACACGCCGCAGACGACGGCACAAAGCGCGCCTCGCCCGGGAAGCAGTCCACCGCGGCGTTGAACGGCGGCTCACAGAACTGGATCACGTTGCCAAACGTGCTGCACGCACACAGCAGCAGCGTCAGCGCACGAGGTGGCACATCACGCTGTCAGCACCCAAGGGCCGGATCCCAAGTCAGCACCCAAGGCAACGTGCGGGGCCGCACAAGACGGGCCGTGCCCACCATTGTGCTCTGGCGGCACATGTGCACGCAAGCCGCACAGCACAGCACAGCGCAGCAGGACTGGGAGATGTAAGAAGTAGGGTCGAACTGACTCATGCATTTGGCAGAGTCAAGTGTTGTAGACCAAACACGCGGGGCGTCTTTAGCAAGCGCGTGATGATGCATCGTCTTGCCTCAGCATGGCACTGACACGAATGGGCTATGCCACGAGCAGCCCGGGAAGCCTGCCGGGGTGGCTGGCGGGGGCGGCTGTGCGTGTGCGGTCAGTGCGTATCGTAGCTGAATTTTTTCAGCTATCGCTTGTCGCACCAGGTGCTATTCCGTCCGAACCCGCTCCATAAAAAACCTGGGTGGTGAATGGGAAACCGCTAGACTTCGCTGGCTGTCGCAGTTGCAGAAACTGATCATTATTGGCTGCTTATGCGATAAACACCGTGTGTGGTGACAAAGGGTGGGGGGGGAGGGTTGCACCTGAGCCACTCTCCGAGGGAGTCGCGGAGGCTGTCGGCGCAGATGAGCATGCGGTCCTGCGAGGTGAGGTTGGTGGGGGGCGCAGCGAGGTAGGAGAGGTAGATCGTGGTGTTGGGGTAGCGCACGAGGGCGGGCGCGCAGCGCTCCGAGAGGAAGGCCTTCAGGCGCGCCGAGTCCTGCAGGTACGGCAGCATGACGCGGAAGAAGTTGCGGTTCTGCAGGTACGGCTGCAGCTGCACGAGGTCCCCGGGGAGCAGCTGCCCTGCACACGCAAACCCCTGCGTCAACGCTCGCGCCGCACCCAGTGCTCGCGCGTGAACGGACTGCCTGACTGAGCAGGCGCCCATTCCGAGATGCTGGACCGTCTCATTGAACAGCGGCTGACTCAGAGTTGTTGATCAAAGCTGCTGTATGTGAGTGTGCTTAACTGAAACACCAGAGTCAAGGGGTTGGATGTCTGGTGTGGTCACGCTGAACTCCGGTGCTTGTGTTCCTCCATGCGCCGCGGCTGATGCAGCCGGTGTGGGTGGGACACATGGGGGGGATACTTTGATGCCACAGGAAGGGGTGCGGAGCGTGGGTGGGAAGTGCTGGCTCGATTTGAAGGTGAGACTGGTGCTGGGCAGCTATTCAGGCGCAGCAGCCAGGTACCTCAAGGATGTCTGCGTTGCAGCGCCAAGCTCCACATGGTGGCAGAGAAAGAGACGACAATGAACCCTTCACGATCATGCATGCGTGCGAGGCAACATAAATAGCGTCAAACGGAGAGTGGAATGCAACGCGAGGCCTTTGCTGGGAACATGACTCGCTTGTGCGGGGACATGAGCCACACTGGGGAATTCCAGCAGTAGCACTTTCACGAACGCTGAAGCATGCGCGTACACAGGTCCCATGTGAATGCGTTCGAGGACATGCCAGGCGCAAGAAATTGCGACGAGTGAATGTTCAGGCTGCGTGTGGCATGCACCGTGGTGGATCGCCGGTGGGCGAGGGGCCGGGCGGGGGGGGGGGGGGGGGTGCGCACCGTCGCGGTGAGCGATGAAGAGGGGCTTGAGCTGCCGCGCCAGCTCGGCCAGCACAAGCGCGCTCGCGTCCACGTCGCTGCCCGACGGGCAGTCCTGCACGCCACCGCTCGTCACATGTGATACACCAAATGCAAGGCCGGCACATTTTGGGGGATCCAAGGTGAAATGTGGCAGGGGATTTTCGATGCATGGGTGCGCAACAACAGTGCCAATGATGAGCCCCGGTGTGTGACTCGGCCGCCTTGCATACAGCGGACGTGCTGGGCGCGCTGGGCGTGCTGCGCATGCCGGGGCCGCTGGGTGGTCGCTGGGCGCGCTGTGAAGGTGGAGACCCGCGTCGGCCACGCTCGCCACATGCCCGCTGACCAGAATAACAGCAGAATTTAAGGATTGTGCAGGGAGTGTGCAGACCAGAATAACAGCAGAATTTAAGGATTGTGCAGGGAGTGTGCAGACCAGAATAACAGCAGAATTTAAGGATTGTGCAGGGAGTGTGCAGACCAGAATAACAGCAGAATTTAAGGATTGTGCAGGGAGTGTGCACAAGGTGCGAGAGGCGGCGCACCAGTCTCAAGTACGGAGGGATGTTTGACATGTCTATCGCGTCGGCCGAGATGCCAGACTCGGGCGAGGGCGCGTCAGTGGAGTCATCTGGTGGCGGCGGTGTGGGCGGGGCGTCCTCTCCCCCGGGGACCTCCCCGTCGGGTGCCTCATCAGCAGTCGCAGGCGTGTCTAGCAGCCGACGTGCTGTTGGGAGCAGTCCGTCAGCGGTGCGGTGCGTGGCCGGGGAGGCAGAGGACGCGTATGGGAACAAGGTTGGGCTGAGCTGGTTCAGCACGCGTGCCATGTGAACGAGCTCTGGAGTGGCGTACGTGGGCGCCTGCAGTGGGAGGGGGACTTCCTGGCCCTGGGCTTTGTTAGGGCTTGATACAAGGACCAGTTTGGCTCAGGAATGCTTGCAATGGAGAGATAGTCTCCACGAACGCCATGCACTGACCTGGATCATGCGCGCATGGACGGAGGGCATGGGTGTGATGACGCACCGAAGGCGTTGAATCGAGCTCTGTGCTGCTTGTAAATTCTAGCAGGCGCCGGAACTGAAGCGCCACTGGGGCTGCTGCTGGAACGGCTGTGGCGGGAGGCAGTGGGGCTGCAACACCACCAGAGCCTGCCAAAACGAACATGGCCATACGTGGACAGGCCTCGTAGGAATTCTCACTGAAGCTGAAGTCTCTAAGCTCCGCGATGAAGTTCAGGTTATGGGCGTTGGCCGTGCACTTGTTCTCGCAGCCGGACACTTCACAGTCAGCCGTCCACGCGCAGGCCTGCACACTTGCGGCATGGCGTCTGGCAGCGCAGCTATCAGGAGACAATACATACAAGGTATGAATGAGTTCAGGCGCCCGTTCAGGCGCAGCCGGCGATCTGCGCGGGGTGCATGGCGCACGCCGTGGAGTGTGTGTCGCACAGGCAGGCATGATTCACTAGGTTACATGGTACCGCCGGCGTGACCAAATTACTGAGGGCGATACGCTGAAGATGGGAAAGCGCGTTAGGCTACTGCTGTGCCGCTCGCTTCTCAATCGGCGTGCTCAAACGTACAGGTGTCCGGTACACGAATCTGGGCGTTGAGGTAGCATCGCCGCCACTAAGGGCGCACGCACACGCTATGCAGTATAGTATGACAAGCAGACTCAAAGTTAGGGAGCAGACCAGAGTTGGGTCCGTGGGTATCTCTGGCGAGCACTCCGTCGCTGACGACACATCGCCTTGAACTTGGCCCCACACATTGAAGGACAGCCACAAGAGAATATGCAACAGCGTCAGACGGTGCAGCTTCATATGCCAACGACGGGCCATGTTGGTTCTGCGTTTTCAATTGGCGACGCAGTCCGAAATGCAGTTGAAAGTTCCTACCGCACGACAGCAGGAGGTGCCATAGCAAAGGCCGGCTACGCGGCCGCAACAGACAGCCTAAAGGGAACGAAATTGCTCCAGCGTTACCCTGTCACGATTTGGTTTCTTTTTCTTGTTCAGCTGATGAGAACGCAACTGTGCACTACATACCAAAGTGACGGGCTGCTGCGCGACAACAGGTGGACCGAGGCGGTTTTGCGAAACAAAGCAACAGCACCAGACAGCTAGTGCTAGTATGACGTGAGCCAGTGCCTGTGCGCGGCTTGGTCTGGCAGGTGCAAATCACCTGCTGCGACCTTCAGGTTCATTTTGGCCGAGGTTCATGCCTGGCGCACCGTGTGATGAAGAAATTACGAATCGACTACGGACGCGACAATGCTGGGCCTGTTCGATCTACGAAACCCCAGCAACTGTCCAAGATCCATGCCACATTGAGAAAAGTGCAGGGACGCAATTGCTCTGCCACTCAAATCGCTGTCCATTCGTGTTGCGGAGCAAGCGCGAGGGCAGCGTTCCGAGCGCTCTTGCTGCTTGATTCACTGCATGCATACGGCTATATTTCCAGTACATGGCCATGCATGGTGCACATGCAGCCCTCTTAACCGTTCCTGCGCGTAGCTTCGCAAGCATTCTCGGTGCAGTGAAACACCAGGACGCAAAGCCTGTGACATGAGAGGCGCCCCATGGCCAAGCGCCTGTGACATAGGTCACGCTTAAGCTTGAAGTGTTGCCTTCATGCATATTCCGCTGAAGCATGGTGGCCCAGACGGCATCGATCAGCAAGGCCAGTCTGACACAAGCGCTGGATCGACTGCAGCAGAGTTGATCATGACCTCCTTCCACAGCCAGGTGAAAAATGAAGATGCGGTAATATTCGATGTAGACTATTCTCCGATCTGTCCAGTGTGAATGCCCGGCGCGCGTGACCATTCAATAAGTCATCAAGCCAAATACTGGTTGCATCGCAGCGCAGCGAGGCTGGAAGCGCGCAGCGGTAATTGAATTCAACCGAAATGCGGAGCAACGCACTCCGTGAAGCTCCATATCAGGCTCCTCCATCATCCAACAAGGTTCGATGCCTAGCATGGCAGAGGGGAACTTACGAATCATGCAGCGCTGCCGGCCACGGCCACGGCGCCATGGCCGTGCTAGCGTGTGGGATGCTGCAAGAAGCGCCCATCAGAGCGACCGGACTTTGCAGTGCGTATGCTGCATCCGATGTTACTTACTGTGCGTGCCACATGGATGTTGTTCTTGCAGTGCGCACACATGCGCGGTATACATAGTTAGCGCGCAGAGCAGCAACGTGCATCATGGATGGCAACGCAAGGCCCGCCTGTGGGCCCGGTCACGTAAGGACGACACACGCTCAGGCGAGGCTGCATTCCTGTCAGCCGCGTACTTACGTTCGGATGCCGCGCATACTCGTGGATGAATGCATATGGCCGACGGTCCTGAAACTGTTAATTTTGACCATCGACCGTCTTCGCGGCAGGTACGCCTCTAAAAGCGCCACAATATATGAGATCTCGACTTAGCTGTAAGTCGGATGATTCACAGAGGCCTACGTCGGGTTTGCTCCTGCAAGGCACAGTACCAGTACTGAAGCTGCATCTGCCTCGCACTGCGTCGAGATATCGGTAACCTGGCAGTGCTGAACGTCGCCGGCATGGCAGGCTCCCGTCGGCGTTTAGACTTGAGGAGGTGCAGACTTGAAGTGTACGCGCTCACAGAATAGCAACACGAAGGCACGAATCACCGCTCTCTGCTGTCAAGCCTGCTCTCGGTGAAATCGGAAATCAGAATTGGAGTTCTTGGGCCTGTACTCTCACGTTTGCCATACGCCCGTCTGCTCCTTGTAACGGCGCTATTGAGACCACAGAATATGCACCTGCAATGCCTTGCTAAAACACGCTTGGGTCGTTGTTCGAGTTTACAGGCGCGCACTCCAGCCCCTTGGATTGGTATTGCCTGTCAGTTTGACATGCCAGTCCCCTGTATATTGCATTTACAAAGAGCTACCTGAGTTATGGCTCCGCTCTATGCTCTCTGGCTGCCTCAGGGAGAACATCAGGTCCCCGGCAGTTCCGGTGCCGTGCCGCATGCCTGTGCGCGTTCCTGTGCCCACGCAAGCTCACGTGAGCAAAACATATGCCTTATTCAGCTATTTTCAGTTGTGTAGCCATGGCTGGTCCTCGTGGAGGTCGCAGCCTTGAGATTGACGATCAGCGCATGCGTGACTGCTGTTGACGTAACATCGTTGCTACCTGCGCATGGTCCACAGCAATCACAAAATTTCCAAGGTCACTCCTAATCAACGGTGATGGGCCCGATGTGACAGGATTGGTGTCGTGCAGGTCAAGGATAGAGTACGACCAATAGCAACGACCACACCCAATGTGAGGTCCTCAGCGCAGCCGGACAATGCCAGGCCGCTTGAAACAAGCACAGCAGGGCAGGTCGGAGCGCTCGTGGCTGCTCCAGGGGGTCACGATGTCCTTGCCCCGGCCTCTTCCAGACCGCTGCACAATAGACGAGTGATAGTCACGGGTACGCCTTACAGATTGATCCCACATTAACCACATGCCTAACGCATCCATGACAATATGTATGTGCAGCAGCAGTACTGCTATCTTACCTTGTCTGCCCCATACAAGCCCGGGATAAGGTCAAACAGTGACACATGCACGAAACGAGCGATGTCCTATGGTGTGCAGGGCCTAGGCAGTATGCCTCAAAGCTGACAGGCCTACTGCTGGATGCTGGCGCACGCCCGCTGTGGGTGCCCTGCGTTGAAATTTCAGCTCTGGAAGACCCAGGGCAGGTGTCAGCGCTGCAGCAGGCCCTTCGAAACCTTCCTGCTTTCACCCATGTCGCCTTCACCTCCAAGAATGGAATCAACGCCGTCCTCCAGGAGCTAGACAGGATATACAGGGCCTCTGCGAGGACCATCGTCGAGGATTCCGGCGTGAGGCTCTGTGCTCTGGGTGCTGACGCCCAGGCGTTAGAGGCGGCCGGGTACCCGGTGCATGTCCTGCCCCAGGAGGCAAGCACTCAGGGCTTGGTTCGGGAGCTGGCCGCCCGGGGCGAACTGGAAGGGGCGCGCGTGCTGTGCCCCGTGCCGTTCGTCACAGGTGAGCTGCGATTCTGGATCAATGCGCTTCATGCCTGGCGCAGCCACAACCGCTGCGGCTTGGACCACTATGCTTGTTTGAAGCTGCCTGGCATCGCGATGTCTGGCTGTGCTGAGGACATGCGTGCGTCTGAGACATGTCGTTGATATGCGTGCGGCTGTGACGTGTGAGGAGACTCTGTGCTAGGCTGGCCAATGCATGCGGCCTGCGGTGGCAGTGCGCCCGGCGCTTGGCGACCCTGAGGTCGTGATGATCCCGTGCAGCGGCCATGCGCCTCCACGACCGCTGCACATCAGTTGCCATGCATCGCATGGACGCGTTCATGCCGCATGCAATTCCACGACCATGCCTAGATTCACCTCAATCATGTCCTTCGTTTGCCACCAAACGAGGTGCTGACTCCTGCCCGGCCCTACCATCACCACCCCATGTATGATGGCTCGGTCAGCCCTTCGCGACTGCTCTGCTAGCGACATCCGCAGCCTTGCCCTGGGTCCTGCTGCAGTGCAGGTGGGGCTGCCTGCACGCTGGCAATTTGTTCTGGCTTGGTGTCCAGCACACATGCACATATCACCTTGATGCTTCCATCACCAAATGACCGCATCTTAGTCAATGCAGCATGTGTTTCTGAGGCACAGGATCTGTCTCTGTTGGCTGACCATGATTTTTTTTTTCAATGCTGGCTGACCATGATTTTTTTTTTCAATGCTGGGCAAACAGCACACCATTGCACGGTCAGCCCTTCGCGTGCTCTGCTAGCACCCGTCTGCTCTGTCAGTGAACAGTTCCCACTGTCACCGGCCGGTAAGCCGCTCACTCCGTGCTGTTCTGCGCAGGAGGTCTGGTAGAGCCCCCCGTAGTGCCGCGGTTCCTGGCCGCGCTGGAGGAGGGGGGTGCGAGCGCAACGCGTGTGCCCGCGTACATGACGCGCGCTGGAGTGACCGCCGACGATATCGCGCCCGAGGCGGCGCTGATGAGCGGCGGCTGCGTGGACGCCGTCGTGTTCACCAGCACGGCCGAGGCGCAGGGCCTGCTGTCCGCGCTGGGCGGCGTGGAAGACCTGCAGGCGCTCGTGCTCGACCAGGGTGCGCCCCCGCCGTGCCGATCCACCATGGCACCGTCCCCTATTTTTTTAATCAGTATTATTCTTCCTGTCTTGTCTGTGCTTGTTGCTTGTGCCAGCACATGATATCCAGTCGCACGTGCAGCACCTTCTCATCAAGGGGTTTCGGCCAGTGAGCCTGGAGTCATTGGCAAGAATGCTTACCTCTGAAAGCGTTCTTGGACATATGAGTTCGCGCCCCGATCCATTGTGCTGCCGTCCAGGCATCTGTACAGCTTGGCCCAGAGGACGCTTGCTGCAAGGACCATCTCGGTCAATCTGGACGGGGCAGAGAGATTCATGTGCCCACGTGCTGAGCTATGTGCTGTGTGCAGGCATTGTGCTGGCCGCGCACGGGCCCTACACCGCCGCCGGGGTTGCCGCCGCCACCGACCTCTCTGTCGACGTCATCGGCAGCGCCTTCGGCTCCTTCCACGGCGTCGTCGCCGCGCTAGAGGCCCACTTCACGCCCCCGGCCGATGAGCCCGACCCAGGCCTGCGCCCCCCGGTTGCGACGCCCTCTGCGGCTCCTCCTCCACCCGCTCCCGTGCAAACCCCCCCTGTGCAAGCCGCACAGCCGCAACCGGGACTACCAGGGCAGCCCGGCGGCGGTAGCGCAGCGCAGCATGCACAGTGCGCGCAGCAGCTGAGCGGCTTGGACCATCTCCAGTCCGCACCTGCGCAGCGCGTGGAGGGCACCATCGCTCAGCAGGCGGAGCAGCGGACCGGGGTGAACCAGCTTCGGCCGCCGCAGAGTGCGGATGATGTGGTGGTGCAGCGCGCACAGCAGTCGCAGCGGCTGAGCGGCATGGACCACCTGCAGCTGCTCACACCGCCGTAGGGGTGTGCTGTGGCCGCTGCAGCAGGCGCTGCTGATGTGTTTGGGGATGCGCCGCAAAGTGGGGGTTGCTGTGATGTTGTGTTATGAGAGCATGCAGTGCTGCTCCACGTGGCGCCGTGGGAGAGTGTGGTGCAGCACTGTGTGCTGTGTGAGAGCATGCTGCGTGAGAGCATGCTGTTTTAGAGCATGCTGTGTGAGAGGCTTTGGTGCGTCCACGCTGAGCCTATGCCGAGGCCCGCGTGTGCATGCAAGAGCCTGCGCTACGAGTGCATGGCCCACCAATGCCCTGCGTGCTGCGTGCTGTGCGCTGCCGCGTGTGTTTGCGGAAACACAGCCTGCACACTGCCGAGGTGCTGCCGGTGTGGCCGTGTCGGTTGTTTCTGTTGATGTGCATGTGGTCCCCCATGTGGTCCTTGTAGCCTCGGCCGCAGGCGGGACTGATGCAAGTGTATCGGCTTGCCGAAACGTGCAGCGGCGTCTGTTGCGATGGCTGGAAGCGACTGGCTGCCCTGTGTCCGGTCCACATCGTGAGCGCGCCTGAGCCTGCCGCGTGCTGTGCTTTGCAAGAGAGCAGCCAGAAAGGCTGTATCTGTTGCACTGCGGCCAGGCAGCACCGACGGAGCTTGTCAGGCGCGTGTCCGAATCCGGTGGGAGGCCGTGCAAATGCGGAGGCAGCCTGTCAGCACTGCACAAGATGACGCAGGTCGAGCTCAATGCTAGATTATTCCGGTTGATCGTGTCGTCACGGCCCCCAGCGTGTCTATGTTGTGTCCGGGTCGTGGTGGACACCTGTTTGTGAGCCCGGTTGAAAGCTCATCATCTTGGCGTAGCATCATGACATGCTGAAGGTGATGGCGTGTCCGTCGAGGCTGTTGTAAAGTGAGACGTGTGGTGCTCAGTGCATTCACCGCAATTAAAGACCCACCTGTCGGAGTGCGGCAGTGCTTGTGCTGTCCCGCCGCGGCAAAGCCTTGAGAATGATTCTGTGTTGAGGCATACACTGATAGAGGCACACAGCAACACTAGCGATGGCTACGCTTCCGCTTGTGCATTCAAACATGTTGACACGCTCACATCTAATACAAGAGAGGTCTAAAGGCAAACAGGCGTTCATTTGGATTCTAGAAGATTGAAAGATTCAGCTGATAGTTGTAGCAATTCGCAGCTACTCCCTCTCTTGGGAGTGCGGCAAATACAACATGTTTCGGCACAAATACTGATGGGGTGATATAGGTGATAATCACATCTTGAGCTGGCAAGCAGGAACGTCTCCTGTTGGCCCCTGCTTACACATAAATTCTAGCGGACAGGCAGTCATTGTGCTGGCGCAATGAAGTATCTATTTGTTGTTGCATTCAACCCCTCCCTCCCAATATGCTCGTTTATGCCGTTTATGAAAGGCATTCCGGGCATGCACAGGACACCAAAATATCATCAAATAATATGCACGGCGCAATCAGCAGTGCCAGCATCTGCAATGCGGAAGTCCAAGCAGCCCAAACACCATGTTTTACACGTGGCATCTGTTGGCCATAGCCGTGGATCACTGCAGCGACTGCGACTGTTGATCGCTGTAGCTGAAGCAAGCCTGGAATTATGGTTTGGTGCAGCACAGGTGAACTTATTCAGCCACATCCACGTCTTTCCATCCTCATTCTAATCTGCCCCAATGCATCTGAAGATGCACAGGCAGTTCAATAATGCCGGAACTGCTTGCCAGTCTAGGAAGATCTGCATAACAGCTGAGCCACCCAATTGGCCACCCATGCCTGCCCCATTGATACAACCAAGTTCGCCCCAGATGACGCCATGGCACGTGTGGACCATGTGGCCATGTGTAAGCAGCTGCTCATACTGAAGCCGCTGCCATGCTGCCATGCTGCCATGCTGCCATGCTACCATGCTACCATGCTGCCATGCTGCCATGATGCGGCGAGCAGGTGATCATCCTGTGAGGCCTGCTACAGGACGAGACATCATGATGCATGCTCATGGATCTTAGCACTGTCATGATTCTGCTGCTGCCGGCAGTTCAGATTTAAAATGCCCCTTCGACAAACTCAGGGGTTGACCCGGGCATTTGGACTGCCCCTTTGACTGAGTTGGGGTCTGTGTGGCAGTAGGGCCAGTCTGCGATTAGCAAATCAATGGCTAATTAAAGGCTGCGCTAATTAAAGGCTGCATGTGCGCGTGTGCGCAACCTTGGCACTGAGTGTTATCATGCGGCCACTTGAACCAACAGATGCATGCACACGGGCAGCGTCTCATTGCCGAATATGACCGCCAAATATGACCAAATGACAAAATGCGACCAAATACCTAAAATCATTTAACTCAACATGATGGTGGGCAGTCATGTGTGCAAGGCGCTTGTGTATTTTCAGCTGATCATTTGAGCCATTATGCTGGCTGTCTGGTGATGGCGCGTGCTTGCCTCTCCCACCGCAGGTGTGGGCCAGCTGTGAAGGTGGAGAGACCCATGCGGGGCCTGCAGGAGACAACTCGTTCAAGTGAGTACTTGAAAGGCAAGAGCAGCAGACCCTGGGTTGTCATGGCTCCTCCTGGCATGTTTGGCCAAGAGGAGGTATAACGTTTACGGGAAACACGGTGCGCACGTGTATGTGGACATCTCGAGTATTCCTCAGCCCACCAGCTGGGTGGTCCAGTGGGAAGAATGGAAATTGCAGGCATGAGTGTATCTACAACAGGCGACACGGACTTTGCAGCGCACTGCCGAGCCCTGCTTGGCAGCACGCTGCGAAGCAGAAACCACACAGACGGTGCTGCAGCAGAGGCGGAGTTGCCACCTCGACAACTCAGTACACATTACAACCATCAGTCGTCCTCAGGGACTCCTCACGCAAGCAACATCGTCACGCATCTGTACACATTCCGTCTCCCAGCGCGGCCAGCACGGCCATGGGAGCCTTTGCCCATTGCATGTGAACATGAGCCACTCATGATTCACGACGCCTTTGTGACTCCAGGCCGCGGTTGCGGTTCGCTGCCGCAATTCACGGCCGCAATGCACGGCCGCAATGCATGGCCCCTTGCGACTCCAAGTGCGGCGGTTCGTCTCTTGTTCGTATCCTGTCTCTCCTCACGTTGCACTCCTCCTCAACTCGGGACCTCCTCAACTCGGGCTTCCCGAGTCGTGCCCAGGCCCCGACGCTCCCGAGGCCGCGCGCTGGCGCGCCCCCCTCGCAGCTGTTCACAAGCACCCGCAACACATTCCCCAAAGACATGCCTGACAACTGCACCTACGCCACGTTTTGCTGCAAGCACTGCAGAGCGAACTGTTTTGTGCTATTTGCACCATGGCACGGAATCCCCAGCTCTTTGCCCAGCACGGCGTGCTGCCTGCTGCCCCCGCTGCTCGCCGGCCTCCACGATCCTGCCCCCTATAGCATACATAGAACCCTATCTGCTCTCCCACAAGCATGCATGCACCCATGTCGCACAAACTGCCTCTGCATCGCCGCGCCCTGCCGCCTGGCACAGCATATCACCGCCGTGCTGCGCACGCTGGGTGCGCAGAAGCGCGCGCCAGCGGCCCATCACACTGTGCGCCAAGCGGACTCGCCTGGACATGCGGGCGTTCTGCAGTCGACTCTGTTTCAATATGTTTCGAATTTGCCCCTGCCTCCTGCACATCCGGAAAAACAAAGCATGCACAGCACGGCGGGCCCGCCCCAGGACGCGGGGCAGCACGGACCCGCCTGACACGTGCTTGAAAGCAAAACAATCAATCTGGCAAATCTGCTCCATCTGAATCGCGGTGCTCTGGCACCCTCCCCTGCCCTCCCCTCCCCCCAACCCGCTCCAAAACACAGGCACCGCAGCTACTGACTTGCGCCGCATGCCTGGCCGCCGCGGCCACTGCATGCATGGTGCTCCGGGACGCCTCAGCCTGCGCTGAGCCCGCTGATGCCACAGCACACCGGAAGCACCGCTCCCCACCTGCCGATGAACGCAGTCCAGCCGGAACCACCGCCGCCACGGCAGGTCACAGCACAGCACGGCACAGCAGCACCCCCTTTAGCGCGACAAAATGCCGCAACCATCACCTGCACCGCCGTCTTGCACAAATGGCACCCCCTGTCGCGCCCCACGCAGCACATGGCACGCCGAGGCATGTGCCGCCCCCAGACACCAACACCTGGGAGCCGCGCAATCTGCCGGCAAAGCCTGCGCGCAGCCCTGTCGATGCCCGCTACTGCCGTGCTGTGACCCGCGAAATGCTCTGCAGCTCGCCCAGCAGCTCATGCGCGCTCGGCCGCAGGTACGAGTGCACCTCCAGACACCACAGCACCGCCTTCTTCAGCACGCCGAGCTTCCGGAGTTTCGCCGCGGCGCCCGCGGCCTCCTTCTCCCACGGGAACGGCCCACGGCCGATGCACGGCGACGTGTCGCCGCTGCTGCGCCGCGTGACGGGGTGGCCCGCCGCGACCTGAGCCGCCTCAGGCGCGTTGGAGAGCGTCGTGGTCGGGTAAGCGCGGTCCCCGGTGAGCAGCTCAAAGGCGGCCACGCCAAGCGACCAGATGTCCCGCTCCGCCTCCCCTCTCACGACATCCTCCCCGTCTGCGATCGCCTCGAGCACCTCCGGCGCCGCGTACTCCAGCGTGAAGCCGCGGCGGATCGGCGCCATGATTCCTGCACTCACGCTTGCACATTCGCAACATGCGCGGGTCCCGCGCAGCGTGCCGGGGCTGGAGGTAACCCCCGTATGTTTTGGTCTCATGATGTGAGGCAAGCAAGCGGACACGTGGAAGCACGTGGAAGCGCGTGGAAGCGCGGGACGCAGCGGCAGTGTAAGACGGTGTGTGTGGCATAGGGGTGAGAAACGCCAGAGGCAGGGGGGGTTGGGGTGGGGCGGAGGGGGAGTGGCTGCCGGGGCGGCGCGCACCTCGGTCGCTGGTGCAGCCAAAGCCGATGAGGGCGAACATGTGGGGCAGCGCCTTGGGCGGCGTGCAGCAGAGCAGCGTGCCCGGGCGGATGTCCCCGTGAACGAGACCCTTCATGTGCATCGCCCGCAGGTGCGTCGTCACTTGCGTGATCGCCTGCAAACACACCGCCCCCTCGTCATGTTGCGGCCACCGCGTACAACCCTGCGCGCGCGCCGCGCGCGGCGCTGTACGGCACGAGCTGCTGCGCTGCCCACACTGCGGCAGTGCTGCTGTACCGCCGGCTAGGCGACCCTGGAGCCTGCGTTGCACAGCACGCGCAGCAGACCGCTGAGTCGTCGCGCTGTTGTGTTCCGACATGTGGGCAACGGTGCTGCGCTGTGGACAGGCTGGAGGGGTCTCGCGCTGATGTCGTACACGTAGCACGCAGCACACGCAGTTGCACACGCGTAGCGAGTTTCTGTGTGGACAGTCTGGAGCATCGCGGCATGCCTGTGCCTGTGCTGTGCTGTGTGGACAGCATGCCCATGCCTGTGCCTGTGCCTGTGCATGCCTGTGCCTGTGCACGCGTGCATGCATGCCCGTGCCTGTGCCTGTGCATGCGTGCATGCATGCCTGTGCCCTGTGGACAGTGTGGACAGTCTGGAGCATCGCTGCATGCCTGTGCCCGTGCCTGCCAATGCCACTGCATCTGCCTGTGCCTGCGGCGCGGTGTGCTAGCACCTGCAGCGGCCGATGTCAGTGGCTGCCACTCAGCAAGCGCGTGCGATCGCATGCGAGTGTGGCTGTGGCTACAGCCGGCTGTGGTCACTTCTGTGGTCGCTGCATGCCTGGCGCAAACACTTGCCCTGTCGGCTCTCCTTGTCTGATGGAAACGAACGAGAGACCAACACACAGCAGTCGTCCTAGTTTCTGCAACCAGCACAGCAGGCAGAACCTTCACCTGTTCCAAGGAACCGAAGCAACCCTGACAGCACCAGTATTACTGCACCTGGTTGTGGCGTGGCATAGGCATTCATGTATGGGAATAAAAGCGGATGTGTGCAGTGCATGCAGCATGTGTTTGCGGGATTGGCCGCGCACATGTGTTGACCTGTGCTGTGCTGGCCTCGCACACTGAGCTGAGTCACTCACACACTGACCTAGGTCGGCTCAGGAAGTCTGCCTTGGCAGCAACAATATCAGTCATGCAGATGCAACTGCCTCATAATTTCACAGGTGACATAGGGCATGCCATGTGCTGCCTATGCCTGCTGCTTTCAGCTGTTCATCAAAGGCTGGTCATCAAGTTGTCTACCACAAGTTTGCGGAACTCAAAAGGGCCCAAGGGTCGCAACCGAGGACAACTGTGCTCGAGAAGCAGATAAATGTCCACCGTGTAAGCGAGTACATGTGTGTGCAGAGGTTCATGAACGCCGGGACACGTCTGAGGGACAGAGAGCCTCAAATGTAGCCCGCATGGAGTCTTCACGGCCCGCATATTCATGCCCGAGCCAAAGCGACCACAGTTCGAGATGAGCTTTCGGCGCCTATCATATCATTCAGAAGGTGATGGTAGCGGAAAGATCCACGACAGTCGCGACGCAGGTGGAAGAACGCACGTCCATGATCTCGTAGAATTTTGGTTGCTCCGCAGGCGCAATGCTCAAGGGCACCCACGCATCCAGAGTAAAGCCGCAGACTGTGACGATAGCGGGTGGCAGCATGATGGGCAGCGGGACGTTGGCGCTGGTGCGGGAGCCACGCTGCACTGTGTAAGGCGCCGTGTGCAGGGCTCGCAACGCTGGCATGAGCCACGTGTTGTTGACTTCGTTGTCTTCATAAAGAGCCATCTCGCCGTTGAAGTGTGTTTCGTCCTCGAAGAGGGTCATGCGGACCTGCACGGAGCGAGGTCAGCGGCCTAGATGAAGCTCATGAAGCCAATCGTTACCCGGCGTGGCCAACAAGTTACTCAGACGTAATAATCTCAAACTATAGTCCGTCTTACCATACAGGCCGGCCACATAGCTGGCCGTTGTGGTCGGGGACTGCGGGGCAACTTGTGTGCCGGCAAGGTTTGCGACACCAGGTGTACAGGACGCAGTGGGTTGCAAGAAGCCACACATAACAACAACTACGTCTCTTGGGCATTTCCAGCTGCGTGATCGGAACACACCAGTTCTCTGCTTTCTGAGCGGCAGTCGCGTGCAAGCAGCACGTACGTCCTTCGGACCGGATCATACTCTGGGCTCGTGACGACTCCGTACCGCCCATATATGAGTTCTTTGTGTCTTCGTTTCATCTTCAAAAAATCCTCCAAATTGTTGATGCTGGAGTCAGAGGTCGATAGAACCTCGCTCTCACCTGAAAATGCTACGCAACAATGATGCAGGCGATCTAGACCAACTCCGCCAGCACAATAGAGCAGGATTAAAATGACATACTTGGATCCGCGGAGCTTTCCTGCGCGGTGTCAGGCGTCTCTTCCGGCATGCCGCTCGAGCTGGAGCTAACGTGTTGTTCTGGTGGCAAGTACCCACTTGTGCATTCCCCCTTCATCCGCCGCTTCATCCATCCTACAGCTTTGGTTACTTTTCCCATTTCCGGGCTTTTCAGGTGCAGTCCACAACTCCGCCGGCTCGCTACCACCTGGCACACTCGACGCTTGCAGCCTTTCTCCCACGCTGGGGCGACAGCATCGCACAAGAGTTATCAAAGTACTACAGTTCGAAGGTTGCACGCTTAAATTTCTACCGAACAAGCACGAAAGAAGATGGCCTGCACGTGAAGCGTTACAACCGAACTGATGAAGAGCTGCACGTCTCACTTAGTAGTATGGCACAGTCCGAGCGCTTGTGTAGGTAGATGAATCAATTGATGCGATGCCGTCTCTCCAACCGGGACCTTTTGCATGTCCGTCGCTGACCTAATGCAACGTGCCCAAGCCAAGCATCCACAAGGTGATCGTCGATTAAAAACATGGCCACGTGGACATTACCATGAGAATAATCAAATCATAAGTTTGTGTCGTTGCACTGTCCTGTACAAACAGGTAAACTTTTGCGCGAAGCAGGACGCTGGCAGAAAACCGGTGACTGCTGCAGAGACCTCTGCTCTCTAATCTTATGCATGCACATGATGAGACTGTATCACGTATGGCACATAGCACCGTGCTGTGATCATGCTGTGCGTGCACGTGGAAAGGCATGCTCTCCCATGTTGCGGAAATACCAAGATCTTCATGCGATTTTCCTTATCCACGCCTACATGATTGCACACTGCAGCGGTGTGTAGCAGGAAAGATTGCGTGCAATGCACATGTTTCCCGGCAGTGCACCACTTTGCATGCACACGCGTCGCTTTGCCTGGTGCAGCCCGCAAGTTGCTCCCCAAACGGATTCGCAACGGGCACCAGGCAGCCGGGTGCAGCCAGCTGCGCGCTTGCCCGCGTGTCTCACCGTCCGCCTGACCGGTCACAGCTAATTGCGTGACTGACGCTGGTACAGATAATAGATGCATGCGCGCCGATGCCGTAAACATCCGGTGCCACGCCAGCTGGCGCACTGAGCTGAGGCATCGCGGACCCGTGCGGCAGGGCCGTGCACGACCGCTGCGCGCTGGCGATCTCGCAAGCATCAGATCTGCACCTGACGGAGCGCGTTCGCAGCTTCACGGCAGCACATGCATACGTGTGCTAGCACCGCCGCGCGCTCCCTCGTGGCCAGCATGCAGCAATACAAATGTGGCGTGAGACAGCACATCTTACCCACGCCAGCGGCTGCCGCCCCCAAGGTCACATGCTCTCAGGCTGCCGCGTGCTCGCATCAGATCTATGCCAGCGTCCAAGCAGGAGTCTACTCATGTTCGCGCGTACATGCCCGATGCAACATTGTACATATGATATCGATGATTTGTCCATGTCAGCGCCGTACGCGTCGCGCCTCACATTGTCAGTACAGGTGCTGCATAATCGTCACTCATGTGGTTGGGCGTGACGAGATCTCGCGAGAGGCCAAGAACGGTTTCACATACTGTGGCACGTGTACTGTTACATCGAGGGGCTCCGATCCAGTGCACCAAGCGAACGTACAACTAGATTCTAGACTCACATGCTACCCAGCAGATGCAAGCCGGCCAGGCGATCACTGTGGCACGTGTACATGTGTATGTACTACATAGCTAGTACGTACAGTATCACCCTCGTCTGCCGTGCGGACATGTTGGCGCCATGAGACCCAACATGGAAATTCCGCAACGTTCGCGATCGATGTTTGGCGCAGCATACGCGTACAGAGAATGACGAATTACGAGTTCGAACTTAATTCTGGCATGAAACTTCGAATGCGGATGCCGCGTGGTAGTCACTGGTCCCCAGCATGCGTGTCTATATACACGTGTCTACAGCACTGCAGCTGGCGTTTACATTGAAGCTTACATGAGATACGTTACAGATTGAAGCTTACATTGTTGCAAGCTCGATCGCGGTGGCTCACAATATGTGCACGTACCGTATGCGGTACGTGCGCATATTCTGAGTCACCGCGGCACATATTCTGGGCCACCGCATTTGGCGGGAGAACGTACTCCCGCCAAATGTTGAACCCCTCGTCTCTGGTTCTTTGGCTGAGCATTCCCAAATACAGCAGCTTTGATGGACACTTCTGCGAGCAATTGTCAGATAAGGTGGTTCAATCATTTGCAAGGATGGGGTACGCGTGCTCGGCATAGGACTGCTTCAAGTTTCATCTGCAAGACTTCTCAACATCAACGCGTTGCCTTGCCAGAAGGTGTGCCGTTTCCGCCGCATGCATACGCACTTTCTGCATGTGCATACGAGTTGCGTCTCCGCACGTGCAATTGTTCGGTCTCCGTAGGTGCAGTTGTCCGCTCTCCGTGGAACTTTGCAACGTCGTCTGCCTGAATTCGAAGTTCTGGCATGTGGCCATCCATCGTTGCACACTATGAATGCACGGTCACTGACTGCCAATGCTGCCCATACGCACGCACCGTCGCCACACCGGCCCGCACTGGCCGCATGCGGCACGTGTCGTGTCGTGGACCAGTGAGTGACTGTACCGTTACATCGAGGGGCTCCGATCCAGTGCACCAAGCGAATGCACAACTAGATTCTAGACTCACATGCTACCCAGCAGACGCGAGCCGGCCAGGCGATCACCTGGCACGAACACCCGTGAGCCGTGCTACCCTGCTATAGGTCTTTCTGATCACAAACCCGTTTCCTTTCACTGTCGCCGCACTGAACTCCCGCAAGGAGCCATATATAGCTATAGCTAGGGGTGCTGTGGCTGCCAGGCGCCTAGGGGTGCTGTGGCTGCCAGCAATCCTTGTCCGGGTGCCCCCGTGTGGCATAATGATGGAGAGCGATTTTCGCCTGTGACCAAGGACACATGGTTCTGTGTGAAAGGTCGCAATCTGCCTAGCCCTACACTGGCAGTCAGAGGGCTTCAAGACTGTGTACTGGCAGTCAGTGATTTGGCTGAGTTCATGCAGGGGGGTTTGGCCATGCATGGCCATGACCACAGCAGTAGCACAAGTGACCAATGGATGCTGCCCTCAAGTGTGTGATGCACTGTGTGGCCCAGCTAGTCACAAAGCTGGGGTGTCCTGTTGAATCCATAGCACACACTGTGGAACGACAGTTGGGCAACCAGTGCAGTTCGTGGAGAATGCAAAGATGGGGGTTTTTTTGGGTAATCACTAGTGATCACTGGCCAGTGGGCCATGGCCATGCATGGGGGCCCACTGCAACAGGAAGTGAAGTTTGCACTGGATCTGTGTGTGTACAGTGCAACTGTCAAAACCCCACACAGCATCATAGCATCTACTAGTATGCCTGCAGCCCCTGTAATTGCGGGTGGATGCATGTGTGCAGTATACCATGTACACAGCACTGCAGGTGCATGTTGCAAGATGTTGGTTGTGTAAGCTTGTGGGCCCACCATGGCTGTGGAGGTATCAAAATTTTCTACTGACCTACTAGCAGCCAGTGCCCACAAGTTTGAAGCTTTGACATGCTTGGTAGAACAGACTTCCTCCAAAGTGAGATACGTTACAGACTTCCTCCCAAGTAGCTCTGCCTCTGGAACAGCAGCTCACCAGCTACTGGCGTGATGTGCCGGCCATCACATGTAGGCGCGGTCCTCAGATCCGCTCACAGAACGCAGAGCTCCTCCATTGGTCTCATCTGCAATTGGTTGCAACTGGCACTCCTGCTTGCAATGGATGCTCCTGTTTGGCAATGGCCATTTGTTGGCACCGGGTACAAGCTCATAGCCCACTGGCAGAGCGAGCGCGCACAATTAGTGGCCTGCCCGGCTATGGCAGCTAGCCCAAGTCCCACTTCATATGATTATGCTGCAAAACTTACAGATGAAGGTACAGACTGTACAGCTCTGGACCCGCTGTCTGGAGAGGCAAGGTGCTCATGCTGCAAGTGTGTCACTACCCCTTTGGTTCCTGCGTCCCGCTTGCAGCCGGAACGGTCCGTGGCATCTGTCGGTAGGTAATTCAATGTACGCTCTACACTACCTAGTCCCCCGCCCCGCGCTGGCAAAGTTGCTGTGGCCTAGTCCCTGGGTGGCTGTGCCGTGATGTCCGTGATCCATGGATCAATTCTTGGTTTCTCGGCAACACGCTAGTTTTTCTGCTTGTATATGGCATTTGGCCATGGCTTGTCCGTCTGATGCATTCCCACGCTTGCTTGCCTTTGTGTTCTGCCGCATTTTGGATCATATCTCTGTAACGTTCCTCACACGTGAGCTCATGGCACCCATGCCTGGGAGGGCCACCCAGGCCGCTAGACTGAATGCAATTGCAGGTATAACGTTAACGTCCTGGCCTGCCACAGTGCCACGAGGGCCTTGCACATGCAGTGGGACTGCCAGGATTCAAATCTGCATGGCTCAAATCTGCAGAGGCTGCCTGCATGCATGTGTTGCACTGATTCGCGGCCACTGTGGCATATTTGAACGCATGCTTGGACCCGATGCTTGCACGACAGCTGCGTGCTACGTGCTGCGTGCTACGTGCTGCGTGCTACGTGCTGCGTGCCGCCTGCCACATGGTATTTCGCAGCCGGCACTATGACCGCACCGTCCGCCACTAGCGAGTACTCACCAGCACTGGCTAGCCTACTCGCGCGTTCATGGGTCCCAGCCGCATGAAGATACGCTGCCCAACAACTTGAAGTGGTTCCAATGGTGTCCATGTTTGCGTGCTGCGCAATACATGCGCCACAATGGCCAGCACTTTCTCAAACTTTATGTCCCCTAACCGTGGTAAACGCTAGCGGTAAAACCAGCGGTCACGCAAACACCAACATCAAAACGGTGCAGCATAAGAGTCAGGTGTGTGATTCAGGTGTGCATCAGGCGGGCATGCAACTGCCTGCGGCTCTATGCCACCGCCGCGCCAGCCACTCTCATCCAGCGGATCAGCTACTGGCAGCAGTCTGCTCGGTCGATGACGACATGCTTGAAGGGGTGACCATTCTGAGCAGCAATTTCAGCACTGCTTTGTGCAGAATGCTACAATTAGAACTCTCAGGGTACACTGCTCTTGGTTACTCTGCAGTGGAGAGTAGGCACCAGGGCACCATGGTGCTACATAATTGCCCGCTGGTCAGCGGTGTGCAACGCATGCGATGTGCAACGCATGCGAAATGAAGAGGCACCATGGTGCTGCCATGCACATTGACACATTTGCCCGGATCTCAGGGGTCACTACGATGAGCTGCAAGTGCACGTGTGAAATGAGGAAGGGTGCTGCCTCGCATGTACAGGATAATTGATCCACTGCGCAGCTTGCATTGTATGTTGCATGCAGTTCCGCATTTTCCTGTGCGAGCTGGCCTACAGACGCAATTACATGCTTTTGCCACGACCCAGAGACGCGATTACACGCGTTTTCCACAGTTCAAACCAGAGGAAAAGTGACACCTATGCTAATGAAAGGACTCGACAGACGTAGCAATGGGCAGCGCTCCCGGAACCGCAGCAGCTGCACCGCTACATGTGGTTGACAACGCAGCAACAGTAGAAAAGTAGAGCGTGACTGCAATGAAGCGGGAAGAAGCAAGCATGCATTTAAGCTATTAGTTGAACGGCACCCCATGGCGCTGCCTGCCTGAGCGCCAGACCAGGACCTCAGAACTCATAACGCCTATGCCGGTTGCACGGCCTCACTCGGTCTACCATCACCAGACACATCAGGCTTGCCGCTTATGCCAGGGGCAACGAAGACTATGGCTGTGCTGGCGTGTCCAGATCAGCGTTGAACGAACGCTAAAACACCGGTCTGGGCAACCCTGCGGGGCCGCTGCGAGCTCGCGTTGCAAAGACACGGCCATCAGCATTGCAGCAGCAGCGCCACAGTGGAGTGGAGCGAAGCTGGCGAGGTGCCCACGGTGGTATCAGGCTTCCAGTCACACAAGCACAGGCCCCACAGCAGTGGCATGCAGCACCACAGTGAAGCAAGACGTGCGCTGGTGCCCATGCCTGCGCCTGTGCATACGCAGACCTGCAGCTGAAGCAGCTGAAGCAGCGCAGCGAACAAACGGCCGCCTTGGCATCAGTGTCAAGTGTGGCATCAGTGTCGAGTGTGTGCATGTGGTCTGCTTGGCCCGAGCACAGACACATGCCCAGCCCTTGCTGATATCCAACTAGTGGCCATGCAACACACGTCAGCCGCCTCGCATGCATGCACTCACGAGCCAGTCCACAAATCTGTGGTGCTGTACGGCTGTAAGGCAGTTGCCAGGTGGCTGAACATCATCGCTGCCTGCCTCGCAGATCAAGTTCCTAACATTGCTGAGCGAGGGGGTCTGCAGGCATTACTGGCGCACCCGCCATCGCCTATCAAAGCTGACAGAGGCCATATGGGGAGGGCCGGCTCACAGCGGCCGCTCGGGTTGCTGTATCTCGGGCAGTAGATCTGCAGCGTGGCCTGTCGGGACCGCCGGGAGGTCGGGCTCCTCTAGGAAGGTGGGCACGCCGGTGGCGGGAGCCGAGTCGACCTCCAGCGCGAGCTCATCCTCAATGAGGTCGAGCTCCCCCATCAGCTCGTCTTCGTCGATATCATCTTGGACGGCAAAGGAGCGGCCAAGCATGTCCTGGATCTCCTCGTGGTCATACTGCAAGGCACACAGATGCATGTACGGCGCCAAAGTCAGTGGGACGATGCAACTAGGGCTATAGTGCCTGGAGTGACTGGGAGATCGAAGGCTTGCATGGGTAGCTGTGATGTGGCCTGTGAGGGCAGGGCTGTGCTCATGTGTTGTATGTGGTGGCCTGTACTGTTGTTAGCCCTCATACTGCACACGTGTGGTTCAGAATTTGTACAGTTGGAGCATTGGCGGTGAGGTGGACAATGCTGCACAATGGCGTGTCGTGTGTGGCCGATGCGGACCCATTGCCAAGCATACACTTGCAGCATTGCAGATGCTATGTGTGCAAGAGCTTAAAATTGAAAATGCCGGACCAATCGGACAATTTTGTGATTAGGCGACAGGTGAGTACTCAGATCGCACCCATAGGTCTTGCATTTTCTCTTGTAGTTCATCAACATCGTCTATGTTCACATGCTGCATCTGCGTGGCCAGCGCGCTTTGCGCCTGCTTCATTACGTTTACTTGATCAGCGGTGTCCTTCATCTGCTCGGTCATGAATAGAGTCGACTCCAAATTCATCTGCTGTGCAAACATTTGATCACGTTGTCCCTCATACAGCTTTTTCTGCTTGAGTAGCCTCAGTGCCTGTTGTTTAGCTGCTCGCTGAGCAGCTGGTGACCTTGCCGATGAGATCTGGTCCTTATACTTTTTCAACTTCGTGTCGATATCATTGATTTTGGTGTCTAGCCTGCACGAGTTCCAGTCATGTAAACTTTGCATGGTCGAAATCATGGTTTGTGGTCCTATCCTGAACCACTGAGCCCCCAAAAAATTCTTTGGTGGAATAACATGACATGCCATGACGTCTGGCACATAAATAGCAACGTACGCCGATGTGCGCTTGTCCATACGATCCGAAACTTCACCGAACTCCACTTTGGGAGCTTCCTCCTTTTTCGCTGTACCAAATATCCTCTTCATCCTGGTATTAGACTATCAAGAGCTGTAATTTGACCCAACAGAAACTGCGATGTCGCTATGTGGAAGGTCCACAGATCGCCTACAGGCACGCAGCTAGTGGCTGATGTGAACCGGACACTCTTGTCGCCGATTTTGGGGGAAACTTGTGGAATGGCTCACTTATCAGCAAAGGTGTGGTTGCGATCGCGTTCCAAGTCAAAGGAGGATTCCTTCAAAAGCTGTGCGCAGCGAAGATGTGTAGATGTACAACGCTCAATACTTCGGAAACCTTTACGACATGCCCTCAGCCACCATTTGTGCATCATTTGTGCATGCTCAGGTACCACGCAAACTATCACATGTGCACGGATACGCAGGAGCATGTTTCCGATCGTGGCGTAGGGGCGCATGTTTTTCACGTAACCCTTCGCTGTACACCACTGCAGTGGTGCACTGCCCGGCCTATTGAAATCTGAACCATTACCAAACCACCAGTGATTCAGTGCTGTGCTGATTAGCATTAGCTGCGGGCTGCTGTATGTGGAACGTCGAAGAGGCTATGGTGATGATTGATGAAGCACATTGAACTTGCCCATAGCCATTTACGGCATCGATATCCGCTCTGCCCCAATGCCAACAGTCACACACCGCACAGCGCTTGGCCATGGTGATTGATTTTTGGTGCATTGCCATGAATCGAGCCTCTGTGTTCTTCCACCTTGTGGAGCATACATCTGTAACGTATCTCTCAATGCCAACAGTCACACACCCATTACACCTTTGCTCGTTTTCGCTGCTGAATCCAAATCGGTGGTCCTGCTCCACTGGAGGAGCCTTCAAGCAACAGCACCATGCGGAGGTAGCCACTGTGAATGGCATGGGATGCCAGAAAATCCCTGTTTCCTAGAAGAACTTTGTATGATCATGTGTCGCACGTTGACTTCAGTATCCAATCAATGCACGTCAGGTTCCACGTGACAAATAACATGAGCAGAACGCATGCCATGTCATTCCCTTGCGTGGTTCAAAGCAGGCACTGCAGCAACCATCGGCCATTGCAAACGAGCGAAGCTTAGTCGGTCTGTCTAAATGTCCCAAGAAGATACCCTAATGCACGGTTCTGGATACTGACTGCTGCAAATCCTTTGATACATGTTCAAATTCACATCGCCATACGCCTACCCAGGCTGCGCGGACGCCCACATACGGCCATGCCATATCATGCATGCAAGAGGCTTGCTAGCAAGCTGTTCTATGAATGTGGCTTGACGATGCAAGGCGGTGTCGTCTTCAGACAGTCAGGCATGGGCACCAACAACCCCAGTCTCGACTCGAGTATGGCAGAACGATTGGTCGAACCACAGCACTCTCACACCATTCACTCTAACCTTACAGAACAAACCACCCCATGACGGGCAGCCACCTGCTCCCTACATCTGTATTTGTATGCCTGAATGTGCTTCACTTGAGCCACCACATCAACCCCGCCCTGTTCAGCAGGCCTAGTCGGCCAGTGCACTTGCACACACATGGACGCTCGGTTTGAGCAATGGCAAAGCACAGCTGCATGGCTGCTGACACCCTGCAGGATACCGGAGCTGCAGAGCTGCTGTCACGCTGCAATTAGCCACAGTTGTGCCCAGATGGCCACACACATGCTCAACAAGACTCAACATGCCGGAGTGAGCCTCCCGCTCTACTGCCCTGACAACCCTGCAGCACTTCTAGAAGCGGCCGAGCGACTCGGTTTAGTCTCCTACATACGCACGGACGTGCTCATACGCTGCGCATGTGGCGGCCCGCACAAGGGCACACATGCCACGCTGTGAGGGGCGCTGCTGGGCCTGGTGCAGTGCATGCTGTAGACGTTTGCAGGCAGCCTGGCAGTACTAGCATTGCCAGTCAGGATGCAACGGGTAGCGGAGCTAACTGGACAGATATGACTTGAGGCCTGCCTATTCTGAACAGCGACTAAGCTCACGGCTGGTCTGATCGCGTGCTGCACACAGCAGTGGTCGCCTGGACCCAGACTGACATCACAAACTCTGCACTGCAGCTATCGTTCATAGCTCTGAGTTGTGTGCTCTCGCAGATCATGGGCAGGCTGCGGGTCGGCATGCACTCTGGCACAAGCAGATGCATAAGTTGGTAGCGCGTACCCCGCGAGACCTGACACGGGCTACTTGAAGAGCATTGATGACCAGTTTTGAAGCCTTTGTCGCGTCTTTGGAAATCCACACATTCTCCTTGAGAAAGCCGTCCACGCGTATCTGCATGCAGCCGAGCCAGATGGCTGGGAGGCTTGAGCGAGCAGCACGGATTGCAATGTGAACATGGGAGGAAGTGGCTGATTCTAACTGAGACGAGGCACGCCTAAATCGCCAGCCATGATGTCAACATGGGCCAATCTACAGCCCATGCTACAGCCCATGTTGACCAGCATGCATATTGCTTACACACTCCTTGGTGTGAAGCAGCTATGGCACATCATGCTTGCAAGCAGTCAGAAAGAATGGGCCGCACCTGCATGCCCTTGCGAAGACCCTTTTGAACTGCATGAGCTAGATCTCCCCATGCCTGGACGCTGACCCTGCAAGAGTCAGGCTTAGTTTGCCACACCTCTGCTCGCTCTGGTCTGCTCAAGCTGGTGGAGAACGTGACCCAACCTGCTGCAAGTGGCATGCCTGATCGGGGCCTGGCATCGCGCGTCAGGCAGATTGAATGCTGGCTGGGACATGCTCGCAGGGAACAATCGAAAATTTGCGCTGCAGCTGCGTCGCGTCTGTGAAAAGCAACATTCTCAGTGATCTCATGCACGCGCTCACCGCTTCGCACACACATGAGATACCTGTCACGTATGACTCACAGCCTCTAGTTGTGGAGCTTGTCCGTTCGTGAAACAAGACAAGAAGCCGCTGTGTGTGCATCTCATGCTGTGTGGATACATCGGTGTGTCAGGCTTCGACACGCATGCACCACAGATGTCCCCTTATTATACGATGCTAGAGCGCACAGCAGCAGCGGACATAAGGCAAATTCAAGACGCCTCAAGGCAGGCATGGAACAGCTGAGCTCCACACTGGCATTGCCTCAAAATGCAGCAAATCTTCACATGAACATACCGGGCGGCGTCGCTGTACTTGCCTTGATAGACATACATATGAAGATTGGCGACGGACTTTCCTTTTGCAGTCTCCTTGACAGTTGGGTCATGCCCGATCCTTCCCATCACTCTGACATAATTTGCATCAGCTGCATCAAACTCTACCTCTGGCAGAGCGGAACCATGCGACTCCTCACTAAAAGTATCAAGCTCAGGGGAGTCTCCATGCTGCACTGCATTATCTGCGACTGCCTCCGATCCAGGCTGTCCACTCTGGTGTGCCAGGTGCGCCGGCAAGTCTTCAACAGGCCTCTCAGCCTCGGGCAGTCCACTCCCTGCATGCTGGCCTCTGCTGAAGGGAGGCGCCAGTAGCTGCCCTCGCACCCATCCTGACCCCTGCATGAAGGTTTGTTGAAATGTTGCAATGCTCACACACCTGTTGCAGAACTCTGGTCGATGGACCAGGAGGTCATGTGACTGCCAATATATGACAGCAGTGGCGTTGATGTGAGCACGGAAGTTGGCAAGTTGCGCACATGAACATCGGACCATTGCCTGAACCGGGCCGCCGACTCGTCTACAGATGCCATGAACACCCGGGCGGCATACCGGTGTACTCTCGACAGCAGCGACATGCCGGCAGAAGGCCACAACAACTAATTGCGACTGACCAGCGGAACCTTTGTCAGAGTTTTCTTCATATGCAGGAACTGATATGCACCATAGTTGCGTCCGCGAGTTGACTTCCCTTTCGACTGCTTAGCACAAACGTCGCGGCAAAGCGCATGCTCGCACAGCGCAGAATTGTAGCAGCACTGATTGCATGCCACGGAGACAGCGTAACCTATCGAATAGTACTTGTTGGGTCGAGCACACAGGAACAGCTTGTGCCCTCGTGTGCCCCTCGTGTGCCCTCGTGTGCCCCTCGTGTGCCCTCGTGTGCCCCTCTTGTGCCCTCGTGTGCCCCTCGTGTGCCCTCGTGTGCCCCTCGTGTGCCCCTCGTGTGCCCTCGTGTGCCCCTCGTGTGCCCTCGTGTGCCCCTCGTGTGCCCTCGCTGCCGGGCTATTGCGTTCATCTCCGTGTAAACACAGGAACAGCTTGCATCTGCCGGATGTTTGGCGACGCACGCGCCGCGCGCCGAACAAGCTCGGGCGCCCCGTGAGCCACGACACGATTTGACATGTCATGACATCCAACCACAGATCATCATTACACCTGCACCTCAGCGCACAAACACAGCACAAGTTGGCAGTATACCATGTGATGTACGCATTACGCGACTCGATTCAGCAAGAATCGTTCGCTTCTCAAGGCTCGCTTCGGATAATCGCCCAACCCCCACTGCCTCCCTAGACTGAAAAAAGGGACGCGCTGACATTTGAACAGAAGTGGCGGTGTGTTTATTATACTGAGCCTGGGGATCGCAACAGAAGCTGGTCCAGAGCCGTCACTCTGTCCGAAAAAAGCGAACCAGAGTGGACCAAGAAATGCCGTCTCGCATAGAGATCCGGCTAGGTAAATTCCAGAAGTGCCTTACCTTGAGAAAGTGTACGGTGCTGGAATTGCGTTCCTCATCTGGCAGTGGCAGTGCCGTCGACGATCCGTGTGTCATCCGTGGACTCTCTGTCCCCGCCAAAACTTCCACTGTATCTTACAGATCGGCTTCCTCATGAATCAGTGTAAACCACAGTGCAATGCCCGGATGTGTCGACGTTGTGGTTCGGGTCTCATGTGTACGCCAACGTTCGTGCAGCCGAGCGGTGACGGATTTGTCAACTTGTTTACATCAATGCAACATGGGTGGCACATCTTCTGTCGAGATGTGAATGTGCCTGGCTATCCATGAGCGATCCGGCAGTCGCCGTAGCGGGCTTTGCGGAGACATACTCGTCGGCCTCTGACCGATTGTTAGAAACGTGAGGCACCCTCATCATCAGCCGACAATCGCTTTTTCTGCTTGCAGACAGACCTGTGATAGCAACGATTTGATGCGGTTAGCCTGAATGCTGCTGCCGGTGGGAGTCGTCCGTCAGCCTCGCAGCTCCACAACAGACGCATGAGCGGTGCCCCGGCGGCAGCGAAAGCAAACAACAACATGCCTGGCGCTCACAGTTCTACTGTGAATCAGATGAAGCCCACCGCGGGGGCTTTCGATCACACTGCAGCGGTGGAGCGGTCGCCGTTTCTCCAACGCGTACAGAAGGTGATGAGCTCCGGAACAGATATATCCATCAGAAGTCCAGAGGCGGCGTCAGAGTTTGTTGAGCTTGTGAAGGAATCGACACCCCGCGCGCGAGGCCCGCTGATTCACATTTTGCAAGCCTCCATTAAGAAACAAGACAAGCAGGTGTGGCAAAACTGCTCTGTGTTCGTACGCGGCTGCTGTCTGAAACACTGTTGATCAAGTGCTTCCAACGCGTTCGCTCGACTTGCATTGCACGGACGAGGGCTGTCCACAGACCATGTTTACAACATCTGCGGTCAACGTAATGGCTGCTCGCAAGCATGCGCTGGTGAGCACAGGGCAGTCCACGACCGTTCGTGGATGCTGTCGCTCTGCAGCTGGTGTGGGTGTTTGCTCGAGGCTTCGTGTGCGTGTAGGTCTTACAAGCTCTCGTTGACCATGGCCTCCTCGTGGAGCTGTGCAAATGGCTGCAGTCGCTCCAGGAGACTGCAATGGACAGCACAGATGACAAGGCCAACGTGATCGCGCTGTGCAAAGCGGTGTCAGCTCTGCCTGTCACAGCAAATGACATGCGTTCATCAAAGATTGGCCATATTTTGACATCCCTGTCAAAAGTCGATGTAGATGATGTCGCCGCAGCTGCAACAAGCACACGTGACCTCCTGCGTGACCGCGTGAAGTCCCTCAAAGTGCCCGGCGGCCTGAGCAAGCGCAGCATTGCTACAGCTTCAGCACCAGCCACGAATGGCAGTCAGGCCAGCGTGCCTGGCCCTCAGGTGGACGAAACCATCAGCAGCTCAGTAACAGCTGCCGGTGCCACCCCAGAAGGTCAGACCCAGGCACCACACACCGCCTCGAAGAAGCCAAACTCCGCATTTGTGGCTGCGGGGGCCCTGCAGGAGCGCACCGATCCAGCCAGTGCGCCACTGACACTGCCAGTGTCGTTCGGGGGCCCCCCAGCGTCCACCGTGGAGGTGCCTTCCACAGATGCCACGTCAGATCCAGCAGCAGCCGCCGCAGGGCAGGCCGGGAACGGAGCGCTGTCCCGGCTGCAGGCCACGATATCCGCTCCAGCGCGCAAGGCCGGCGAAGTGTTTGGCGCGATCAAACGCAGCATAACATCAGCAACCAGCGGAGCAGGTGCGTGACTGCGCGATCAAATCGCAAGCACAGCTTATCCGTGGGGTGTATGGTCCTCATGCGAGCGTGACTGCGCGATGCACTCTTCAGGCCTGGTGCCTGTGCCTGGTGCCCCGCTCCAGCCTGTTCCAGCCTCCTGGCTTTGTCGCTGCTGCATGCCGCCCCTGGTGGCCTCATGGACACGTGTACGCCAGAGCATGCATGCTCAACCTCGCAACTGGATCTGCGAGTCCGCATTGTTTATGTGTGTCTTGGCTGTGAACATCGGAGCTCTGCAGGTGGGAAAGCAGACTCAGAGGGTGTCATGTCTCGCATGCGCCAGACCGGCACGCCTGGCAGCCGGGGACGTCTGGGCTCGCTCGCATCAGGGCGCACGCCTCTGCTAACATCAGCAACTGTGCCGCCGGTGCTTGAAATCCCCGATACGGCCAGGTGTGCTGTCCATCTCCATGCGCATGTCCTGACTGTCTTTCAAGTACATGCATGCATCACCGTGCGAACCACGCCCATGTCCGTCCTGCCCTTTTTGCGTCCTTGAACGCCCTATCCGCTGCTAGGCATGCTATCATGCAATGTGGAGCCATGCATTCTACTCACCATTGCTAGACATGCATTCTACTCACCATTGCTAGACATGCATTCTACTCACCATTGCTAGACATGCATTCTACTCACCATTGCTAGACATGCATTCTACTCACCATTGCTAGACATGCATTCTACTCACCATTGCTAGACATGCATTCTACTCACCATTGCTAGACATGCATTCTACTCACCATTGCTAGACATGCATTCTACTCACCATTGCTAGACATGCATTCTACTCACCATTGCTAGACATGCATTCTACTCACCATTGCTAGACATGCATTCTACTCACCATTGCTAGACATGGCTGGCAGATCCTTAATCTGGCCATGGCCACCATCTCTTTGATGTTGGCATTGTATCTGTGCACAGGAAACTGCCGCATGCATGACTGATTTGTGTGCCATGTAGCCATGCATTGCACTCGCTTCTTTCAGTCGCTTCCCGCACCCCGGTGAACGAATGTCAGCAATGTTGGCCACGTTCGAGTGCGCGATCGACTGCAGCAATTGCTGCATGACATATCTCACACTGCGGACTCACTGCAGTGCTGCGGAGAAAGCGAAGCTGGTCGGTGATGCCGCGGAGAGGGCGCACGGTGTTCACGCTGAGACGCCTGCCAACAAGCGGAAGCGCCTGAGGGAAGCGGGCAAGCCCATTAAGAAAGTCCAGTTCCGCGAGGGGTTGGACCTAGAGCGGGTATGCCGTGCTGCCTCTGAGCGAGTTCTGATGCACGAACCACCCCTTGCATGGCTTGGTGTGCGGCATGACAGAGTCATCACCACATGTGTTGCCGGGGGGCGGTCAGCCGTTGTGCTTTGTGGGGCCACGCGTTGGTCGCACCGGCAAGGCGTGTCTTGCTTCATACCGCGCATGCAGCATGTCAATGCCGGGCACAGCGCGCAAGGCGTCCGGCATGCTGTGCAGTTGCTTGAGTCTGCTGATTAGTATCAGGCACACAATTCTCGAGCCCGCACTTTCTCGAGCGGCAGAATAGCACGTTGGCCGCACTCAGCAGGCCGTGGATTGCAGCATGGATGATGGTTGGCTGTGTGGTGCAGGTGCAGCTGTTCTTCAGCGATGAAGTGCCTGGCTTTGTGCCCATGCACAAGCGCGACGGCGGGCCGGGCGGGGATGCGGACGGGCCGAGCGGCGGCTTTGGCGGGGCGGGCTTTAGGCAGGATACGGAAGACAAACATGTGCGCTTTCAAGAGTCGTCCAGGCTGGAACACCTCGCAGAGCGAGTCATGAACCTCGGCGGTGTGCTCCCTGCCCTGCATCGTCTCTCGAGACCCCTGCCATGGCCTCTGTCGCACCGCAGCGCGCAGTTCCCGCGTCGCACTCGACCTGCCACGGTCTCTTGCGGCATGGCAACTCGGCTGTGTACGCATGCCACAGCGTCGGTCAGCAGACGCCTGTTGTGACTCCAGTGTGCCTTGTGTCTCTGAGGGCAACCCCACGGGCGCCGCATATGGTTTTGCCTGGCATGTTGTGCTTTTCAACACAGCATGACATCAAATGCAGAGCAAGAGTTTGTGGGCGTGGACCGCAAGGCCCTCGCACGGCTGCACAGCCCCCCAGACATCAAGTTTGCGCCAGTCGAGGTCCCGCTGCCTGAGGTGTATGGCCGCGGGGAGGACTCCACAGAGGCCGCGAGCCGGGCGGCGTACTGCGAGGCGCACCCAGTACCGGAACCAGCGACCGACATGACGCCTGGAGGTGACAAGCTGTCCAAGCAGAGGGTCGTTCCCGAAGACCCTCCGCGGCCGGCGCTCGCCCACTGGGATCACCCCACGATGTTCGGCTTTCAGACGGCTGTGTCCGCTGCCAACGTGGAGACGCTGCGGAAGGAGCAGGATGAGGCGATCACGCTGGTGCGGCCTCTCTCTTGTCGCGCCCGTGCACCCCTCCGTGTCCGATTGGGGATCGTCTGTGATTGGCAACGTCCCCATCAAGGTACGTGTGGTGACGGATGTGCGTGCTGCTGTGCTGCCCTGACGCTTGCTGGTGTGTGTGATACTAGTGCGTGTGTTTGGATGCGCGAAAGGGATGTGTGACTGTGACTCTCGGACCTGTCTGTAACTCACCGCCACACAACCCTTTCACAGCTAGGTTTCCCTAGTCTGTGTTTGATGATGTGAACCTGTGACATGGCAGTCACGAGTCGCTGCTTGAAGCTGCCTGAAGCTCAGCAAGGTCGCAGCATCGGCCTTGCTGGCGCTCTGCGCAATCTGACTAGATTGGCAAAGCGCATTACAATTTGTTGCATGGCTCGTAGGATCTCCATTGCATCGTTGTTATGTTACAACTCCATTTTACTCGGCTGCAAAGTGCGCACTTGCTGTTTGCAAGCTGCATGCGCATGCCGCACTGCAAATCTGATCGGTATCTCGCTGCTGCAGGGAGCCGTCAAACGCGTTGCGCCGGCGCACACGTACAAGGCCCACCTTCTCGCCCAGCGTGCCACCACCGCGGCACCCGCAGCGGCTGCCGCGCAGCCTGAGCGCGCTGTGCCGCCAGCACAACCAGACGCCCCCATGCAAGCGGACATTCACTGGCCGCTTCCAGCCGGCAGCACCCCGGTCCTCGTGGAAACCAAACTCAGCCACAGCGGCCTCTCTGCGCCGCCGCCGGACGTGCAGGGCGCGTTCAGCACTGTCCCCGACGCTGCAACTGCGGTGGTGGCCTCCGCGGCGCTGGTGCCGCTGAACGGCATGCCTGTGCAGCTGCACGGCCCGACGGGTACCGCAGCAGGCAGCATGCATGGTGCGGTACCGCTGGCCGGATCACAGGCTGGCGCGCCACACGCAGTGGCCAGCATACCGATCAGTACAGGCCCCGCGCTGGTCTGGCTGCAGTCGACGATGGCGCACCCGCCGCAGCAGGCGTCCAACGGCCGAGCGGACGAGTGCGCCGCAGTGGCATCGCTGCCGCAGGGGCTGGGTACTGCGTCAGATGTGCCGTCAGGGTTTCACGCTGCGCCAGGTACCATGTACCATGGCGTTTCCAGGGTGGGTGCGGCGGGTGCCATGAATGGTGACGTCACGAAACGCCCACGAATGGGCGAAGGTCGGCTGGCGGGCACGCATGAGCGTTCCGGCCCGGGCCACAGCACGCATGAGCCTGCCGCGGAGCATGACTTTAGCAGCCGGAAGCGGTTCAAGGAGGACGCGGGCAACGATCTACGCCACGGCGGCGCATCAGACAGCCGGCGGTGGGACCGGGATGGCACGCATGACGGCGATGGAGGCGACGACCACGAGGACATGCGCTGGGCTGCCCGGGGGCGGCACGAGCGGCCGCGGGAGCGCAGCGCGCGACACGGTGGCGGCGGCGGAGCAGACTTCCGGGACCGCGACGACGACATTGCAGACAAGTCTGACCGGCGCGGCTTGGGTGCACGTGAGTGGCTGGAGCGGGAGTGGTGGGCTGAGGACGATGAGCGGGGGTGGGACCGTGGTGACCACGGCGACCGCGGGGATCGCGGGGACCGTGGTGACCACGGCGACCGCGGGGATCGCGGGGACCGTGGGGACGGCGACCGGCGGGAGCGGGGAGCGCGGGGGCACGCCAAGGGCCGTGGCGGCAGGGGCGGCGGCCGCGGAGGGCGTGGGGGGCGCGTGTGCTCGTTCTGGAGCTCGCCATCTGGTTGTTTCCAGGGAGACGACTGCAAGTTCCTGCACGAGGGGGAGGGCCACAGCCAGCCCAAGCCTGACTGGTTCAAGGAGAAGCATGCGTCGCGCGGGCGCGGGCGCGGTCGGGGCGGCCGCGACCGCAGCGACTCCCCGTAAGCACCGCCGTGCGCGCCGTGCTGTGCTGCGGCGGGTCGCCGCCAGACCGGCACGTCTCTAGACACATCTGACCTGTTTGGAATCCATCTGGCTGGTCTGTCCCGATGTGAGCATGCTGCGGTGCCTGTGCCTGCAGCGCCGTGCTGTGGTCGGCCCCTGGCCTTCTTGGGCGTCGGCCGTGCCGAGCCCGTGGCTGAGTGCGAATGCATCCGCCTGGAGGTGAGCCAACAATGCGCCTCGGGGTGGGATGTGTCTGGCTGCAATACGGCTCAGAAGGTTGCGGTGATGCGTGCGGAAGAGGCTCCAGATGGCCGATTGCTAGAGGCGGCTGTCGCGCATGTGCACGGGCACCAGTCAGACTCGGCTGAGCGCCGTGTGGGGTCCCGGGGATTGGGGATGAGCTGCGGTAGGAGTGCCAGAGCATGTGAGGCAGTACTGTCGTACCGCATGCGCATGCATGCTTGCTTGCCATGTGGGCCTGCCGGCTGCCATGCATGCGTGTCACGTGAGTGCGTGACATGTCTGCCTGCAAGAGGGCATGCTGGCGTGCTGGAGCTGCGAGCGGCTGCACCAGCGTGCTGTGTGACTCGCGCTTTGCATGCGGACGTGCCCGGACGCCTGAGGCGACAGCTGTACCTGTGTGCTGCCCTGCTGCGCTGCGCTGTGCTAGGAGTCTTCCAGCGGCCCCGGTTGTGCCTTTCGTGATGTCCATGGCGCCCCCATCCGATGGTTGCGTTGCTAGCAATGTGTAACAGTTTGGGCTTGGTGCTGAGGCCTGCGCATGCATCATGCTGTGTGTTCCGTCCTTGCGTCTGTCACGTGTCTGTACCCCCAAGTGCATTGGTCTGTATACTGTTTCAGTAGGGCTGTTGTTTGTGGTGTGCTCCGGTATGGATCCAACACATGCTCACGGATACTCTTGTGATCAGGACCTGTGAATGTGACTCTGGACATGTTTTTTGCGCGGTGGCATTTGCCTTTCGAGATGCTCGTCCGTGTGTGAGATGTCGCGATTGCGAATCAACGATCGGGTCATGTAACGCACGAATTGGCACTGCACATATGCGTGCTGCAGTGAACGTCAGGCGCATGTGAAGCGGGGAAGGCTAAACTTGATAGAATTGTCGATTAGTCGTTGATCAATGACATGCCTCTGAAAAGCGCGCGTCGTGAGAATGTAGAAGCGATAGTGACGCAGCGGCTCCATGGACAAACGCTGAGCCGATTTTCTTGCTTTCTGGTGATTCCGGCTAGCTCGTCCTAAACATGAGTGAATCAAGGCAGCCGCTGCTCGATAGTGAAAACGGGACGCGCCCGTCCAGCGGCATTCACGGCAACCATGAGCTTGCGTCGGCAATAGCCCCGTCCGCAGACCCTCAAGATGGCAGCCAAACTGGCATTGGTGAGTATTTTACTATCATGTCTGACTTCATGGGCCTCTGGTCTAGAAACACCGGCTTGTTTCACCAGCTCTGTCGTCAAATCGGTCGCAAGCGTGAACCCTTCTGCCTGCTGTGGGACAATGTAGCTGTGAAAGCAGCCGGTGAGTATTTTAGAATGCTCGCGTAGGGTATAACGCTGTCACTGACAAATTTGCGCGACCTCTGCAGTTGGAGCGGCAATGTCGATTTTTCAGTCCGCGACTTCCTGGATGGCCGCGGATATGCAAGAGGCCCCGGTGCTGCGAAGCGCGCCAGCAGTCTCGATTCCAACAGTTTTTGACGCTGAGACTCAGGCATTGGTCACTGAGGAGGACGGCGAGACTGAGTCAGCGTTAACAGCGCCTATCAGCGTGCGACCCTCCTTCGACAGGTCAGCTTCAAGACGCGCGTCTATGTCAAGAGCTGGATCGATGGCAAGAGACGACGGCGAATACGAGGCACCGACTGGTTACGCAGCCGCGATTGAAGCGGTACGTTCGCGGTGACCTGGCCACCCAGAGCGCGCCAGCGCTGCAGCGCCGGGCTGCCCGCGTACATGTGTACCAGTCCCTGCCTCTTGTACCTGCAGCGCTCCCGGCATGCGGTCGTCACTATCGCCATCTGCCAGCAAATTCCGTTGCCCCACTGCTAGCTCGCGCGCTGATGCGAGGACCTCGCATGACGTATTGTCTATTGCCGCTTGCAGCTGACTGGCACGCCCAATGCCATGGCGCGCCAGCAGCGTCTGCTTGCTCGGCGACTGCTACAGCTAGACCATCAACAATGCGCTTTCGACAAGCTGTGTTCGCTAATTATGCATGCGCTTGCAATGTTGACTGCCCATGTGTGTTCCCATCTGGATCAGAGTCAGGCATGGATGCTGATCATGGGCAGCACCCGGGTGCATCCAGTGCTGGGGACTCCTGGCAATGGACAGTCGATGCATGATGCGCACACACGCCATGCCCCACGCATGTCCCACGGCTGCACTGCATAGACTTCTGCAGAGATGGCCATCTGCTCCGCCTGCAGGCACAAGACATCCTGGACATCGACCCCCCGTCCGTGCCCTACCCCGAGCCCCCATCCCTCCCCCCCGACACCGCCGAGGCGATCGCAGCGCAAGTCGAGGAGCTCATGCACATCGCCGAGCACGCACCGCTCGCTGCAGGTGCCGCCGCCGTTGAGGCGGCAGCCGCCGCGGCCGCCATCAGCGGCGGCCGCTTCTCGCCGTCTGACGACACGATGGGAGTCGGCGGAAGCCTGTCGGCGGCCATGCCACCGCGGCTGTCGTCCGCAGTCATGATGCAGTCCGACACACCCTCGCCGGGCCTGGGGAACGATGGAAAGGCCGTGACGCGGACGCAGCCGGCCAAGTCCACGGCCGCCGGGGGACACACGCTCCCGCCGCCTAGCTTGGTGAACGACTTTGTTGTGGGTGTAGTCAACGCTGTCATCGTGTGCTCCCACCCCCCCACCTGCCCCCTGTGGGCTGTGTGCTGTGTGCTGTGTGCTGTGGATGGTGGGGCCACCCTCTGCGGTCCTCCAATCTATCACAGTGATACGATTACAGCCGCGACTCTACCAGCGTCGGCAGTCAGCAGTCGGTATCAGCAGCATGAATCATATCGGACGTTGCAGAGACGGCCGCTGATGCACAGCGGTCGTGAGCTGATGGTGACTCGGGACAACCTCCGGGCGCAGCATCTTGCTGCGACCGTGTGGGGCTGTGAATCGCAGCAGCGGCAGCAATCCATCCGGTGCCTCAAATTCAGCATCGACTCAGCCGCGGTGTTAGTCATGCTCGATCTTATGCGAGCATCACATGCTGTCACAGCGCCCCCCCCCCCCCTGCCCATTCACAGCGGCCCTCACTGCGGAAACGTGCTGCGTGCTGTGCAGGCGCTGCCAATCACGGCGGCGTACCTGCCGATCGTGTACAGCGCGGCGGTGTACGCGCCGCACCTGCCGCTGCTGACGCGACTGCTCTTCCTCGCCAACGCCGCCATCCAGGCCAGCATGGCGGCGCTCTCCAGCCTGCCGTTTGCCATCGGCCAGGTGCAGGACCTCGGACTCATCTTCCTCAACGCCATGACCAAGGACATCGCCGCCACCGTGCCGGACCCTGACCGCGCCCTCGCCACCGCGCTCCTCTCCTGCGCCGTCGCCACCGCCGCCCTCGGCGTCTGCCTCATCATCGTCGGCCGGTGCGCCTGCCTTCGTCCGCATACTATCTCGGAGCGCACAGAGCCCCGTGCAGCGATCCTGACGGGAACGCATGACATAACCCGCATGCATGGGGCTCATGCATATGCAGGCAGCAGCTGGGCGGCCTCGTCGCCTACATCCCGCTGCCCGTCGTCGCGGGGTACCTCGGGTACCTGGGGTACTTTTGCGTCGCGGCCGCCTTTGCGCAGGTCACCGCTCTGCCCATCTCGGCGCCCCCGTCCTTCTACCTCCTCATCATCCCCGCAAACTTTGCGACGATCCCCAATTCGCTCGCGCTCATCGCGTGCTGCGCGGTCATGATGGTTGGCACACGCGTCTGGCGCTCCCCCGCCGCGCTGCCGACGATCCTCGTCGCAATCCCCGCCTTCTGGTACGCTGTGCTCGCGGTCGTTGCCTTTGCCAGCGGCGTGCCGTGGGCCGACATGATGGAGTGGCTACAGGACCACCACTGGGTCGAGCGGCCCCCGGCCGAGCCCGCAGGGCAGCCCTTCTGGAACGTGCGCCGCCCGCCTGCCTCCCGCCGTCTCCTTGCAGCACGCAGCACAGCATGCAGCACGCCACCCCTGCATGCCCACCCTCCCGTGCACCCGCACCTGCTGGTGGCGCAGAAGCACCTGCCTGCCTTTTGGTTTGAAGCGAAAAGATTTGGTTTCTCACCGTCGTCTTGTGCGTGCACGGTACCGGCGCTGTCCACTTGGCATCTTCGTCACCCTGGGTACCGGCGCCGTCCACTTGGCATCTTCGTCACCCTGGGTACCGGCGCTGTCCACGCGTTTCGTCGTGCTTATCAGCGCCACGCCGCACCTACCGCCCACCCGGTACCAGCTCGCACACCACAGCACACAGCACACCACAGCACGTAGCACACCACAACACGCAGCACGTACAGCACGCGGGTCATGCCGCGGGTGCGTGCAGGCGTTTGAGCTGCTGGTGCAGCTGCCGCTGTCGCTGGACAGCATCGCGTGGGGCGCGCTGGCGCGGCAGCTGCCGACGATGGCGGTCGTGTGCCTCGTGTGCTCCCTCGGGACGTCGATGGACGTCATGGCCATCCAGACCGAGGTGCCGTGGGAGCTCGACACGGACATCGAGATCACGGCGCTCGGTGTCGGCAACCTCCTCGCCGGTGTCGTCGGCCTCGGCGGGCCCGGTGTGCTCGCCCGCATGGCGCCACTGCTGCCCCGAGCGGTGCCGCCTTTGGTGCATGCATGTTGTCCCGCCGCCTCTCGTGATGCGTGCACACTGCCCCGCCGCCTCCCGTGATGCATGCATGCTGCCCCAACGCCACTCGACATGCATCGAAGCGACTGCCACCCCGACCACCTTGTGCCACCCCCAAACCCGTGCTGTGCAGGCAGCATCATCTTCAGCCAGAGCGTGCTTGCTATCCGAAGCGGCGTGCGCTCGCGGCTGCAGGGCCTCACGCTCGCGGCCGCGCAGCTCGCGATGTTTGTGCTGCCCTTCTCGCTCGTGCACTACCTGCCGAACTTCTACTACGGCGCTCTGCTCGCCGTCCTCGGCATTGACATCTGCCGGGAGTGGCTGTGGAACACACGCACGCGCATCAAAGCCGCCGAGTTCGTACTCTCCTGGCTCTCCTTCACCGCGACCATCACCCTCACAAGCCTCATGCCCGTCCAGGTGTGACGCCGTCGCCAGCGCTCATACCACAGGCACTGTCTTATTGCATTAGGGTTGCACTAGGGTTGCATCAGATGTAACCCATCAACACGCTGCATGCGGCACCACAGCTACATATGTATGCATGAATCTGTGGGTACTGTATGCAAAACTTGCTGGTGTTTGTTGGCTATCAATGTTGTTAGCTATAGCCGAGGTTGGTCAGTGGGGGGGGGGTGGGGGAGTGTTTCCTGAGAGACACTGCCCAGAACCTCGTGGAATCGTGTCTCCTACGGCACTGGTTCCTGCTGTCCTCTGCCTAGCTCTATCCCTGGCGTCTGTCTGGTGTGATACTGCCTGTCACAATGCGGTGCTCCGGAGATCTGGCTAGCGGCCTGTCCTCCATGGGCGCAATGCATGGTTGCTCTGCCGGCTTCTGCCTACGCGTGCCTCGTATTCAGGCATGCCTCGGGCCTTGCTTGCAGACAAGCACCCCGCCGCGGGGTGGCTCTGGCTTCATGCATGCATGTCGTGTGTGGTGTCATCACCGGCGTGCTGTGGCTGCAGGGGCTCGAGGCGGGCATCGCGGTCGGCATCGTCATGTGCGCACTGCACTTTGCGTACGAGTACAGCGTGCTGCAGCTCGTGACATTCACGGTCTCTCCCAGCCGCTCCACGGCGATGCTACCGTACCGGCACCGCCAGATGCTGTCCCTCTTCCAGGGCAACGTCGTCGCTGTCTCCCTCTCCGGCATGGCCCCCTCATCTGCCCCTCCTCCCTGCCTGCTCGCCCCTGGCTGCTGCTCATGATGCTGCTCTCCTCACTGCAGCCGCTGCGCGCTACCCCGCTGCTGACCCGGCTGCCCCCTGCTGCCGGGTCCCCCGCTGCCGCTGTTTGCCGTCCATCAAGTGGATGTCTCAATTCACCTCATCTGGTAGACTTTGTCAGACGTGACAAAATTAGCACTATTACAGACTGCGTTGATCACAAATCAATCAACCCACGGTCACGGTGAGGACCCGTACTCTCGTGGTGCTGTTTCTGTCGCAGTTGCAATGCTGGACTGGGTCACTGCTGCAGGGTACGTGTTTTTCGGGTCGATGGTCGAGATCGGCAAGCGGCTCAAGGCGACCGCCGCACTGCTCGGCACGCGCTCTGTGCCGGACCTCATCTCGGCAGCCGGCCTCGACCCTGACGGCGACGGCGGCCCGGGCAGCCTCGCCGTCGCCGCCGCCGCCGCAACCGCCGCCGCACACCGCTTCCTGCTGCTCGACCTGCGCGCCGTCGTCGGCATTGACGCGACGACCGCGAGCTCCTTCGCGCTGCTGCGCCGCAGCCTCGAGACGCGCGGCGTGACGATGGTCCTCACCGGCCTCCGCGCCGACGACGGCGTGACGCGCCTGCTGCAGAGCAACGGCGTCATCGCCAAGGGCGGCGCCTGGGAGAGCGGCTACGGGTGCCCCGCCTTTGAGTCCTTTGATGCCGCGCTCGTCTGGTGCGAGGAGCACTTCATGAAGGTGCGCAGCACAGCATGCACAGCACGCACAGCACGCATAGCCGGCGTCCCCAATGCGTTTGTTGGTGTGTTGCCGGGCAGCTCGTAGTTTGCGGCATTGGCTGTTTATGGGCCTTTTATAAGGGAGCGGACCCGGCGCGTGTGGATGCGATTGCCGCATAGGAGGCGCTGTGCATGGTCGGTGCTGGGGCACCATGGTGTGCTGTGAAGTCAACCATTCCGCGCGTTGAAGTTGACAATCAACAGTGCTCGTCTGGGCGCAGGTGGCCGCTGCGAGTGGCTTGGTGGATGACCTGGAGGGCCGCACGCTGCGGCTGGAGGATGTGGTGGCCATGCATGCGGCGGACGCGGGGCCGAGCGGCGCGACCGGTGGCAAGGCTGGGCAGGGGGCGGCGGCGGCCGGCGGGAAGTCCACGGCAGCCATCGCGAAGAAGCTCGGCCAGTACCTCGTGCCGGTCGAGTTTGTCACCGGGGAGGTGCTATTTGACTTTGGCGACGCGGCAGACAGCATCTTCCTGGTTCTAGGGGGGTCGGTTGTCAGCGTGCTAGACTTCCTCAGCAGCACCGAGTGCGCCCACCCCCACCCCCACACACCCTCTCACCCGCCGCTGCATACCTTTGCCGCTTCCCAGCAGTAAGAACGCTGCTTGTCTGCTTACTGTCGTACCGCAGCGTGCTCCAGCGTACCCTAGCGCAGCCTTCCTTTGTATCGCGGGTGTCGGGCTGGTGACCAGGTTGCATGCTGCTGATTAACGCCCATGTGCCACATGTGGCCACAGCCGGGGACCAGATTGCGTGCACTGCAATGCCATGCCATGCATATGTCTGGTCCATGCTCAAGTGAGTCTCGGAAGCGTACACTTGACAGCGTCGCGAACAGTAGCAAGGGCCGCTGCAGTGTCTGTTGGGCTGCACAGCTACCGGCAGGGCCAGTGCACGCGGTGGCCTGAACAACGGGCAGCAGTGCGATGCTGGTGCCTCGATGCGCATCAGTATTATGCACGCACCCCTTTGCCGATTGTGTCAGATGTTGAATCCTCCAATGAGGCCGCCATGGGGCAGCTGCAGCAGTCCGGCTTCGCTCTCGTCCAAAACCATCCATTGCAATGTGATTGGTGCTCTGGCGTAGAGCCGGTCGCTGCTTGTGTGGGTGATCCGCAGGTGGAGTGCTCACGTTGCTGTGCACGATTGCAGGGTTCCTGACCCCGAGGCTGTCGAGACCAACACGGCGGAGGCGGTCACGCCGCGCCGGTCGCCCAGCAGCCCGGGCGGCCGTATGCCGCCCACGCCAACTAGCCCCATCAGCACACCGGTCCCAGACACGTGGCAAGCTGCCGCGCCGAGCGCGCACGGTAAGGTGCGGCTTGCGTCGGCTGGGCCAGGGTCCGTGCTGGGCGCGCTGGACTTTGTGCTGCGACGGCCGCGGTCAAACCAGTGCCTCGCAGTCACGGATGGCTCGGCGCTCCTGCTGAGCCGTGAGAAGTTCTCACGCATGGCCTCAGCGGACCCGCATGCATACAGCATGCTGCAGCAAATCATGCTGCGATCTTCACTGCTGACAACGTCCACGACACAGCAGGCGATGGAGCGCGCAGTGCAGTGTGCTTTCCATAGTTGACTGGGCCCTTTCAGTGAGTGGAAGCACGGCCCGGTCCAATAGCGCCCGTGGTCTTACTGGCACTTTGCAATGTCTGCCACTTGTGGTGGCCAGTGGAGCAGGAGGACCATCAGTGTTAAGTGTAACCTGACCATGTGCGCGTGCATAGATCCTTTGCATAATCCATGCCAAGTATATCCATGACAGCATCCAACAACTGTTATTCTTAGCAAAACCATGCTCATAAGCAATCTCCTGTGCAGATGTTGGCAACATCGCCCCGAGTTCGTTCAGCAAATTGACAGCCATGTCATTACATCCACTACCTTTGGCACACAAACTCACTCCATTGGGCTGAACCACATGATTGTCTGCCTCAACGCATCCTGCTGCCAGGTTGTGCAGCTTTATGTAAAGCTGCACTGCGCTTATGATAGTCATTTTAGAGTTCTGGGATGTAACTCCATGTGGCTTGAGAGTTCTTACACGCCAGCTGCACATGAAAATACAGATGTGTGGATCAACTCCCGCAGACAAGCGTTGTCAAAGTCAGAGATGGTACAAAAATGTTGACAGTCTGCCATCAGCTGCTTGAAAAAGAACACTTGGCTGAGCTCATCAAAAGAAATGCATACACTCTTAGAATAATGACGTCTTCTTCATGATGCGGAAGAACTCTTCTTCATTGACTTCCCCATCACCATCGCGGTCGGCCTGCATCAACACAAGTTGTTGGCACAATGCATCCAGTGCTCCATCACTCTCCAATACAGGCATGCATCACACCTCTTCGATCATTTCCATTAGTTCTTCATCAGTCATGTTCTCGCCGAGTTCCTTTGCCACCCGTTTCAAGTTTTTAAAGGAAATCTTGCCTGTCTCATCATCATCAAACAGGCGGAAGGCCTTCATGATCTCTTCACGAGAATCACGCTCTCCCATTTTGGCAGTCATCATTTGCAAGAACTCCTCAAAATCGATGGTGCCTGACCCGTCCTTGTCAATGTCGCTGATCATCTTCTTGATCTCATCTTTCTTGGGCTCGAACCCAAGTGCCCTGAATGTTGATTCACCGTGATCGGACTTGTGCATTAGTCCTGGGGCTGCACTAGTGTCCAAGATGCTACTTGAATCAATGCAAGCTTCAACAGATTCATCAACGATAGCCTGTGCCTGATGGCTCAGGAATGGTGTGGCCGGCAAGGCTGACCGAAAACTGGGTTTCCTCGCCATGATAGGGCTAACTTGACCAAAGGCTGAATACACAGGGAGCCATACCGCATAGCAACTTTGAGCTCTTTGGCATCAATTGTCCCTGATCCGTCCGTGTCGAACAGGTCGAAAGCTTCCCTGCACGAACAGCCCATTGGACAAACGATTTCATGGACACAGGCGACAAGCATGGGCAAAGTTTAACCACTTCAGCACCAGCTGCTATGAACGTTGTTGTTGACGTGGGATGGAACTCTTCCGACGCCTTGCCACGGCCTGCCGACGATGTTGACACGAGTCCCAATGAGCAAAGCCACAACGATGCGACGAACAACAGGTTGCTGAGCAGCGTAGCACACCGAATCTCCTGCTTCTGCTCCTCTGTCAGGCCTTGTTGCCTGTTGTTCTTGTCACGCCTTGCGCCAAGCTTTGCGCGAGCACTCTGCAAACCAAAGCGCTCCGTCTCGGAGAGAGATACCAGACAAAATTCCACCAGATGAACATTTTCGACATTGCATTGCCATCATTGGCGACAGCTGCGCTAGATGCGTGGCCATCCAGCCAGGACTACTTCGCTGATGAATAACAGGGGGCGTCGCAGATGACACCGTCCAAGCATCAATTTCAAGTGCTCACCATTGTGAGATGTTGTACGAGGTCGGATGAATATCAAGTACTATGCAAGTGTGCGTAGCGATTCGGTGAGGGTCAGCGGCTGTACGTGTAAACTGGGAAGGTTCACAAATACCAGGTGTCTCTGATGTGACAATGCTCTCCATGAAGATATATCTGGCGGTATAGGTAAAGCGGCAGCCGTACTGGCTATCAGCATGTTCGAGACCAGCGATGTAATTTGAACTAAGGCCCCACGCCACTACCGAGCAACCGCGATGATTGGTGTTCGATGGACGTGGATGCGTTAGACGGTCACTCAACTGATTGAACCTCGTCGAGACCATATGTGTGACGATTACCTCTCTTGTTGGATCGTCGGCCCTTGCGAGTGCGTTGGATGCCCACCTCAGCCTCCCAAAGCCATCTGGGCCACTTGCCCCGCGATAGCTATTGACGCACCCAAACAGCAGAGGAAGTGGAACATGCTTTTTGGACTCTATGTGGTGATGTATATAGCACATTCCAGGATCATCTGTGCTCAGCCTTGCTGCCGGCAAGGCCTTGCAAGGACCGGTTGAGACAGCTTATCAACCACAATCTGATGTTTGGCTGTCCTTTGATTGACTTTCCGCACATTCTTGACACCATCGCACCTGAAGGATGCAGGTCGTATTACTTCTGGACGTCCAGTTGCTCGCTCAGCCATGTGGATGGGGCATTGTTAATATGAGTCAGAATCACGGCCTTCACCAGGTGCCCGCAATGGGGTTCAGCTGCTGCACAATGCTGCACAATGTTGCACAATGCGTCAAGTTGCGGGTTCACTAGGCTGATGGGTTTGAATCATGTGTCATGCATGGCATATGGCGGTTCAGGCATCGACTCCAAAGCACACTATTTGGTGCTCCTGTAGTCGCTTCTGAATCCGACAGCAGCTCTCTGTTACGTATGATTCATTGATGCTCATGTCAATAGCTTGTGCACGACAGCTCGTTGGTTGGCACAGATCTGGCAGTACATTGCGTTCTGAGCCATGAGACACAGGAAAAGCATGTGGAGCCCCGCGGTGTTGTGCCTTCCAACAGCTTGCATATTGCTTCACATATGTACGATATGGACCTGACGAAACAGGATTCATTTTAATTTTGTACCAAAATACAGTTGCTCAACACATATCACGTGTGGAGTTTATACCATATGATTCCAACCTGTTGCTGCATTAACTTATAAGATTAAAGCAGACTAGGATAAAATAATCTGGACCCTGAGAATCTGATGTTAATCGGCAAGGTCGTTGTCAAACGACTGAAGCACCTGACAAGTTAGATGTAGACGATTGCAACATGTGGTATGTGATTGCTTCGTGTCAAATAGTAGCACGCGGCAATTCCGCCTGCGGACATGCAGGTGGATGCGGGCTCCTCATTCCACAGCATAGCCAGGAATATAATTTGCTGTGGGTCACATTTGCTGCGATTAGCTAGAATTGTAAGTGAATGCGCATGTCAGCATGACACGATGCTGACGAGCAATTAGAGGCTGTGAGCTGCATCATGATTTGAATATCTGTTGTCATATGTCACAAACACAAATACATCAAATCTTGACATACCTAGAGCATAATTACGATAAGAGAAACGAAAATGGTTGGGCAATGGCAGCACCAGTGGCATCATGCCCCACACTGTGCCTATAACTTGGTAAACTATCAACTGCAGACCTATGCTGAGGTTGTAGGGCGAATATCTATCCGTAGAAACGTCGACTTGCTCCCATCTGCCTCTCTCTCTATGAACTTGGGCAAGCACTGCACGTCGAGCTTGTTCTCCTGCAATGACAGGATTGCCTGAGGCAGGTGGGCCAGCACTGCAGTGCTGCACATGGTGTGCGATCTCGGGGCACCTGCCGGCATGCATCAGGACCCAGACTGACGAGTCGTGAGACAAGAAGCACAGTGGTGAGACCGGTCATGGCACAATTCCAGGCCTGTGCTGCGGTGTTGTACACCACACGAGGATGGGCTGATGAATCAGCATTCACAGGCAGCAAAAAACGCCACAGGTATAGACAAAGCGTGCCAAGATCAGTCGTGAATGCTCCTGCATACGTGTCTTAAGCCAAACGCATGTACTTGCCGCTGATGCAGACACGCCACCCGGGCACTGCTGTGCCATCAGTTGCCTGTGCTAGCCAACATGCAAAGTGGTGACAACAATCCTTAACTGCACAATCACACGCACCCGCACACGGAAGTGCCACAGCGTCTTATTGCTTAGCATGCTGGTGTCACAGTTCATCTAGGTAAGGGCAGCCACACACCTCCAGAAACATGCGCGCATGGCATACTGCACTGACAGCATTAGCCACAGCGTCAGCGCCCTGCGCCAGCAGGTAAATTGCCTCGTTGTCCCTGACCCGGCCAGCAATGGCACCTGCGAGCTTCTGCCTATGTGTCCGCTCCTTCACCGTCATCTCCACCTGCATGTGCGCATGATTTGGGCGGCCACAGTGGACCGAGAAGGCAGTGGAAGGCACATGGTGAGTGCCCACACCATAAGGTGCTCGGCCAGGGCATAATTCCAGCATAATTCCAGCATAGCATAATTCCAGCTGTTTACCTGGGATGCTGCTGTACATTGTCATTTGTTGACCAATATGCACGAGCTGGCCTCATGCTGCAGATGCAAGCAACAGAGCATCAGCATGCGGTGTACCAGTGACATCACATGGCAGATAGACTTTTTCAGAGCACACAACGCAACTGTGGCATGACATAACACGTCCGTCCAATCGGACACACAGTGCAGATCCAAACGGCGTGCAGTGCTGCGGCATACCAGCAGAGCTGTGCCGCCAGTCTTTACACAGATGTACACGCAGTATGGAGAAGGCCGTACCGCCTCAGACGTCAACTCCACACGGTTGCCGGGGATCGGGGTGAGATATAGCGCCAGAGAACGATCACTCATTCTGCACGCATGAGTGGCGCAATCACCCCTCAATATATACAGTCTTGGAGAGCTCGTTGGCCGCGTGATCCAGGCAAACAATTCTGCTCCACAGCAACTTGAGGAACGTGCCGACATGGTGGCCCATAAGTTGCGGACAGCAGCCTTGACCAGTGGTTCAGCGTTTGCACAAGGCAATGAGGGCGAAGGATGACAAACCGCCACACCTCCACAAGTGTGCTAGTCAAGATTACAGCAAACACTCATATCTGCGCAGGGCGGGGCACAAGAGATGTAGAGCGCTGTGGTGGTCAGGTCAATCTCAGGCAACACAAGCAAGTGGCAGGTGTACATGCTTGCAGGCGCCTCCCTCTGCAGCCTCGGCGATCGTAGCACTGGCGCAGGTGTAGTGCTGGTGAGACTCAGACCGACGGCGGTGACCCTCAAGGACAGCTGTGGCTCTGGCCTCATGGCAATGGGCGAGATGGTGGTCTGCTGTACAACGCTACAAAACTCTCTGCTCCAGGTGTGGCGAAGTTGGGAGGATATACATCAGCCAAAATCTGGAATGGCGGTCTCTGAGATGTTGTGGCTGGATCTTGGGCGAGAATGGTGCTGCAGGTGGTGGCGGCAGTAGGCAGCACGTTGCTGTTCTGGACAAGGTTGCCGAGTTGGAGGGCAGGAGGAGCATGTGGTGCCACATCGCTGGCAGTCTTGGAGTCTACCCACAACGCTGCGCTTTGCATACCAACTGCAAGGCATGCACTGCCACGACGGCTGGGGGGTGGGGAGGGGAGGGTGAGGCTGGCAGGCAAGGGGCTGACGCGATGAGAGAACCGAGTGTGGAGACAGTGTGCATGGGAGAGTGCCATGCGGGCCTGCCACAACGCGGCAAGGCGATCTCACACGTGATGTTTCGGAAAGGTTGGGTGGGTGGGTGGCGATCGCTATGAGAGGGGGCCTCGGTGTTCCCTTTGGGCCTTCTGGGGCATGAGGTGGCGAGTTGCATGTGGTGTGCGTGGGGAGGATGGGTTGGAAAGGTTGGGAGGTGGGCGGAGGGAGAAGAACAAGAGGGTGGGCAGGAAAGGGTGGCTGGAGAAGCACCCTTCACGAAACGCCGGCTGGCAGACGATGTCTTGATCATCGTCCACCAAGTATTTCCTTGCCACCGCGATAGCCTGTGCAGGCACAGAGCCTCTCGCATGGATGACCGTCCAATGGCGGACGACAGCAGATGACATGCACCAGAGCTGGTTGAAAACTGCAAACTGGACGCCTAGATGAGGGGAGAAGTGAGCTTACTTTGAACGCCAGGTTTATGGACGGTGGCCCGATGGTCAGGATGGTCGGTGCCGATTCATCGCCGCGGATGGTGTGTGCCAGCTTGCCTGCGACAGCCTTGACATTACTTTGGCCTGACACTTTAATTTGATCCATATTTGGCCTGCAATCCGGGTCACCGATGAGGATGTGCCTGTCCCGCTCACCAGCGTGCATGAATATCCGAAGCAGGACACACTCGTCAGCTTCCTGTTGGGGCCTCGAGTTCCGATTAGAACGCGGTCGTGCATCATTGCTGTCGTACGGGATTCGTCTGTTCGACAGCTGTCTGTTCATCCGGGGCTCTCGGCCCCCCGAAGGCATCGCCTTTGGTGCAGCGAACGCTCGACTACGCTCCCAACGCCGCTATTGCCCTTCACACCCACTTACCTGCATTCATAATTCCGTATCATTCATATGGAGCGGTTTTGCGCGTGCAACCTGTCGTGTCAGCTCTTCGAGGTCGTACCTCACGGGCACCGTGTCTGTGGAGCTATCACAGCCAACTCGTCATCGACGACTTGCACAGACACGAGTCAAATGAAATAGTGATATTCGCTTCTTGTTGTTTACGGTGCAGGCAGATGTACTGAACTTAGACCAACCAGCACCGATCGCGACGCTCCACGGCCGGAAAAGGTGTTGTATCACTGTGATGAACGTGTCAATTCCATGCAATAGTTGTGCGGCGTTTGGCTGTGTTGGTCAGTATGGCAACCGATTCTGCACGGCCATGCTGACCCGCATAACCATGCGGTTCGCCAGGCCTGCAGCTGCTGGAACACGGTGTGAATTTGCCCTTGCGGATGCATCCGAGCCATGCGGACCTGCATCTGCATGCTCTCACATGACGCAAATCGCGACATATCTTCTGCACACGCATGGTTCCCCATAAGACGGCGCCGCTGACGTCCCGAATCATGTAATCGCCGCGTTACATGCACATGATTGTACCAGCGCCAGTGGTACCATCTGTAGCTTACCTGAGCTCAGGTGAGAAGGGCGAACTACGCGCGTGCAACGTTCCGTGTGTCGGCCAGTGGAATGCAGGCGAGGCAGTGGGAAATCTGTTCGCAGCTACGTGTGCCAACAGTGAAAGAGAACTGTCTCGCATGCTCAACACGGTTTCTGTTGCGCCCTTGTGACGCCGCCTTGCTGTAACTTGGATCGTATCGACATGCCTGCAAGCTGCCCGCTGAGATGCTTGGCCTCGCATGAGCCCCATTCTAGCCACCAGGAATAGCAAGCGGAACTTTGAAATCCTATGGCGACTTTTGAAGGCCTGTTTGCTTCAGGTGCGCTTCTGTTTGAGTCGTGACGTGGTGCTGGTGACAAGCTTGCCTGGCTTCTTGCTGATTCCGGTTCTTAAGCTTGTTTGTTGCGCCTAGAACGGTCGAACTAGTCTTCCGTGTAAAGAGGCTTGAAATACACCACTGCCCATTCCTAGTTTCGATTACCGCTTCGATGTGGCACGAAAGCACTGCGCTTGCCGCTTTATGACACTACTCATAGCGCGAGCAAGGAGCTGGCCGTAGCTGAAATCGAAGTGATACAACGCCTCGAGCGTCAAATGTGGCTGCTGCGTGCTGTGTGATGGCCTCAGCGCGGCTGCAGCGTTGAGAGCACGGGCTGGTGGGCTTCTTGCGGGTTTGTTCTGCCACAGCATCCCCTCGACAGCTGCAGACAGTATGCGAGGCGTGCCGGCATAACAAAGCACGCCGTTTCGATGCATGTACGCCTCGTGTGTTGCATTCTGCTTGTTCGAGCGCTGCTCTGCGCATGCGATACGTCGAAAAGATCACATCTGACGTGCCCAGGCATAGCCTGACGAACCGTCGTTCGCCTGGTGCACCAGACGCCAGCCATGCAGTGGTGGATCGCGAAACTCTTCGACGTGGCAGCGATGGCGCTAAAAGTGCCTGCTTTGCGAGTGAAGCGACGTTCTGCTTAGCTCCGAATGCAGGATTGACGGTGCCTCCGCGGATGCGTGCATATTCCGATGTGCGTCTGATTTGTATATACTGTTGCATGTATACCGAGAGGTGCAGCGCTGTACCATTTTGCCACTCTACTGTCCAGCGAAGATTGTTGTTTGTCGCTTTCGTCGACTGGCATGAGAAGGCGCGCCAGTGGTGCCCATCGCGCTGTGGCACCTGCACGCCACGATGGAGCCAAGCCTGCTGAGTGCCACAGCAGCTGCTGCGGTGTGCTTCACGATATACCTGCGCTGAAGTCCGTCCACCTTGCATGTAAGCGGCTTCAAAGACGCATTCCTGGCAAGGAGAGTGCAACTAATACCGAACGCTGAAACTGATGCGCAGTGCAGCATCGGCACGTATAATTGACAAAACTTGCACGCAAGTTGTCTACGATCTGAGAAATGTCGGTAAACCTGTCATCTGGTTCACAGCCGACCCCGCAAGTTGCCGTTCCATTGATGTCGTCTTCAGCTGCTTGCTGCGTGCACGCCTGGCGATGTCGAGCAATTGGTCTGCGTCGCCTGGGCTGTGTCGTGTCGTTTCGTGTCGCCAATATGTGTGATGGCTGTAATACGTTGAAGACATTTCATGCCTCAAATTGAATGCTTCTGCCGTGTGGGGCCCTGCGCAGGTCTGCACGCTATAGCGGCTGTGGGTATATAGCATGCCTTGTTGGGACCATTCCGCGGATGTGGCACTGGTCACGCACAACATCCACAAGCGTATGACGCGAAGTTTTCACGCGTCATTGCAGAAGCATTAGAATTGATGTGTTCAAAGGCTGTATGTTGGTGAACTGCGCGACCAGACTGTCCATTGTACAACCGCGGCTCGGCGTTTGCACAGCTAGGACCGCTGTTAACCCACCGCCCTACTCCTGATATCAACAGTTCACACTCCGAGCCAGAAACTCAACGTGGTGACAATGTAGACACCGCGATGGCGCATCACGGCGGATTTGCGGAGCTGTGGCGTGTGAGACCAGCTGCAGAATGAGAGATACGTTACAGAGTTCACCTGCAGAATTGACCCACCGGCCTTAAGTGACGTGTCATGACAATGCAGTTCCTCCACCGCAACACCCACTGTCCGCGACGCTTGCCGCTCACCCCGATTTGCTCCTGACCTCTAACACCTCATTCCATCAGAGTGTTCCTCGCCAGTCAGCCTGAGCAGCCGCCCGCCCCGACCTCCACAGCTGACTCACTGATGCTTTATTGGCTCGACCCTGCATTCACATGCAGGCTCGCACGGGCTGCCGGCTCTGCCGGCCCCCACCCTCACCCGTTTCCTTGCCCTGCTCGTCCTCGCAACGCTCCTGACGCTGCTCACCACCTCGCGTGCTCAAGACACCGGCGGCGAGATCGATTATGTCATCGTCGGGGGAGGCACCGCAGGCTGCGTCATGGCGGCGCGCCTCTGCACGCGCCTTCCTGACGCCCAGATCGTCCTCCTGGAACGCGGCCAGGAGCGCAACCAGACCGAGGAGGAGCTTGTGAGAGCGGTGCGACCCCTGTAGCCAGCTGCAAATTACCCCCTCCCACACACATCCTCCCCGGTCGCCACCCCCCCCCCCCCCCCCGGGGCGGCCGCCCTGCCACTGCTCATCATTGGCATCAAGCAATCATCAGCCTCTGTGATATCGATAGCTATGTCAGTGTCTCGCAGGCGTTCAGCATGCTGTGGCGCTATGCTATGGCGCTAACGCATCTGCTGAACGGTATGACAACCATGAAAACCCCCCCCACCCCCGGCCCCCAGGTCCCCAGGTTCCCAAACTTAAGTGCCTATCATGGCGCTCGCCACTGTTCATTGACGTCAGTGCAAGGAGCGATTACGTGATATAGCAACGTGCGGCCACGGTGGTATGACTGCAGATGCGCCGCACCTTTGACTCATGGCTCAACCCCAACCTCGCGGAGGTGTGGCTGAGCACGCCGAACCCCGGCCTCGGCGGCCGCCCGGAGCCCATCATCACCGGCCGCACCCTTGGCGGCACCAGCGCCATCAACGCCGGCCAGTGGACAACGCCCGCCCTCAAGGACGTCGCAGCGTGGGGCTTTGACGGTGCGCTGCGCCGCGCTGCCTGCTGCGGATTGTGGGGTTGTGTGCTGCGTACCCGATAAAAGCATACAGCTCTGCTGCGGGAATGCTTTCAGAATGCTTGCCTTTTGATGCGTCTCTCCCGGATCCAAGCATGTCAAGGGCTGCCAGTGAGGGCTGTGTGCTGACTGGGAGGGGAGGGATCTCTGCGAGGTGAGTGCATGTGCTACAGCAGGACAGCAGGTGAGGTTGGCATGCGCCTGGTGACCAGGCATGGCAGTGAGCACATGTCACTGGTGCACCTATGGTGTAGTTGGGCCACTTGCTAGCATGCATGACTTGGTGGCATTGTCTGGTTGCTCAAGTTGTGTTACACAGTGATAGATCTAGGACTCAGCAGCGCCGAGGCAACAGACCAGGCAACAAGGAAACAGACAGACCAGCCACCGCAAGCACCAAGGCCACGCTCAAGTTGCTCAAGTTGTGTAAGCCATGTACAGTGCTGAGCCCTGTACAGTGCTGCGCATGCTTTGGCAGGAGGGGTGATTTCTATGCCTGCTGTATGCCTGACTTGCAATATGAGCTGTTGACAGTTGTGGCTGGCTGCCAGCAAGCAGTGTCAAATCCGCAGGTCTTCAAGCCCATGGGAGGGCATGGTGGCATGATCGTTGCTCTGCGTCGAAAGACATGCATTTGTCTGATGCATATGCTTTTCCGGTGATGCATTTGTGACCGTTGTGGATATTGTGGCACTCATCATGGGCATGCACTTTCCAATGCACAACAGGTATCCTGCTTACTCATGCTCTTGTATTAGCCAGGTACGACAGTGCGGTCGCACAGTGCGATTTGCTCGACATGGCAATGCGCCATGCGCAACGCAGATTTCCTGACGGCCGTGCCTTGGCGACCGGTCGCCCGCGGAGTGTGGTCGGGCATGCACTGCTGTCATGTATGTAGGTCTGGATGCCGACGCGGCCAAGAAGTTGTACGAGAGGGCGGCAGACATTCTGCAGGTCAGGCAGCCGCCAAACGGCCTGCGACACGAGTACTTTGACCCGTGGCTAGAGGCTGCGAAGAAGCAGGACTTCGAGGATAAGTCACCGCTGGAGCTGAAGCAAGACCAGGAGAAGGACAATGTCGACACGAACGCGGTCACAGCTCTGGGCAACGGCAGGCGACGCGACTCCTGCACGGCGTACTTGACGCAAGCAGTGCGGAACCGGTGTCGCGGTAACTTGCAGCTTCGGCAGGCCGCGGTCGCGACGGAGGTTGTTGTGCAGGACGGCGTGGCTGTTGCCGTGCGCTACAGGTGCGCCCGGCGCCACTAGTGGCAACTGCCTTCGAACGAATGAAAACTCCCGAGACGTTGACTCTTGCTCACGACATGCCTGTACTGACGCTCACCTCGGTCGCGCTCGCCTCGTGAACGGAACTCTATATCTGGTGAGGTATTGCACGATTGTCGTCGCGTCAGGCGAGGTATCACATGGCCGTTTGCAGCCTGGATATGGCCATGCGCTATAGGAAACCAATTGGTTCACAAATTTGCATGCAGAGTGGCATTCAAACCTGCTGCTGCACCTGCCAGCAACAAATTTTAGGTTCGACTGCTGAACCAAAACATCATCCACTGCCTTCAAATTGATTCCACAGGCACCAGCTGGCCTGCTTGCTTTGCCCATGTGCCGCAGCTAACAGCAGCCGCTGCTGCTGCTCACTCCACGTCTCCCCTGTTCCTGGCCTCTCACTCTGTCCAACACATCTCGTCCTCTACTGCCCCCAGTCCGAACTCCCCCCCCCCCCCCCTCAACCCTGTGTCGTTGCGGTGCAGGCAATACAATGCGGACGGCACAGCCTTCACCAACGCCACGCTGCGCGCGCGGCGTGAGGTCATCAGCTGCGCCGGCCCGTACGGCTCGCCCAACCTCCTGCAGCTTTCCGGCATCGGCCCCGACGCCTTCCTCAGCCGCGCGGGCGTGCCGCAGGTCGTCGACCTCCCCGTTGGCGCCTCTGTGCAGGTGCGGCGCCGCCTCGCTCGATCAACATCTCGCACTGTTCGGACTGGCCTTCTGGGGAGGCTTGGAGAGATTGCTTGGAGACGTCTCCCAGCTGGCGTGCTGTGTAAGCACGTCTGTGCAAGCTTGAGCACGCGGCACTGTGCGTACATGGGAGTGAACAGCACACACCATGTGGCTGCATACGGCAGTCCGCCGGTATGTCGAGCTGGTGTCATCTGGTGGCTATTATACCAGTTGCAGTTACACGCCAGTTGTAATTACTCCAGTGCTGTCCCCAGTGTCAGCCTCTGCAGTCACACATTGCACGAACTGCTGGTGTTCTACCTGCCTGCTGGCAGCCCACTGCCTGCTGCCTTCAGGTCATCTCCTGGCAACTGCTCCAGCGACCATGCCCCCCTGTGGATTGCCCCCTCGCTGTGTCAGAGCGTGCTGCATGTGCCCTGCACACCCTATCACAGGGAGTCACAACTCCAGCCCGGCACCTCCATCTGCCGCACGCTCCTCCACACTGTCCACGCATCCGGGTCCCCTCTTCCGGCGCCCCATCCATGTCCCCTCTTCCGGCCTGATCTTCCGCCTCAATCGGGCAATCTGGAGTGTGCCTCGAGCGAGCTGCCGCGCGACACAGACGGCGCCAGCTCCTTCCTCCCCCGCAACTCCGGAGTACCCCCCCCCCCCCCAACCGCTGCGCATGCATGCAGGGCCGCCCCGTCGGCCGCATCGTCGACGTCTACACCAGCGTCCCCCTCGCCCCCGAGAACAACCCGCACCTCGTCTTTTCCGACCGTGCGCGTCGGACATTCAACTCCGGCATCGGGGGCGTCCTCGGCGTCACGATCACCGCGATCAACGGCGTGCTCATTGAGGAGCAGGGCCTCATCGCCGGATCCACCGCGACCCCCTCCGACGTCATCGGCCAGCCCCTCTTCCTCCTCACCTGCCTCCTCAACCCTACCACCCGCGGCACGCTCCGCCTCGCCGCGGACGCCGCGACCGATCCCCTCGCGCCCCCGGACGTCAACCTCAACCTCCTCGGCACCGCCGGCGAGACCGCTGACATGCAGCGCTGCCTCACGCGCCTCGGCCGCGTGAACGACGAGGTCCGCGAGAAGGGCGAGCTCGGCCTCGTCAGCGTCGACCCCGGGCCGGCCGGCATCGACCAGGGCTACCTCGAGCGCACTACCACCAACTCATACCACTTTGTCGGCGGCTGCGCGGCCGGGACGGTGGTGGACGGGCGGTTCAGGGTCCGCAGCGTGCGGGGGCTGCGCGTCGTGGACGCGTCGGTGATCCCGGAGATCCCGCGGTATGCTGGAATCATGGCGAGCGTGTACGCGCTGGCAGAGCACGCAGCGGGGCTGGTAGTGGTCGACCACGGCCGGTACGGGGAGGACGACGACGACGACTTGAGCTCGGACAGCGGCAGCGGCGGCAGCTTCAGCAGCGACTCGGATGATGATGATGATGATGATGATGATGATGGTGATGATGATGATTTTTTATATGTGGAGGAGGAAGACAGCGGCACGCTGATCCGAGGGTACGAGCTGATCGATGATGATGACCTGGTGGAGGTGATGCCGTACCTGCTGGATGGGTAGGGTGCGCAGAGAGGATCGACGGCGCGCGTGAGCGTGCAGGGCGGCCGGTGGCCGGGAGGTCACGGACCCACTCTGGTGGCCGGGGGCGGCGGCGCTGGCGGCCAGAGTCCGGCGATGCAGGACCTGGGCACAGCGGCGCAGAGCGTGGGCGCCGTGACGCGCCGCTGGTCCGGGGCGATGCACGCATGTACGCCATGCATGACGTCAGTACTGCCTCAATACATGTGCGCACTGCTGCGGCCGACGTGTTTGTGCAGCCATCAGTGATGCGCCCGCCACTTTCGTGCAAGCGTCACATCCGATCGGTGCGTGCTGCGTGCTGCGTGCTCCGGTGTGTGTGATGATCCAAGACCGCGGCGGCGTTGCAGCATCTCCTTTCAAAGCTGGCACCAGGGCCGACCGCAGGAGGCTGTTCGTATGGGCGTGGGCACAGCGCAGCACGCCACCCACACTGACGGCTGGCACATCCTCGCAGGCGGCCTGTTGACATCCCGCGCAGCACACGGCGTCGAAGCACGCACCAAAATAATAAGGCTGCATGCATAGCATGCATAGCATGTCACGAGGTCAGATGGGTACTGGAGGCGTGCGCCGTAGGCAGGCGCGTCCATGCGCGAAGAGCGCCGGGACGAAGGCGGGCAGCGTTTCCGAGGCATTCGATTGCCTTTGCACCGGCGTAACGAGCACTGTTTCGGGGGGCGCGGTGAGGGGTCAAGGGGAGTTGGGGGTGGGCGGGGGCCGCCAAGCTCGGCCAAGGGGAGCTAATGAGCGTATGATGCATGAGCAGTGCCGCAGCTGGGGGGGGAATCAGACACGCTGACATCCGCATGGAGATGCCACAGCACGCCACTGCATGCCACAGCATGCGGCCGCGCGGCCTGGGCTCTGCTGCACGTGGGCTCTGCTGCAGGCGGTCTCAACTGCTGGCGATGCAGTAGGACAGAAGGTGTTGCGGAGCATGCACATTCGACAGCGGCGCGAGGCTCAGCACTCACTGTGGCATCTTGTTTTTCCACGCACTCACTGTGGCAGCGGTGCCGCAGCATGTCGGTCAGAACTGCCAGCCAGACCGACCATCGCGCAGAGATCAGCCCGGAGCCTGAGTGCGGATGTGTGGCTGCTCAAACAGTGGTGCCACCGGCTGCGGGCGTCGGCACGAGGACCCCGGGCTGCCGGCCGTGCTGTGCGCACGCTGTCGTGCTGTGCGCGCGTTGCCATCGCTTGCAGCACGGTGCAGTGTGAGCGCGTGGCAGAGAGGTGCCCCACCAGGCCACAGCGCAGTGCAGCGGCCACAGCATGCACATGAGCAGTGCAGCGGCCACAGCCGTGGTAGTACACCGCGGTGGTATAGGCGCAACACTGTGCAGCCGTATCATGAGGCCCGTATGGGCTGTTGGTGAGGCGCTGCCGGATGTGTGGGCCCTCGGATGAGGCGAACGGGGGGAGGAGTGTACAAGCTGTTGGCCCAATGAACGAGGGCCCCTTTTAGCGGGAGCACGTGACTAGGATGTGAAAAAGCCTTTAAGTGTGATGTCCCTGGACGCCGGCAGCTTTTGCCATTGCCGGGTGCTCCAGGTGTGAGATGATGAATGATGTGCCTTGTGTAGCGTGCATAGTAACTGAAAGCGTGTTTTACGGAGAAGCGTGCATTGCACGTGTGCTGGGCGTGCTGGGCATCAGTGTCGGCAGGTGCAACCGGATGTAGCATCTGGGGCACCCTGCATGCCCACTGTTGAGCGGCCTGTTGTTGTGTCCCCCAGTCCGGCCGTGCTTGTGTGAAACTTTGACGGTGTGACAGTGCTTCAGATGTGAAATCTCCCCACACAGTCAGAAAACTCAGTGAAGGTTGTGGTTGCTTTGATGTCCGGGGATTCGCTTCTGTGCCGAATGTTACCGGTTGATGTCTGATCATGTTCGCAGCAAAGGAGGACAGGGAGCAGGTCAGTGAATCCCCCTGTCCCCACCACCCGTGGCGACAGCAGTGAACGTTCAGCTGTCATGAACCGAACATTGTCGTGAGTGTGTGATCAGCAGTCACGCTGGGCCACTGAGCCAACATCGGTCAGTGACCACATCGACAATGCAGCTGGAGGGAATGCTGGTCGTACTGGACCAGCGCTATCACGCGAATGGAATTGCATTGAGGCTTGGCTTAGCCTTGAGCGTCTACAGGGTTGCAGCCAGTTCAATGCTCGGCCTCCAACGGTAGACTAGAACCGGCTGCACACCTGCAGCAACGAGCGAGAATGCCTTGCAACAACTGTTACAAAACGAGGCCAGGAAGTTCGCAGGCCAGTACGCCATCATCATGTTAACACCCTTGCACGCGACCAACACTCGCAGGTCCGGCCCTAGCTCAGCACGTCCAGCTCATGATTTGCTGCTCATATGCACTCACCAGCTGCTCGTGTCACAGTCCCGCAAGGTCCCGCAGGCCTCTCTGCCATCGGCGCTGTTAATCTGCAGAATGCCTACTGCTCATCAGCAGCCTGGCGCCACTTCCAGAGCATCCGCGTCACTCTTAGACTAGGTACACAAGTGCTGGTGGGTCATGCTGCCTTTGCAAAAAAAAAATCAACGCACTTGTGTCTTTCAAGTCTGTGCCTGGTGCCACCTTCACTGGTCCCTGCCAGCCCCCCGTCCCCACCCGGCGCCGTACCTGCCACCGCGGCGCCCAGCACCCCCAGCACCCCCAGCTCCCCGAGCCGGTGCGGAACCCCTTTCCCCTCTGCCCTCCCACGCCGCACCCCAGACATCATCTTCCTTATCAGCAGCCTCAGGCCGTGCGGCGCCACCGCTCCGCGTGTCTGTATCACCGGCACTCGCGCCCCCAAGAATATCCCCCAATCCCCGGCCTCTGCCGCCATAACCGCCATAGGCGCTCGCGCGCCGCGGCTGCTCCTGGCCGACCGCTCCCCACTTGTCCTCCTGCTCAAATGCAGGCCGCCGATCGCGTGTCGCCGTCACGACGCGGCGGCCGCTGGGCCTGCTGCCGGCAGCCGCGGTGGCGACGGCGTCACTCGCGGCCGTAGCCGCCGCAGCCACAGCGCCGGCGCCTGCGGCCACACTCAGCTCGCCCATGTCCACGCCTTGCATGCCCTGAAAGCTCTCCTGCAGAACACATGCGTCAAATTCCCAACAGAAAAAAATCTCACACTCACTCGCAGGCGTCTCCACAGGCGTCTGGACGTCATGCGCGCCTGCTCGCCTTCCACAGCGATGGGGATGTACAAGAGTGCATGCTGGTTTTCTGCCACGTACTACCGTGCATGCAGTTGGCGACAAGGGAACATCGCAGGCAGGCATGCCGCATGATGCTGCCGCTGGTGCACACCAGCAGCAGCTCATGCAAGCACAGCAAGCGACATGATGAACAAGCACTGGCACACAAAGAAGCCCGCACATCCACGCCAAACTGCACGTGCAACTCCTCAAGCACCCCACGCACAACGACCTGGCAATCGTCAGACGGGCCCGCACCTCCCGCAACCCGGGGGAGCCTGCACTGACCCGGAGCACAGGCTCTTGCCCGACCGCGCCGCCATCGCGAGCGCTTGTGCCCTCACCCACACCCCCCCACACATCACCGCTGGGCCCCTGCTGCCTGTCGGCCTCGGAATCGTGCCGCGGCCGTTCGCGCCCAGCACCGCCGCGCCGCTGCCTGCGCCCACCCGCAGCCGCGTCCGCAGCAGCGCCGCCGTCGGCCTCCCGGCTGGCGCGGGGGCTCGGCCGGGAGGACAGCGAAGCGCTATGCTCCGCGTCGGGCATGGCAGCGTAGCGGTCGCGCAGCTCAAGCGCGCCCGGCAGCCGCTCCCGCTCCGCATGCTTTGCCTGCCGCTTCTCCCGCTTCGCCACCTGCGCGTTCCTCTGCAAACACACACGCACGCTGCGTTAACATACAGCCGTGCATATAAATGCAGGCCCTCGACATAGCCGCTGCCATGCTCCACAGCCTTGTGTAATTCCCAATGTGGTAGAAGACACAGCATGCATGACACGCACAGCATAGCGCAGAGCATGTACAGCACAGAGCACGCACAGCACAGAGCACGCACAGCACGGCATGCACAACGCGCACCTCGACCTCCATGAGGGCTTCGGTACCCGAGATGGGGATGTCGGGCTTGTGCAGGCCAGCGCGTCGGAGGACCTTTTCGGCGTAGAGCACGAACTGTGCGTTGGGGACATGGCGCACGGGGGAAGCCGGAACGCGCACCGCGTGGAAGCCCGCCGCCGCGAGCATCTCGTCCTCGCGCAGCTTTGGGCCACACAGCGTCCAGTCGGGGAGGCCGGGGCCGGTGATGTAGTCGCGGTCGGACGACAGCATCACGGCCGCGTGGCCCTGCATGCATGGCAGAGTGTGTCGCGCCGCGTAGCCGTCCAGTTGTCCTTGCGGCAGAAGCCAAAAGCTGGCTGTATAGGCAGTGCACGTAATGATAAGGGATGGAGAGACAGGCACCTGCCGCATCATGCCGAACGCGCAGTGGCTAGCGGTGCTTGGTTGAGCATGGCGTGGGCAAGATGAGACACAGCGCAAGGCATGTGAGAGTGGGCCATTTGTGGAGGCCTTCCAAGATGCCCCCCGTCGTGTCCACGTGCATGGTCTGGCATGTGCAGTCGCATGCATGGTGTGGCAAGTGCAGCCACCAGTGGCCGTCCACGGCGCCAGCCAAGAGGAGTTCGAATGATATGGCTCCCGGACGCCAGGCGCAAGAATACCCATGCCCTTTGCCCCAATTTCCCTGATCTGTCCCTGCCCCGAATGAGCAGGCCAATTCACGATGCGCCATGATCAGGCCTCATGTGAGTTCAACCCAAACAGAAGGCCACACAGATGTGAAAGTGCGAGAAACCACACCTTGCCGTGGCTCTGCTCGACCTGCACATCGATGCGCAGGCGGCCGCCGTCCACCGGCACGTTCGCCGAGAACGGCACGCGCATCGCCTCCAGGAACCGCACAAGCCGCGCCTGCACCAGCGCCGAGTGCCCCTGAGGCCACGTCTCCGACGCCCACTCCGCCGCTGCCGTCGACGCGGCCGCCGCGCCCAGCGGCAGCTCCCCGCCGCTCAGCCGCAGCAGCATCTGCGCGTGGTACGCCTTGCGCAGCACGCGCCCCGGCACCGGCCGGCCCCCGGCATCTGCGCCCGCGACGGCCACGTCCAACGCTTCGGCCGCCGCAGCACACACCCGCGCCGCCGCAGGCAGCTCCGCGACCTTGAGCACGCCCGCGGCCCAGGCCGCGTTCACAAGCGCGTCCAGCGTCGGCAGCCGCTTTGCGGCAGCAGCGGACGCCTCGCCGCCCTCCTCGGCCGCGGCATCGGCCGGTGGGGGACACACGCATGCCAGGAGCGCTTCCGCGCTGCGCGGCGGCGCGGAGCCATAGCGCGCCAGCGCGAGGAGCAGCTGGCCAGCGCTCGTGCTGGACAGCTCCTCATCTTGCAGCGCCTGCATGCACAGCACACTGACAAACCCGCAGAGCATCGCGCCGCAGACACCGTAGTTCCGCTGAGTGAGGGACGAGCAACCCCTGGGCAGATGCATGTACAGTTGGATTTGTCGGGCCATCTGCTTGTGGCCCCTTGTCCCCGTACGCACAGTGGCACTTGCTCGTGCACATGCAGACACCACATGCAGGCGGCACATGCGGCGCACCCGGTTCACAGTGTTGCCAACGATGTTCCCGGGGTGCAGGCGCTGCGCGGCGCATGCGCCGATGAGCATGCATCTCTCCTGAGTCGCAAAGTCGTCTGGGCGGGCGGCCAGCTGCTCTGCGGCTGCCAGCAGCAGCGGCTGCGTCGCGGCGCCGAGGTCTGCCAGAGCGCGCAGCGCGTTGGCGAGCGTACGGCCGCCGACGGAGGCCATGCGTTTCTCGAGGTACCGCTGGAGCTGCACGATGAAAGCGCCGCGCGCGGCCGGGTCTGCTGCTTTGTCGAGAAGGCGGAACCGGAGCTTGGAAGCCCCTGTGGCCGCCATCGACACACACCTGTAGACATCCTGCGATGGCGTGTCTTTGCAACACACCGAATGGGGGTGCGCGGCCGCATGAATGGAGCAATTTGAAGGTACCGTAAGGGCTGGGAGGGAGATGGGGGAGTGTGGGACGCATGCATGGTGCTGCACCTGTCAATGTCTTCGTCGTCCCGGAGGGCTTCACTGATTTGCTGCCGGATCCGAACTAGCAGGTCGTTCAGGCATTCAGCGTAAACGCGGTCATTGCTGCGGCTGCCGAGAGTTCCGAGCGCCCACAGGAACTGGGTGTTGTCTAGAACGGAAGCCTCCTGCACTAGCTCTTTCCGCCACTTCTGGCTGAGAGCAGCCACGACGGGACGGTTGTGATCAGCCTTCAGTGTAGCCATGGCCCACATACATTTGCATGCTTGCACTGAGTTCATGTCTGAATGCTTCTGGAGCACCACGGACATGAGCGCCTTGACTGCGTCCGCCTCTTGCACATTTTCCTTCTCTGCAAGGTAAACAACACATCAAGCCTGCATGCGACCGGTCAAGGATCGACGTGTTAGCGAGAAACGCGGGCGTGCCTTTGTTGGAAAGAAATCGAGCCATGTACGCGACACGATACAAAGCGAACGACACTTCCTCAGGCGACATGTTGACCACTTCGTCCGTCACAACTTCAAGAACGTCCTGTACGGTCTTGCAATCTTTCAGCTCCAGCACAAGATCATTCAGATCACCGTCTGCGGCGTCATCGCCCACGTCCGTTTCGTCGTCCAAAGCATCGCTGTCCTCGAGTGCGGGAGCCACATGATCAACATCCCGGGGGACCTGGCAAGCAGGCGTAATATTGCTGCTTTCTGATGTCAACTCGGCACGTGCGCCACCAGGCCGGCCGTGTTGAAACGGTGTGTGCGCGGCGACAGGAACACACAAGGAACCAAATGGCGTGCACGGATGCACTGGTGAAGAAACGTCTCACACCGTTCGCTCCTTCCTGCTCTTTGGAGTCGCAATCTGGGACAAGTGCGTGCGATCCACGGAGCTAAACGCTCGTACAAGTCGTGGACGTGCAGCTGTCGGCACTCGCAGGCAGGGCTGTGTCACGCCAGCGTAGACGGATAGCGATGAAAGCATGGTACAACTTGTGCTCTTGCAGACGGAATGTCTAAGCCTTGACGCAGGATACTTGACAGTGATGCCAAGAAACGTGCGGCTTGCGGCTAGCATGTCCCCTTCAAGGAACGCGACATCAACTGACGAACATATCAGGCTTTGCAGTTCGTGTGTATTCTGAATGGGGGATGGATCCCTCTGTCTCGCGGTCGTGCAGCTGTAGCTGGAGAAGATCTCAACGGAGCCCGCGGAGTCTGTCTCGCAGCCCAAGACCGCGAAATAGCACCTCTAGCCATTCATCACAATGCCTTTGATCTTTTACGGCGGAAGGGAGGTGCGGCTCCGTCCGATGTTATCCAATGCAAGATTCCCTTTGCAAATACAATTCAGACCAGCCATGTACGTGTGAGACCAGCCATGTGTGGCACAGTACGTGCGGAACCCACTGAAACCAGGCTGCATGGCAACACATGCATCCAGTCATGACTCTCCCACCACTGTCAATGACACTATCAAAGCCACTCCACACTAGGTGCACCCAGAAAAGCGAATAACGCCCACATTCTGTCAACGTACGTGCAGCAAGTCTGTGCGCTGGCAGCTATGAATACGCCATTGCCCATCATGAAAACCTCCTCGCAGCACGTGCAAAGAGGAATCAGCAAGAAGCATGCCACACGTGACGGTCGTGAGCCATTCTCGAAGTATTCTGACATCCCTTGCGGGCCTGGGCACCATCAGTTGCCGTTTCAACGTATTGTCGAGCTGTGTCATGAGACCAGAGTTGGAGGCCGACACTCCAACAGGCACTTCGAAAACGAGTTGTGCCCAACTGGACATCGTTGCCCGCCCGTCCAGCGCATGGCATTTGACACTATGCCAGCGTGTTGTTGATATTCAAGCTGTCTAAGTGTTGTCACATAATGGCATGAGGGCAAGCACGTGATGCGCATCGATGAGGATGCAGCTTATGGGGCGGTTTGCGGTCGGAGTCCACCTGTGTTGCTCAGAGTCTGACATTCCGCCCTTTCGTGAAATGCTGCAGTCGAATTTAGACCAGACAACCCATCTACACTGTTTCTGAACGTTGTGTGGTCTGCAAAGCTTGCGATATAAGTGGACACCAACAGCGCGGCATCGCCTGGGGTTGGGAGCAATGCCTGCCTGGCCACAGCATAGTCTTTCCACTGCCGCAGCAGTGAGGACAGTGATACAGCGCTTTACACATCTGCATATCATCATCTGAGAAAGTGTGCCCTCTGCACCAGCAACGTCTGCGAGGCCTTGGAACTTTTCATGTTGATGTACTGAGAAGATTTTCACAGAACGCTAATGAGGATCAGTTCAAGAAGAACTAGGGCATGACTATCACAGCTGCATGTTTCTGCATGCAGCTCGGCCAGCACCTCTGCCGTGGCGTTCCATGTGAAGCTGTTGTGTTTCCGGCACGGCAGTCCAGTGTTGCAACGCGCCCAGCAATCAAACGCCCATGACGTGATATGCAATCGTATACAGTACGATAATTCCCTGAACTACTGGGCTTCAGGGGCTTCCTTGGCATCAACGTAGTACATCTGAGTTCTTAGGTGTACGCCTTGATCTGACAGGACTTCTGAGACCTCTTCTGTGGCCAGCGTCGCTGGCGCGTTCGCGTTATATCCTAGAGATCTCAAATTCTTCACACTGTGCTTCAGCCGTTGCTTTCTGAGAAGGTACGTGTCGTGCAGGACGGCAGCGATGAATTTGCGTGCAGCAAGGCCCGCAATGCGCAACACACGATCATCTCGTGCGTCAACGCCCACGGATCTCATGACATGCCGGACTAGCTCATCTGGGACAGAAGGCTCCTCATCCTCTACATATTGCATGAGCTCTGCCAGGCCTGGGGGCGTATCCGTCCTTGCCATGGTCAGCAACGCCTTGCAGATGCCCCCGGATCTATTGGTCTGAAATGGACGGGAATTAAGCGATCATTGAGCCCTTAGACTATATGTGTCATTCGAAGGCTAACCTGGGCGACTGCAACAGCTCAGCTGAGGGCCAAGCTTGCAACTCATCATCGGGGATTCGCTTGAATATGTGCTGCGCGACCGGCGCGTGCAGCACTCACTCTTTCACTCGTTCGGCAAATTCGCTTACTCGTTCCTCTTGCGAGCACGAAGTACCGAGGGCGAAAGTGACATGCAGCACATGCGAGGCCATCGGTGCGATCACATGCATGAACAATGCACGCATGAACCAATTAATTGCAATTCGTGCCACCAACTCAAAATAGTGCAACAACAGCACAGCTGCCCCAGTCCCGACATTTGTATGCAAGCCTGGCTGCCCGTATATGTGTGGACGGCGTGCAGCATTCAAGTTCGTGTGCAGTGCCCGCTGGGCATGACACTGTACATCTCAACAGCACCTCACACACCAGTGGACACCACGAGCACATTGTAAGCACTATTCCATCGGGTTCCAATGCTGTGGACAAGCATGCCTCCACTAGAAGCTGACTGTTTGATCTGCTGTTGGCAGCTGGGCTTTTGCAGCTGGGCATTCTCACTTTTGACAGGCCACAGGCCATTTGTGACAAACCAACACACAGACAAGCCACCACCTGTTCTTGTAACATTTCTCACACGTGCAAGTCACCGCCTGAACCAGATGCATGCCACAGTGGTGCCAGGGCATCCTTCATTGATTAATGGGATACTTACAGCTGTCATTCAACCATCACGACCTGAACTAAATGAACAAATACTGACATTGAGGCGACGTCAACATGGCTGTCTGCACAAGGATGCTGGGGAGACCTAGCGGGAAGATCTCGGGGACCATTGACGAGATGTGCAGCACAGGCTTCACCCGAACTCGACCCTTCAGCAAACGCAGCACACAGCCCTGAAACCTGAGCTCTGATGCGAAATGCGCCGATGGTGATGCATCCTCAGATCTCCATTCTCACACAAAGACCCGTACATGATTGCGCATGAGCTGCCATTAGCCACCAACCTGCAATACCCAGCTCCTGCCCTACACCTGCTCGCAACCTGACCACTTCAGCTCTTGGACGCATAAATATCCAAAGTCAAGGGAGCAAAGGCAAACATAGGACATGTTTTCGCCTCAGGCTGACTCACGCGGGCATCTGCCCTTCAGCTTCTGAGCAGCTGGATCAGACTTGATCGAACTTGACCCTTGATCAAACGTTTGATTGTAACCGCACAAGGTCGTGTGCCCACAAGTCATTTGTCTGACTGGACCTGCATAGCACGACAGATGCATGGTCACAGCCATCAGCACCGTGTTGCAGCCTGTAGCAACCTGACAAAGCCCACCACATTGGTACACGAAATAATGAATGACAAAGCACTGCGATGTGGTCACAATGTCGTCACAATGACCGTGACGTGCACACCTGTTGCCTGTTGACCTGTCGCATGCACCTGGGTATCATTTTCACTTCTCACAACGAAATCAACCAAGTCACAAGTGAAGTGCGATGAGGTCTGACCAGGCGTTGACGACAATCGGACAAGTCGGCACAGGGGCACATGGCAGGCTGTTGCGATGATCTCAGAACAGCAAGCACAGTAGAGCACACCATAACCGGGTCCATCGCGCCAGGAGGTCCATCGAGCGATCACTGGCCCCCAGTCCCGGTGCTCTCCCCATGGCACTGTTCAGCACACGCTGCCACTTCCTGCACACTCAGGCCCCGCACTCGAGACCCGCAGTGCTCGACCATGGGGCCGCCCGGGGCCACGGCTCTCACAGCTCCGACAGCTTCTCTTGCACCGACATGCCCATGTGGCGGCCTGCATCCGATCGCTGCACCAGCACTGTGTCGCCAGCATGCATGTCTGTCACAGGAATCGTCCTCCATGGCTGCTTTTGGTTGGCGCCTTCTGCCGTGGCCTCGGAACTGGCTGCCGGGCCCACCAGCTTCACGGTTTCCGCATTCTGCAGGATGACCGAGTGCTCCAAGCTGTCAGCAGTTGCGGCGGAGACCATCACGAGTGGCCTGGACTCGACCTGTACTCCGAAACACCCGCTGGTGCCTTTCAACGAACAAAACTAGTCTCAATTGCAACTTCAGTGGTCCGTGCTTGCACGAGTCAAACGCAAAGGAAGTGCGTTCACAGCTCAGTAAACAAGTCAGTAAACAAGGTATCAATCAGCACACGTAGGCATCCGCACAACAGCTGATTGCAGTACGTAGTGCCGCCCAAGCGCACAAAAACCTCCCCTGGGGCAGGTCCAGCATGTCACTGCTGCGATCCTGAGACCCAAACAGCTCCCTGCCTTCTGAGGGACGAATCAGAAGGGAAGGTGGAAGCAAACCCAGACGAGCATGCTGCAAAATGTACACACACGCAAAGCACAAATGGTCACAAGGGCATGAGGATCCACTGACTGGCTCGAACGAGCTTACCTTGCAGCGGCCGACCACTTCTTGCCTCTGGCGCCCCTCCTGGTCCACTACAAGCACAGAGGCGCCCGCCTGCAGCTCGGCCAGGTAGGCCGTGCGCTCTGCAGAGGCCTGCACATACGCATGCACCGGCCCTGCGTTGACGCGGAACGGCCGGCTGTTGATGTACGCACTCTCCTCGCACTGCACACACACGGACCTCAGCCATGTTTGCTTCAGAACCCTCCGACACGTTTGCTTCAGAACCTGACAGGTATGTAGTTTGCTTCAGAGCCCGACGAGCTGAACAACGGTGGCAGTTTCATGTGGCAGTTTCACGTGGACTGCCGGCCCTGTAACTCCACATACACCTCGTTGCATGTCCGATAGCTGCGAGACGTTACACACAGCAACGGATCAGCCAAGCAGTACCAGTCATGGCCAGGGAGTAAACACAGTGGCAAGTGATCTAGAATCTGTGTTTGTATGTGTAATGCACGATTTTGGTGAGGAAAGAGGTAGCAATGTTTGCAGCAGCTGGACCTGGTGATGCACTGGCCCTGCATTGACATGACAGAGGGACCTTGGGTAACGGCCTATGTGCAAGCTCTACCATGTGGCAGAGCACCAAGGCTGCCGTCACGGGAACCGATCCAGCACGTGTGATCATGTCACCTGACCCAAGAACCGACAGCAGTGACGTGCCTTCCCCAGGCGCTGTCACCAGGCATGCATGCAGCAACAGGCGCCTGCACAGCGTGTGTGGCACACCTCGGAGTGGACGAGGAAGAGGGTGCGGCAGAAGTTGCCAACAAGCAGGCCTTCACCGGGTGAGAGACGGCTGCAGAGGTCCACACAGACGCGGTCCCCCATGGGCAGCTGCTGCACTGCGGTCACAGTGGCCCGCTGGAGGGGCTCTGCCGAGTTTTCTGCCTCTTGAACCCGCAAGAACGATAATACCTTTTGAACCTGCAGCATGGTCTGTTGTTGCATGATGGTTTGCGGTGCGTGTGATGCATTATGATGCAACTGTGGGGCACAGAGACCTTCAATGCTCCCGAATGGGATTGCAGTGGGCAGAGCAAGCTGCAGAGCGATGGGCCAGCACAACAGATGTGATGGCACAGATTCTCTGCTGTGACCAACATGGGAGAACTATTGGGTAATGCACTGAGAGCTCGCTGCTTGCTCGTGGTTGTGAGAAAGTTGGTTTGCACAGCGATGGCCTGGTATGTCGATACATGTGGCCTAGCCAGTTCGAAAAAGGTAAAATTCGATGAGAACATGTGGAAATCTGTGAAGCATGCTCATGCTTGCGGCATGGTGTTCAAATGTGGACAGGCAGAAGTGAGCCTGCCATGCCCATACCTCTGCCAAACGCATTCGCCGAACACAGGCTCAGGCTTCGCTGACCACTGCAACAAAACCCTGTTTGTTAAATCGCGAAGAGTGCTGGGCAATCTTTAAGAATTGGGTCGGAGTGGAGCGCTCTCCGGAAGTTTGCAGGAGACACACCTGCCCTACGTCATCGCTTGCCATGACCACTCCATCGACCCCTTTCTCTAGCGCCCCGAATAATGTGACGGCATCAAACGCATTGGACGCCAGCATCAAGAGCTGCAAGCCGCCATTGCCGGTACCAGCCTGTGCCGCTGCTACCAAGTTCTCAGCAGGAATGATGGACCAGTCAGTAGTATCTACGACCACAACAGAAGAGTCCCCATTCGAGGCCATGCTACTGATCCTGAAGGCAAGCGTGAACCTATGAGGCATTATTCGTGTGTGCTGCTTGAAGTCAACGTCGTCTGTGTTGCAGAAAACTGAATGCGGTGACGATTATCGTGCGTACAGTTTCAGGCAAGGATGTGGACGTATCAGTACATTTCTGCGTTTCGTGCAGCGTAGTGCGGGCGGCACTGGTGGCCTGCACCGCATGAATGATGTTGGGAACGCACTCCTTCTCTAGAAGTTTTAGATCCTCCCCAGATGTCACCCGTATGTACCGCCCAACACCAGGCAGCTCTGAACTTGTGTGCGGTTCATCATCAATCTTCCCGTGTGATTTATTGTAGTAATATATGTTGGCCTCCGCCAAGTCACGCCAGCTGCTGCGGTCATGATCATCAGGCACAAGGAACGTTTCCACGCCGGCCTCAACGCACCCAGTGTACGTGCTCTGCAGATATTACCAGTAATATTATGCTACGTGCCCGAACGATGTTGGCGTTCTTGTGAATGGGGGACAAGAGTCTATGTCGTCCATTTGGCAGATCATGCACTCGGCACCAGCGTGATAAGCAACCTGTTCGGTCGTCATCACCCATACTTGCTTACTTGCAGAGAGTCTGGGTTGAACCCTTCGGTGTTCTAGTGGACGCCAGGCTGGGCCAATCTTGAGCGGTCTGTGGCCGCGCGTACAAACAGGGACAGTTAATGGGTATCGCCGAGCTCGGCATTCAAACGATCCGGACATAAATTTCATTGCTACTACTGCCGTTATATGACCAGAGTACAGTTTCTGCCCACACCGACGAAGTAAGAACCAAGCATGCGATGCAAAGTGCTGCACTAGAGTGCGCTGGCGTGAATGCTCTGGAGTGAAACAATAGGGCCGCTGTTGATCGCGTGATGAAACGTTGGTGATTGATCAAGACCCTACAAAGGTGCACTCTACGTGACAGGGTCATCCCACTGCTCAAGCGCGATCGATGGTGTGCCATGAAAATGCCCCGATGTCTCAACGGAGCAGTACAGGGCAGGTTTACCCCACCAGCCACACAGGCGACTGCACGCTGCTTGCACACGATACGGACATCAGTGCACACTCTCTTACATCAGTTCCACAACGCCTGGCACTGCCCCAATGGCGCCATCCAGAAGCTCCTGAACAACGTCGTCCACCACAACGCTAGTCACCGATACACGCGGGCCAACCAGGCCGGCCTCCACGTCACCCACATCCACTACTGGAGGCAGGCCACTCTGTTCTCGATCCTCACTCCCTGGCAAGCCGCTAGATGCCCATTCACAAGGATCATGCCCCTCGCTGCTACCCACCCGCTTCTCTGCTGCCGTGCCCACCTCGGCACTCACCTCACCAACAACGTCACGATCGCGCCGCGCTTCTGTGTACACGTGTGCCCCATGCTGCCAATGCTGCGCCGGCATCTTAGCAGGTGCACAGCCCACACCTCCAGCCGCCTCCCGCTGCACCTGCCCCAGTGCACTGCCGCGACCGTGACGATCTTCTAGAGCTCCCACGCCACGCAGCACGGCAGCACCCCCACCGCGCTCCACCAGCCGCCGCTCGGCCACCAGGCGGACCTGAACACGCCCCCCGCCGACAGCATTCATGCGGCCCCTCTGCGCACCCTGCACAGCTGCCACACGCGGCTCCTGTCGGCCTTGCATGGCACGTGGTGCAGCCTTTTGATGCTCCAATGCATTCACATCTGCACTGAGTGCAGCTTCCGCCATCGGTCCTCCGGCACTGGGACACAGGTCTGCGGCAACAGCCTGGAGCACCTCTTCCACGATGGCATCCACCGCCGCGTCAATGCTGCATGCACCAGGCACACTCCCCACTGCGTCTGCTTCGCCTCCACCCGCAGCAGCAGACTCGAGGAGCTCCTCTAGCACGCTGTCCACTGCCGCATCAAGGCTGCGCGCACGAGCCGCAGCGTCCGTGTCCTCGGGGGCCGCCTCACATGCAACCACGAATTCCAGCAGTTCCTCCACAACTTCATGCACTGCTGCGTCCAGGCTGCATGCATGAGGCAGGGCGCCCCCGCTGCCATCATGATCCCACGCGGTATGACCGCTTTGGTGCACGTTGTGAGCCGCGCTGGACGTGCTGAGCACGCTGGGCTCACCGTCTGCTTCTGCCAGCTGCGACATGGCATCGGTTTGGCTGACAATTTGCAGCTCCAGTCGGATATAGTCTTGCCAAACATGTTCGGTTGGCGGCGTGGCCGCGTCCCTATTAGCGTCCACAGGGGCTACACGAAGCCCGACAGCCACAATGGGCGCCACTTTCATCTCCACCGCAACGTGCTGGTCGACGGCAAGCCGCACGCCAACCCTCCCGTTTGCCCGCCGACCAGCGGCCCCAAATGTACCTGAGAGGCTGACCCCACCCCGCTCCTCTGTGAGGCTATCAAGAGCTGCTGTCGCAGCATTGTCAGCGCCTGGAGGCGCGCCAGAGCTGCCTGCAGGAGCTGGCCGGCCGCCTGTTGGTCCTTCCGGGAAAGAGAGCACCACATGCACACAGGGCTGCAGGTGCATGCAGAGGGACACCCGCTCCATGACGTTGGACTGCATCGGCGGCGTCAGTGGAGATGCGGCGCTAGCGTCAGCGTGCGCTACGCCAGGTGGCGGCAGCGGCAGCACGAGGTCCAGGCAGCTGCTCTGGTCAGGTCCTGCAGCGGCTCTGCTACCCTGCACGGCACACGTCAGTCACGAGCGCTTCATCGAGAGCAGCGATCGCCGATCATTGATCGCTGGCATGCCTGGCCGGTGCCCACGTGCAGCGGTGCAGGTGCAACTTGCCCGCTGACTCTTCAAGACCATCGTCAATTCAAGTGTATGACGCTCCAGTGTGTCCTGGACAGGCATTTTTTGTTCTGTCGAGCCACAGGGTATGGGCGGCTCGCCCACGCGGAGCTTGTTCGGCGGTTTTTATGCTGTACCGAGCTCTGCATGCTGGCCTACCGTGTTCGTTCCCGCACTTCCCTCAGAGAGCGCGACGACCACTTGTGGGGCATGCCCTTTCACTTGTAATTTCCAATCCGCGAGGAGACACATGTCAAGTGAACACCTTGCTCAGCATGGATCCCATGGCAGCTATGCAACGCCTTGTCCATACATGTGCAGAGTGTAGCGAGTCAGCCATGTTCACAAGCCCAAATAAACAGGGTCAACCGCACACCTCCAGCGCAGCTGTGCCTTCATCACTGCTCTGCTGATGCTCCAACACACTGCCCCGCTGATGGTCGTCACCCTCGCCGCCACATGCGGGGGCAGGCGTGCCGCCCATGTCAGCCTCCCTCGCAGTTCCACCAGCCGAGCCGCTGCCAGCAGCCCCATGGCTGTCCTGGCGAGATTCACGCGGGCTCGCGTGACACTGCTCCGCTGCAGTGTGGCCGCTGCGTTGCGTTTTTGTTACTGGTGCATGCTCCAGAGCGGCCGTACTGGCCTCTACAGATAGCTGCGACGGTGCCGACTTGAGTCGGATGCCTCTGTTGCCTGCTGACTTTCGTCCGGGCGCCCGTGGGAGCCTTGAGCAGCTTGGATCCAAAGCGGCATCGGCCTGAGTGCGTGCTGTGGGGCCCAGGTCGCCATGCTGTGCCAAGCTGGTGTGCACGGATGATGCTGTGTGCTTGGACCTGCCAGGGATGCGGGAGGGAGCCACGTTGCGGCCATGTTTCTCTCGGCCAGACGGCGAGATGTGCATGAGCCTGGATTGTGGCTCCGGAGGGGTCATGGAGCGGTGGCGGACGGCCGGGAGGCGTGGTTCCACGGTCCGCATGGCCATGCGCAGGCGGAGCGCAGCCTGGTTGATCCGGCCACCCTGGCGAAGCTCGAAGGCTGATGTGGGCTCGATGGGGACGCCCAGTGGTGTCAGGTCGCAGAGGAAGGGGTCGTCTGCGCATGATGTTTGCCGGATGCGCAGTCGGACAAAGTCAAAGCCATCCAAGCAGCGAAGCTCCTCTCCCAGGGCTGGAAGGAATGGTGCTCCGCTGCATTCGACATGATCTCATCTGCTTCGCCAGGATGCAACTGACAGCGTAGTCGGCTGTGGCCCAGAGTACAGCCTTGCGCAGGCCAACAGCGGTGCAGCATGGGAAACCAACCAGATTTTGGAAGCGCTAGTATGATCTACGGGGGTACTGCAATGGCAACATTTTTAACCACCCTCGCATCCGACGTGCACGGAGAGCGTACTTGTACACAAAAGCCCGACCTCTGCCAACGTTTCGTTCCCAAGAGGAGACACATTCCACCGCATCGATTGTCTTGACGCGCACATTCCCAACAAGCCGGAAGAACATTTTGAGGATGGGGTTTGAATTGCACACGAAACCACCTCTAGCTGCCACATGCTCATCGACCTTGTCGCAACATTGGCGGAGGCGCTGTATCGCATCGGTGCGGGCCTGAATCGCCTTCATCGCATACACTTCATGCTCAATGCAGTTGGCCGGATTCCAGTTCTTGGTTTGCGCTTCATTATTCCCCTTGGCCAGTGCTTGCAACGATCCTGGCGCTTGGGAAGACAGTGCCTTCACTGCAAGGGATCCGGGCAACTTGTCAGCAGCACGCTTGCTCCAGAATGCTTCTCGCCTGGTTTTCTGTTCTTGTATGAACTGATCGATACGCTCTAAGGGCCCGGGCCCCACTTTTCTTGCTCCAGGCATCGTCACGAGTCAGGTCACCACTGGCAACCCATATCACAATGATTAATCATAAGCAATCTGTTATTTCCATGGACGCGATGTCCCCAGACTGCCGAGGCTGCCGGCCCGGCGCAGAAACAAGACTTTACGAACGACGTTTCGCGCATACACACCTCCCCGTAGGCTGAGGAGCGCACTGGTACAGGGAGACACAGGATACCGTATTAAGTACTGGGCGCAGTTGGTGCTGTACCGCTCTCCCAGGGATCTCTCTGCACTGCTCCCAACACATGCATGGGCATGTGGCGCTACATGAGGGCCCTCGAGGGATCCCCCCCAGGAATAGGCAGGCTTGCACGAGTCCGGACACAGTCGTTTCAGTCAAGCCTAATCCCGAGGGAACTGGCGGGAGACAAATTTCATGTCTTAAGAGTAATACAACTCACCGCAGCTGTGAGCGGATCCTGGAGCATGTGTGCAACCACACGACATGGCACCATGGGAATTGATGCAAAACATGTCAGAGACTCTGATAGAGAAAAACGATCCGACAAATTTGACCAGCGCGAAAGTCAACACTGCATGTTTCTTGCTAGGCACCTCATCACGTAGCAGGCTAAAACTCCATTGGAGTCCGGGGGTGGCTATCATCCGCCCCGATGTCTGAACTTCGCCGGGGCTCCAGAACAGCAATCGCCTCCCGCAGATGCGTCTGCACATACTTGGCTTTCTCGTACACTGCATGCGCTTCTGCTAGGTAGTAGTACGTCGTCTGCTCAAGCTCCACGCTTGGCTGATGGGCTTTTGCCATGGCACTCAGTGCATTCTGCAAATATGCCCAGGTCATCAGCCGAACAGTGCCATGCCTGTATGTCGCGCTATAATACTACATGAGTGCAGCTTGCGTGCAAGTCGTGCTCTTGAGTCATGCATTGGACCATATGTTGACACCAGTGTTGGCAGGGTGACACAGCAAACAAAGTGACACAGCAAACATGTCTGGCTTGCAGCAGCTTTGAAAGAGCACAATACAATTTTCCGGTCGCAGGGATGTGCGGAGGTGTGCACAAGCAGCATGCATTGACACAAACACAAGTCGATGCAAGTGCACACAACAGTAGCAAACATGATGCAGAAGCTGCATGAAGAAACCTCTGAGTCATGCTAAGTCCGATGCACTCTTATCTGCACACATCATCTTGGCACTAGGTGGAGGTGTGCATTTTGAGCATTCCAGACATCAAGGCACGCCCGGGGTGTACCGAGGAATAATGCTTCCCCCCATACGGCGTTTCATGTGAAATTTGGCACTCTTGAGTGTGGCCAGGACCCTCTTTGGTGGATGCAAGCAACCACAGCATATACACTGACTGCATGTATAGCCTAGTCAGCTGTTCCATCAAGATGCCCCTGGCAGCAGGTGACACATACGCACGTCAGAGATGCTATCTGGCACCATCTCTGACGTGCGTATGTGACGTTTAGCGGACAGCAAAGTGGCTGCGCAAGAGATTTTTTTGAAAGAACTGACGTCTGTTCACGGCGGTTCGTACCAAACGATCCAGTCAGTCCAGGTGTTGACTGCATGCCGCTACTACTGGTACATGCGCGTGTGATCCACTTGTCAACGACAGGGCACTAAATGACAAGGTTCTTTTTCTGCAGGGCATAGAGCAATTGCATGCGCTGTGGCCATGTGTGGCTGTACCTGGCTGTCGATCACTTTCTTCAGAAAATGCTCAACTTTGGCCTTCAGGCTTGGAGCATCATGGTTCTCCGATTGAAGAAGTTCCATCACGTCAGCCGCGATGTTCATGCATTCGAGAGTGTTGCTCTGGATCTTGTCCAGCCTCTCCTGGGGACTGCTCATACTGCTGGCTTCTTACATCTCGGAAATATAGCCACGCGTTGAAGAAGCGACAATTTCTAGCGCCTGTTGTTCAAAGATTGGTACGCTATAGGTGAATGGAAGCCATGGCCGCAGGATATAGACTGCTTCCGCGGAACTGCACCGGTCACTTCCGACAAGCGCGATCACAAAGTTCACATGAACTCAGCCACGACCTCGATCGCGTTTCTATGTTTTCCCTTGGGTACAAGCTGTCTGGCTTCTGGCAGGAACTTCTGTGGACTGGACCAACCTGTCGCACCTTTGCCACGCATGCCGACGCATAGCTGTGTCCAATTCCTGAAGTTTGAGATGCATGCCACCGGTCACGACAACGGAGGATGGTTGAGTACTCACATAATAGCTACGGTTCCCGGCTTTGGACTTGTGTTGACATGGTCGCCGGAACTAGACCCATTCAAGGACGTGCCAGCACTGCGCTGCTGTCGTAGAGACAGATATACGCTGTTACCCCTCTGGAGACGGAAAGTTGTAGAAACATACTTCTTCTGATATGATCAGCATGAACTCGTGCAGACAGCGTCAACCTCGCGTATGGCGCTGTCTGCAGGTGTCGCGTTGTGAATTGGCGCGCTACGGTGCACGCTGTGTGGGTACAAGGCGATCAATCATGATTGTGCGTTGTAGTGGGTCTGAGTCCGACGGGATCGTGGATCCTGTACACCTGCACAGGTATGGTCATGATTGCCTTGCAAGTGTCGGAAGTGTTGTTCGCCACGAGTCGGCGTTACGGTTCGTTCACATCATTCGCGCCCATCTGCAGGGAGAAAGAACTATCAAGAAGAGAGGACCAGCTATGGCAGCGGATGGAGCTTCTCCTTGATCGGGAGTCGGAGCTGCGCGAACAGGAGCTTTCGTCAGCGAATAGGCGGGAAGCCCACCTGCAGTCACAGGTGGACATGCTACTATCAATTCTTTCAAACACGCAAAGCGATAAGACATTGCCGCCGGGGGCCGCGGCGAATAGGAGCACTCCACAAGACCCACCGCCCCAGCGGATAGCTGATGTTCTTCAGACCATGCAAGAGACTGCAGCAAACCAAGACCGAGGAACCTTTGTAGAGTACCACGAAGATAGCATGACCAACAGGGACATTGATCAGGTCATCAGAGAAGGCCCTGCTGGGGCGCAGCGCGCCGCAGAGCCCCCGGCCCAGCTTTTCAGCAGCCAGGCCGCTGAAGCAGAGCGGCCGTCGTTCGCCAGTGAGATCCAGGGCGTGGTAGATGATGTGCTGAAGGGCCGCTCGGACCCTCTTGAAAGCATTGACTGGTCAGATCTGAAGGTGCCGCGACGCCAAGGCTCCGCAGCTGGCCCAGACACCCCCCCTGCCACTGCTGCCAGCCCCACAGCGCCCCAGACCCCAGCACAGCCATCGCCTGCCTCCGCCCGCGGTGGTGCAGCGCCCATGAGCATCGCAGATGCGATGGTGGCTGCCGCTGCAGCTGCAGCGGAAGCGGGCGATGGACCGGTCGAGACCGAGAAAGCTCCAAAGGACGGCAAGCCACCAATTCTGAACATCGGAGATGACGACATCTACTGGACGGCTGCACTGCAGGTACGTCATCAGCGCAGCACAGCACAGCACAGCGCAGCCGGGTGCATCACAGCACAGCATGGCGTGGCCGGGCCTGCCACGCACATCGCCCGCTGTATGGTGGTGCCTGTTATGTGGTATAGTTTGGATCGCCACGCTTCCGCTGGCCAGCAATCATAGCTCTGCCGCCTGTCTGTCAGATGTTGAGATCCTGATAACTGCTGACGCAAAGGTTTGCTTGCTTTGCAGAGGGCACTGCTGAAGAATGGCGTCTACTGCGGCGAAGACGACGAGGCTGACTTTTACTTTGGCAGCGGCACCCAGACGGCAGTGCTGACGTACCAGGCTATCAACAATCTTCCGGAAACCGGCGTCGCTGACGAGGCTACGTGGGCGGCACTGGCCATCCACTCCGGCGCCGACGTCAGTCAAGACTCCCCCAGCAGCGATGCCGGGAGCAGTAGCGGCACTGCGGCCGTGGCGAAGAACCCTGCCGAAGAGGGAATCATCTGGCAGCAGGGGGATAAGGTGGGTGGTGCCGGTGAAGCGCAGCCGACAAATCCGGCTGAGGACGGCATGATTTGGCAGCAGGGGGACAAGCCTGATGGGGGCTCGTTTGGGGGCCTGTTTGCCGGACTGGGGTTGGGGCAGAAGCGAGACAGTGAAGGCAACGGCAGCGCAGGGGGTGCGCCGGAGGCAGCGGCAGCAGGGGGCAAGCCGGCGGGCGCGCAGTCAGCGCGGCGGCGGGAGAAGCCCGAGTATGACGAGTGGCCCGTGCTGCGAGAGTCGGACGGGGAGCGTGCTGTGCACACCCTGCATGTGCGGCCCCACCTGCAGTCACAACATGCCACAGCATGACACAAGGTGCCATAGCATGACCGCCTCGCATCGCAGTTCGTGGTCTCCGCCCCCCTGGCTTGTGCCCCCTCACGCGGCCATGCACAGCCGCCACTTGGCAAGATCACCGTGTGCTATGAGGTGCACTGTGCATCTCCACTTGTGCATACAAGCGGTCTTACGGCGTGTGCATGTGAACCGTCAGCGTGAACGCACAAAAGAGGACATTGATCACCCCTTCCCCGCCTCCCAGGCCGGGCATCTACGTGTGCCGTTGCAGAGCACGTGCTGTGAAGGCATGAGATACGTAACAACAGTATGCTCCACAGGGTGGTAGAGCATAGCACGCAGGCAAGCATGGCTGTACACCACACACAGAAACCATGGCCAAACTCGTATACGAGTTGAAGCAAAACAGCTCAGCTCTGAGCTGAAACAAAAGAGCGCTGAAAACAGCTGCCGTGCTGTGCAGGTGATGCTGCAGCAGCAGGGCTTCCACCCGGAGGAGGAGGACGTCAAGTGGTGGATGTTTGGGTCGTCGACGGTGCGCGCGCTGTCGACGTTCCAGGCGTGCAGCGGCCTGCCTGAGACGGGGGTGTGTGACGTGGCGACATGGCACGCACTCATGGGCGACAACGCAAAGCCGCAGGACATCGACCTCGTGTTCTCGGGCGACAGCGATGACGAGGACCTGGAGCAGATCGCTGACGGCCGCGTCTACCTCCTCGGCGAGCAGCGCTGGTCCAAGTACTAGCCCGCTGCGGCTGCTCCAAGTGTCGAATAGCTGTGGCTGGTGCAAGGGCTACCTAGCTGCAGCTGGTAGTGTGCGGTCTAGCTTGTCTGCTTCAGGTGGTGTTGAAGGAGGGGCGGGGAGGGGGCGGGCTGTCGTGCCAGGCACCGTGTTGGCTGCCCGGGACCGGGCTTGGAGTGTGGTGGAGAGAGAGCCGGTGTGGCGCACTGTACTCTATTGCGATGTGGCGCGTTGATGGGCACACATCTCATGTTTCCGAATGATTTCTTCTCGGCGCTATTGTGAAGGCCACAATTGGGTGTTTAAGCAGATGTAATTGTGAGGTGAGTTGGTAGCCCTCGCAGGGCTTGACCTGGGTCTGCAGGCATGCATGGGCGTGACGCCCACGATAGGCAGGCGCAGTGTGTCTGAATCACGCTGCTGCACTCTTGAGTGGCGTCTGCGACTGGACGTTGTGGCTTCAGCAGAGGCGGTGACTGTGACCGCGGGCATTGCCTGATGTACCAGTATAACCAAGATGCGTCGCAGGAACCTCAATAAGCAATGCACTGGGACATCACCCAATGCGTAGCCAACGTTTGCAAACTGGCATGCCAATCCATATTGCAGCCGGGCTCGGCGGAGTGTTTGAACATCATGTACATGTGTCACTGTGGATGTCTGTAAGATGCTCACACGTTGTTCTGCTGTTGCTGGCAGCCGCACTGTTCGAGCTGTATATCACATTATATAAAACCATGTTTGCATCAGTTGTGCAGGTCGGGAGGGCTGCATGGCGTCACATAAATCACAGCTGACGGCGTGTCATGCTTCATGGCAATACATAAGGGACATGAACCGGGACATGAATCAGCGGCATCTCTGGCTGGCCCAATCACTGCCTGAAGTTCTGTCACAGAGTAGTGCAAGGGCAGCAATTGAAATTGCATGCACTGGGATTCCAGAAGCACGCTGGAATGAATATCAATCACGGGTAACTTCAATTAGCAATGGCACATGCTGTGCTTGCAAACACAAGGAATTGCTGCATTGATTTCCTGATTACCGAGCTAGTGACACTGAGGTGGGCGCTGTGCACTTGCCCTTGCCTCACAGGAGCATTTGATCGCTGGACAGCCCCGGGAGCGTGCAGATCTATGCGACTTCTACTGTTCTACAACGCTACGAGCCAGTCCAGGCGGACTCGAGAGCAGCAGCAACAGGCTGCACTGCTGGTGCAGCATCAGCAGCCTTGCCCTCTGCTGCCTTCCCCATGTTGGTTTGGCTGCCTCTTCGCCCCAATGCAAACTTATACCCCAGTATCCGCAACACGAAGCGGGCGACCTCGCCCCATAAGAAGCTCGCTCGGTCGAGCAGCTGCAGGAGGGCTGTGATGAAGAAGTGGACTGCATGGGCGTTTTCATCCATGAGGAACGAGATGCGGCCGAAGAAGTGCATCAGGTTGTTCAGAGACTGCATGAACACCTGCCACTTGCTCTTTGCCCCCTCCAGCAGGTTCCCGGGTTGGCCTGGTGCCCCTGGCGGATGCCCTGTTGGAGGCATCCCCGGGGGTACTCCACCCATGCTGTTATAGCCCATGCCCCCATACCCACCATAAGCTCCGCTGTTGTAACCCCCCATGCCATACCCGCCAGCTCCATAGCCACCCATTCCCCCCCTATATGCATTCCCATACATGCCACCTCCGTACATGGAGGAGCTGTTATACATGCCGCCCCCATATGAGGACCCGTACATGCCTCCACCCCCATAGCCCCCAGTTCCGTATCCCCCGTACGGGCTGTTGTATGTCGTACTGGGGTAAGAGCTGTTGTATGGCGTAGAGCCATACATTGGCCTGCCGTACATTGGCTGGCTGTATGGGTCTGTCTGGGTTCCGTACGGGTTGTCGGCAGTCATGATGCCATTGGCTGTGGTGTAAGGGGCCATTGCCGTGCCAGGGGCTGCAGCATCTGCCAGATTCACCCCGTCCCGCCATGGCCTTTCTGCAGGTGCAGGTAGCACGCTATCACCTGCAGTAGTGGTGGTCCCGGTTTGCCATGGCTTGGGTTGGCCGTCGTTGACGTTGCTCGTGCCCAGCGGAGTTGCGGAGCTGGTCGCAGGCGCCAGTTGCCACGGCTTAGCTGTACAGTCACACAGGCCACGTTATTGAGACATACTGCTTCGTAGATACTGCTACAGGGTTACTTTGGCCACGGAGATGTGCGCCATGGTGCAGCGTGTGTCAGCAACTGACAAGCGCACGAATAAGCCTATCGAAAGAGCACGAAGAATGCAAACAGTCGGTAAGACGCACGTGGCATTCCTGAGCGCCGATGTTGTTGCAGACAAGTTGAACCCCGCTGCGACAAGCGCGGCCTGCTCACACGAACGGCCAAGCTGAGCGGGAAAACGACACCCAAGCGTCAGAGATCGTGAAACAAGCCTAAGCGGCTGAAGAGCCTCCAAGTTCGATATGTTGTACTACTTCAGCACGATAAGCGTGAAATTGTGCGCCCACCGACAACTTGAACAGATACGTACGGCACTTGTCAGAAAAGTCCAAGACGACTGTAATCGATCCAGTCCAGCATGTCGATGCTTCCTACCTACTTGAGGATCAGAAACGGCCCACCGGACCAAGTGCAGGATGCACCGATGTCCAAACGGTCTGGTGGGGCCCAGTCGCACCTGCACCACTGGCAGGCACGACCCGGGTGTTGTTTTGCGTGCAAGTGTTGCCTGTGAGAACGACACTCCAGCAGAGCCAATTATGCGATCTATTCTGGCTAGAAGCTCTCTCTCGCCCTGTTTACTGGTTCTGATCGTTGAACTGTGGCGCCAGCAAAGCATACAAGATGGTGCGTTTCCATAAAACCTGTGACCATGACATCTGACTCAAGCAATGACAGGCAACCATACTGCAACATGATCACGAGATGATCGTACGTATCGTGCGTGTCGTCTCTCCAGCAGCCGTCATGCATCCAGCTGCAGCGAAGCCGGTCTCTGCAGGATTCACGATTCTGGGGACGTGGAAGTGATAGCGAAGACGATACTGAGGAGGAGGAGGTGACGTCTTCCGAGGAGGGATCGGACGTCAGCGACTCCGACTCTGACAGCTCCGACGATGACAATGCCGCCGGGTGTGTGACCGCCCACGCGTTTGTATGCTCACCTTGGCAATCCACGCCTCGTCACTGAGAATGGCTGTGACGTTACAGTCGTTTCCTTGCCGGCTCCGACTCCTCGGATGAGGAGCAAGACAGGCGTGTGGTCAAGTCAGCCAAAGACAAGCGCTTCGAGGAGCTGGCAAAGTCCTGTGACGAGATGAGGGTGCGCGAGCTCCATCATAACCTTTGATGTGTATCTCTGAGTAACAAAAGGGGGTTGATCAGAGCTGCTGATGCCTGAGATGGTCCACAGTTGTGCTGGATGTGTCGATTGTGGCACTTGCGCTGCACACATGCTCTCATGCCTGATGCACTGCAGAACAAGATCAAAGTTAATGATTGGACCTCCATCCAAACAGTGTTTGACAAGATGCAAAAGCAGCTGGAGAAGGCGATGAAGACAGCCAACCTGTCCGCTCCTCCTCGCCTCTACATCAAGATGCTCTGTGAGCTGGAAGATAGCTTGAATGAGACCCTCGCCAACAAGGAAGTCAAGAAGAAGATGAGCACAACGAACGCCAAGGCTCTCAACACCATGAAGCAGCGTCTGCGCAAGCTGCTCCCCGAGCACGGAGATGCCATGGCCAAGTGGAGGGAGGACCCAGTTGACACCGAGGATGAGGAGGAGAGCGAAGAGGAGAGCGAGGAGGAGGATGAAGAGGCTGGCGACGGTGAAGCCGAGGAGGAGGCCCTCCGCAGGTGAGCGCTCGACCCCAGCTGGTTGATATGTGGTTTGTTTGAAAGCCTGTTGTGTCTCCTCAGACTGCATCTCGGTGCAACTGTGTGGTCAGCAGCGGTCGAGACAATCTCAATCCTAGCATCTAGCTGTCCAAAAGAGGGCAATCGATGCTGGCATCTGCATCAGTGTGCCTGTTGCTGCGCCTGGCAGGGCTGTGCCAGGCAAACGGGGAATCCAGCTCGACCAGGGGATCCAGCTCAACTTGGATCCAGCTCTCCTGGAGAGGCCCTGGAGAGGCTGCAAGGGCATGACATCGTGCAAGGGCATCGTGCAGGAACGACAAGAAGAAGGACGAGCTGCTGTTTATGGACCCCGAGAAAATCACGTACGAGATGGTGTCAGACAAGCACCGGGCGATCGGGCAGGCTCGCGGCAAGCGTGGCACTGACCGTTACGACCAGCTCGAGATGCTGCAGTTCCTGGCCACTGTGGCCAAGGGGCCCGTGCAGGAGATCGAGGTGCCACCCCCTCCCCTGCGTTGTCCCTCTTCTTCTTACCTTGTTCTCTATAGAAAAGAGCCCCGTAGCTCCGAGCTTGAAAGACCAATGTGACGGCCACCAGAGACGCCTGCTGTGTCGCTGCTTGGACGTGCTGGCTGCTCATCTGTGCAACCACCCACCCAGCTGACGCTGCAGCCATTAGCCCGCTGAACGTTGTTCGGGCTTGACCTGTTCACCGCCCATTTCTTCTCGCCTGAACATGCTAGTGAACAGGCTAGCACAGTCCTGTTGCGTGCCCATGTCCACCGAGCAGCGTTCGGTCTCAGCAACCGACCTGATTCGACCACGGCAGACCACTGTGTGTGGCCACCACTGCTTCCCCTTTCCCCAGCCACCCCTTCCCCTCCACCACTTCCAGGATCCCATGCTCTTCGGCCCTCTGCGCCGCCTCCGCCACGCACCCGCGCTTCGCTTGCTTCTCGCTGTGGGTCACACCCACACAGATCCAACGGCCGGCATGTAGCCCCCACCCCACCACCATTCACGTTTACGTTTGCTGATCATCGCTATCGTTCACTCGCACCAGATGCGCAGATTTCGCACCCCGCCGCCACATGAAAGTCTGGTTGTGCATGCCAAACCGCTGGCACCTGTCCGCATGCAACGTTGCAGCTATCGCAGAGCCTGATCAGTGCTGGCTGCTTCCGATCAGTAACACTGATAAGCCGATGCGTTCGCGCCCGATGCACCCGCGCATGCAGACCGCCCGCCCGCCATGCAGGTGCTGATGCAATACGTGTCGACCCTGTTTGACCTGAGCTCCAACCTCAACACGAGCATCCCGGTGCATGTGTGGCAAAGGGCCGCCCGCGGCCTCTTCACCATCCTCGCGCGCCTCGAGGCCAACCCCCACATCGTCCTCGACGAGACGCTGGAGGGCATGCCCGAGCGCACCGAGGAGCCCCCGGCCGGCGAGGAGTTCCGCATCTCTGGCAACCTGCGCGCCTTTGTCGAGCGCCTCGACGATGAGTTCTTCAAGATCCTGCAGGTGCGCTTGCCACGCCTGTCTTTCGCGCCTGCCAGCCCCACAGTGAGAAACGTTCAACAGAGAAACGTTAGAGAGACGAGCTCCACGACGTGGTAAAACAAGAAGGCAAGCAAGCATGGTACAGCATCAGGAGCTTGAGTCATGGCCAGCCCCACGGTGCCGGCTGCTGCGCCGCCGGATCCGGGATCAGGGCGGACGGGCTGCACTCGCGGCTGTCTGTTGCGCATCACGGGTCAAAGCGTTGCGGTGAAAGCACTGCAGTGGGCCACGCTTGCCGGACAGCTACTCTCGCAGCAGATTCAATCCCCGTCTTCACCGCGCCTTTGCTGCTGCTGGCCGCCGGGGAGGAGCACCCACACACCGGGCCTCTGCCGTGCAGCTGACGGACTCTCACACCCAGGACCCTCAGATGGCGCCAGTCGGCTCTGCATCGTGCCCTGTGAGCATGCTGTGAGCACACGACTCCCGACACTTGACACCACGCCGCACAGCTGAGCTGACTGCGATGTCGGCAGCGGCGCCGATAAGCACACCCAGTGTCAGACACATACGGAGTCTCAGACGCATACGGAGCCTCTGACATGTACGGAATCCCTGGCATGTACGGAGTCTCTGACGCACACTGAGTCTCTAGCACCGTGCAGCTGACGGACTCTCACACGACGGAGTACATCCAGCGGCTGCGGGAGGAGCCCGTGCTGCTGGCGCTCACGTCCAAAGCCGAGGCGTACCTGCGCCGCATCGGCGACACGCGCAACCTCGCCTTCCTCGCGCTGCGCGAGACGGAGCACTTTTACTACAAGACCGCCGCAGTGTACGGTGCGATGCGGAATCTCGTCGCCGCCGCGCAGGCCGCGCCGGACGGCACCGTGGCCGAGCCCGAGAAGCCCGCTGACGCGCCGGCGGCGGCTCCGGCGGTGCCGGGGGCCGACGGTGAGGAGGGCGAGAAGTTCACAGACCCGATCAAGCTGTCCATCCCAAAGGTGCGGCGCTGTGGTGGGTGCACACATGCAGCATGCGCGGGCTGCGTGGTCTGATGTTAGATGTGGCCACAAGTGGTGTGTCGCAACACCGCTGTGCTCGCGTGCTGTGCTCGCGCCGGGGCGACAGCCCGACCATGCTGTGCGGCGTGCAGCACGGTCGCTGGTGCCAGCATGGGCCAGCATGGGCGCCAGCATGGGCGGCAGTGTTACTTCCGCCTGATATACAATTCGTGACCTGTGCGCAAACCGGCCCAACACGTGCTCAAGCCACACGTTGCTTGCGGTGCGGTGCAGGACTACGAGCTGCCGGAGGACTGCCACGCGCTGATGAAGACACTGACCAACACCATCTACGTCCACGGCGACGAGCGCTCCAAGGCGCGCGCAGTGCTCGCGCACATCTACCACAAATGCATCCACGGCGACTTCCACAGCGCGCGTGATTCCCTCCTCATGAGCCACCTCCAGGTGCGGCCCTGCTGCGTGCTGCGCTGCTGTTTCCGTTGCCCTGCACACGTCATCACCCGTCACTCACATGTGGCGGATACAGCTCCACCGTGCGTCCTGCACTGTCACGCCGAACTCGTCTCTCAGAAATCTCTCAGAAATAAAGCATCGCAGTGCGCGACGGTGATCGCAGATCTGATCGGCCGCCGCCGCGCGCTCGCACTCGCGGCTGCGTAGCTCGTGATCCACGGCCGATCACCGGTCGTAATCCACGGCCGATCACCGGTCGTAATCCACGGCCGATCACCGGTCGTAATCCACGGCCGATCACCGGTCGTAATCCACGGCCGATGATCACTGCACAGCGACGGATCGCGGGGCATACAGCGTCGTGCAGCAGTGATGCCGGCAGGGGTGGGTGCTGAGGGTCGGTGGTGTATGCTGTGCAGGACCAGGTGCACAGCATGGATGTGACGACGATGATCATGTACAACCGCGCCATGACACAGCTCGGCCTCTGCGCCTTCCGGAACGGCCTCATCCACGAGAGCCACACTTGCCTCGCCGAACTTTACGGCTCCAACCGCATCCGTGAGCTCCTCGCGCAGGGCATGTCCCTCAACCGGTGCGCCCCCTCTCCCCACGCGCCCCCTCTCCCCACGGCCCTCGTCGCACACCTCCTGTGTCCCACATTCCTAGATGTCATATTCGGTGCACAAACTTTGAAGCCCACGCAATCGTCATGCACAGGCACGCGCAATCCTGCCGCATGTTCCACACACGCCTGACCCTGTTGGCTGCCCACCTCGCCAGTCCAGACCCACTCATCCACCCCTCCCCCCCTTGCAAGTTGAACGTCGATCATTTGTGGTCATGAGCCATACAAGTGGCGCGCCAATGCGTTGCGCAGCACGCTCGGACGACATGCAGCACACGGCCACCGCCCGCGCCGCCTCCTCAAACCCGGACCCGCTGTGGCCGCCTGCACAAGCACCCGGCAGCCGACCGCCCGGCAGACGCACGACAGGCAATACTTGACAGCATCAACACAGCACAGTGCGGTGCAGGTATCAGGAGAAGACGCCGGAGCAGGAGAAGCTGGAGCGGCGGCGGCAGATGCCGTTCCACATGCACATCAACCTCGAGATGGTGGAGGCGGTGTACCTCACGTGCGCGACGCTCCTGGAGACGCCCAACATTGCGGCGCACCCCATCGCCAGCACGCGCTTCGTGCTGTCCAAGCCCTTCCTGCGCCTCCTCGAGACGTACAAGAACCAGGTGCGTTGCGGAGCTTCCGGCGCCCGAGTCATACCGTACCCGCCTTGGGCCACGACATCAGCAGCATGCCACACGCGGCACTGTTCCGGGGACATTTTTTTGCTTTTTCGGGGACGCACGACCGAATGTGACGTCAGCCTTGGCTTCACGTGGCATGCCTCTTAGTGTGGCACGGCGACACCTGGTGTAGCGCAGCACGCAGCGCGCTGAGCCATGTATGATTACATTGCCGTGCCCATGAGGATATTGAATGGTGACAGTGGGCACAACAAGCGCAGCTCGGCTACACCGACGGCACACGTGGAGGACAGCGGGTGTCCGGGTCAATCAATCATCGCCACTCAGGAACGCTGCAACTGCCCCCCCCCCCCCCGTGGCGTGCGCCATCGCGTTGTCTGCGGTTGTCTCTTGCGGCCGTCTGTTGCCAATTGTCAACACGCGGCGGTAGCACGCTGCGTTCAGGCGCCGCATGCGTTCGCCGATCCAGCCGTGGCAGCACGCAGCGGGCGGCACGCAGCGGGCGGCTTGTGGGTGCATCAGTCCGCCAGCGCGCGCTGCACAGGGTGATCTGGACCACAAAGTTAGTCTAGACTGTGGTCTCGCTTGTGGCCTCGATTGTGGTCTCGCTTGTGGTCTCGCTTGTGGTCTCGATTGTGGTCGCCTGACGTCGCCGTGCAACATGCAGGTGTTCACCGGCCCCCCCGAGTCGGTGCGGGACCACATCATGGCTGCGGCCCGCGCGCTTGGCCGCGGCGACTGGGAGAAGGCGTACAGCTTCATCACAGCGCTCAAGATGTGGGCGGTGATGCCGGAGCGCGAGCGCGTGATGGAGATGCTGAAGCAGAAGCTCAAGGTGGAGGGCCTCCGCACGTACCTCTTCGCGTACAGCTCGCAGTATAAGGCCCTCTCGCTCTCGCTACTCGCCGACCTCTTCCAGCTCTCCGAGAAGGAGGTGCGCTCAGCACGCTTTGCTTTGTTTGTGCGGGCTGACTGCCCCCCCTGGCCAACCCCTCATGCTGCGCTGTGCCGGCGTGGTTGTGAAGAACAACAGCGAAAGTAGTATTCGTATTGATCATCGTCCGCTCTCCCGTGACTGCATGACGCTGCACCCAGCATGCATGCGTGGGGCTCGGATTGGTCACGGCTCTGGTGCTGCTGCGGTCTGGCACATGGCCTGCGCGCTGTGCACGCCTGACTGCCGTGGCGTGCTGGGCGTGGCGTGCTGGGCATGGCGTGCTGGGCGTGGCGTGCTGGGCGTGGCGTGCGGGCGGGCTCTGGGTCATCCTGCCCGCGGCACCACAGTGGCCGCCATGCATGTGGTGCCGCGCGCCCGCAGCAGGTGGAACGGTGAGCAGGGTGATGCGACGCCTTGGCACAGCACAGCACAGCAGACTTCGGCGGGCGTCCCGCCCGGACAGCACAGCAGCCTCCGAGGTGCTTGTGGACACACCTGCCTCTTGCACAGTGATACTGTGCAATACAGCGTTGAGTGGCTGTGAGCGCTGGTGCGCTGTTGTGTGACCCTGAGGCGCGGCGCCATGTGTGCAGGTCTCCGGGACAGTTTCAGCGATGATGATGCACGGGGACCTGCCCGGCAGCTGGGACCAGCCGACGAGCGCGATCGTGATGCGCAACCTCGAGGAGAGCCGCCTGCAGAAGCTTGCAGGCCAGCTCAGCGAGAAGGCGCACCAGCTGCTTGACCTGAACGAGCGCGCGTTGTCGTTCTACACCGGCAGCCTGCGCGAGGGCGACGACGACGGCGGTCACCACCACCACCACGACGGCGGCGGCCGGGGGCGCGGCCGCCGCGGAGACTGGGACGAGGGCGGAGGCCTGTTTGCGCGGCGCAAGGGCGGCCGCGGCATGGGCCGTGGGGGGGGCGGCTACGGCGGCGACCGGCGGGGCCGCCGCGACGGCGGCGGTGGCGGGGGCCGGCGGCGGGACGGCGGGTACGGCGGCGGTGGCGGTGGTGGCGGCCGCAGGGACCGCTTTGGCGGCGGGCTGGGGCCGTCAGGTTTTGTGTCGCTTTCAGGCGGCCCTCGGGGAGGGCGGGGGGGATACTAGGGTGGGCTCTGTGGCGCGCTCTCTGCCATGTGGGGTATCACGGGTACCCGCGGTCGCACCGCTGCATCGTGCATGCTATCGCGCGGTTGCGGTTAGCTGTGCCTGAGGTGCTGCCATATGTGATGCTGATGTGGTGAGCGTGGTTGATGAGACAACACGTATGCACAACCTGATGGAGTGATTCAGTCGGGGCGTACTTCTGCAAGCGTCAGGTCAAACATGATTCTTCGTGCATGTAACCTGCGGTTTTTGGGTGCTGTGTCTGTTCGCTGCTTGCATGCAGCCCCAAATACGCAAGTTGTTGGCTGAACAACTGCTTGTTGGCTATTGCAGACCAGGCTGTGTATAAGATGTCAAGCGTGAGCGTCAACCATGTAGGTGGTTGTGTATACCCAGACTACGTGGAGCTGGTACAGTGCCAGCTGTGAGGAAATCTCAAGTGACAATACGTTGCTGAGACGCTGGCAAGCCAGACTCTCGGAGGCAGTGGAGAATGTCAGTGAATTAAATCTCGTTGCATCAGTGTACCGCAGGAGCCATGTTGTCAGATGCAAAAACAGAGGCTGGGAGCCCACACGAATTCAAAGTCGTAAGCTGTTTCTAATCTGATACGCTCACGACGTTGAATTAGGTGATGTGTCGATCATTGTAGAGGACAGATGGGATCAAATCAGTCAAAGTACACATACGCGCTGGGACCCTCATACTGCTTCATTCCAGCGCATTAAACGTGACTTTTTGGAATGCATTCAGGCACTACGCGTACCGCGTATCTGCCATGCTTAAATGATTTGCAAACGACATCACTGAGTGACGGGGCTCCTCTCAGCGTGGGCGTCTGGAGAGGACCACATAGCACATCACTCCGACCTCAGCAGAAGGTCTCGCACTTTGAACACCGTTCGGAGCTGTCTCAAATAGACAGACTCTCATATCCCACAACTCATCTAGATTGGTCACGGAGCTATCTACACGAACTACGAACAACGCCCTTGAACGCAACAAGGATCATTCTCTACACAAAGCCTGCACGGTTCATCTCAACGCAATTCAGCTGGAATTGCCCGTCAGCGCTGCATCAGCGCGCCATCCCGTGCATCTATCCGTTGCATTCGCAAAAGGGCTTGATCATCCTGTATGCAATCTGTACAATTTTGCCGACAACCGCCCACAGCCACACATGCTCGCCAAGTAAAGGTGAAAAAGCGGCAAAAGCTTTGGTGCGTGCAGCGGCTTGCACGGCGTCCGTCATCATCGCGGATCCCTCTCGCTGCTGGAGCAAGTATCTTCAATGCTGTCCAGCGCTCGGGCGATGTCGAAGCAGTCATCGTATAGTAGCTGCCCCAGATGTTGCTGGCTCAGCGCACCAGACTGAAACAAACGCTGGCATACATGCGGGGACTCTTCACGAGAGTGCCTATACGCGCAAGCGCGCGAAAACGCACAACCGCATGCTTTGCACTGGAACTTTTTCACTCCGTCAAGCTCAACGGGGACAAAGAATTGTTGTAATCTGCTGGCTCGTGCCATATGGTTGACCAACGAAAGAAGGGGCGAGGTGGTAGCTGCAAACCTTCAGCCAGGGGTGAGCACTCTGAAGGCATCCTTAAGCAAGGGAAACACAATGCACCTTCCTTGGCGCTCTTCCTTTTGCGTGCTGCTGAGGGGCGCACAATGCGATTCTGCCGTCGAAACGCGCGAAGCGGGTGCTGCGGCATGCATCAGCAGCATCACTGTCAGCTCGCACGATTGTACACGCTAGATGCAGGACCTGATGAGGAAGATGAGATTGAATTATGGCAAGGCCGTGTAGCTGAAGATTGTGATCATTGTATACTTTGAATCACAGCCAGCTTACGCTGCTGCACGAGCGCAACGAATACCGGCAGCTCCATCTGAGCGTTCTACAGTGCCGGTGCCACGCTTTCGGCGGCACCTGATCTGCACTTCATCGATGCTCACAATCGCTTCACCATGCGCGCTGTTGACCAATTCAAACTCGGTCGCGCAGGCCGTCGGCATTGTCGCGTGTACATCCTCATCGTTCCACGCGTGCGCATCCCGATCGCACTTCACACAGTAATGCTGCAGCAGTATCCGGAACTACACAACATGCGTAAACTCCACCTAGCTACCGGAGCTTCTTCTCGCAGCGTTCCGTGCGCATGACAATGCCGGACGTGTGCGCACGCACCACCAACGCTGCGAGTTCACCACAGCTCTTGCTTCAGAGTCGCTACGGCGCCAGCAGCTCCATGCCCGCAGGCTCAGGTACCAACTGCGACAGCTTCAGTGGTAGTCCATACGTGGCGTTTAGAAACGTGCAGGGGTGATTTGCCTCCGCCAGAAATTCCACGTTGAGCTTTCCGGCCTTGCCATCCGCGATGGCCTCACAATGCAACGGGACCCGGAACTGAGGAATGTCCCAATCAGACGGAGGGTGTTCTGCCAGGTCAGCCGGCTTCAGATATGGCCAGGTGATCCATCGCACATCAATCGGCTGCTCCCCCCTGCACAGCATCCACTCATCAGGATGCAGCTCCCACTCGAGGATGTGGATCCACATCCACCCCGCCGCCTTCTGGCCATCATCCTCATCCAAACCAATCCATACACCCTTGTGCCAACGTTCCACCATTGTATCCAATCATGTCAAGCCATGTGTTGTCAAGCTTGGCAGCCAGCAAGGGGGCAGCCAGCAAGGGGGCCGCACGAACAGCACCACTTGGCCTCGTCACCCAGCGCCCGCATCCACTCCCGGTCAAACTCCGCATTAGCGTCCGCCGCAGCCCACCCCCCAAACCCCCCCGGCCGCAGCCCCTCCACGCGCAGCACGTGCACGCCCTCCACATCCACCAGCGCGTCCCGCACCACCTCCCCGGAGGCCCCCACCGCCACCACGCCACCCCCGCCCGTGCCTCGCCGCCGCGCCGCCTCAACCCACGCGCCGCCCGCATGCATGTGCACCCGCTCCTCGCTCTGCACGACGGCCGCGGGCGTGCGCGGGTCTCGGAGGTACGACTCCATTCGGTACGGCAGCCGAGCCGCATCCAGCGCGCCGGGGTTGAGCAGCACGTCCAGGGGGCACACGAAGGGCTGCGCGAGGTCGGAGCCGTCCACACGGCACCCCTTCAGCACCGACGCATACCAGTCCTGGTCGCAGTAGCACAGAAACCGCGGCAGGACCTGCGCAGCACGCACAGCATGCACCTCACGACTGGCTTGCTGCTGACACGTCACAGCAGATGACCGGCACAGCGGTGGGATGCAGCATTGCTGAGTCTGAGGGATGATGGGATCAGCAGAGCCGCCTTCAGGCAGAGAGGAGCCTGGAAGGTGGCCACGGTGATATATCGCAGCTTGGAGAACATCAGGGCATCACTGCAGCCGGGTCAGCCTCGGCCCACGGTGCCAGTGAGGCCTGGAGCAGCACAGGGCAGGCAGCTGCGGGCAGCGGAGATGTAGCATCACCAAGGGCAGTAAGTCAATAACAGCGCCCCAGGTGTGCTGCGCGTGCTGCGTGAATGTACACAAGACTTGAGTCGAGGGCGGTACGGCCATGGCAGCCGTGACCGCAGCAGACTGGCACAGGCGGCAGGCACAGGGGAGAGTGGACACTGCGCACACCGCGGTGCGGTTGAGGGCAGCATGCATAGCATAGAAGGGTGAGGGGAGAGTGGAATTTGGATACTCCATGGCGGACACTCCGCAAGGAGGGTGCGCACACCAGCGTGCGGTTGAGGGCACGGGCGAGCGCAAACGCGTCGCGCATCTGTGCGAGCTGGAACGCCATCGCATGGAAGTGCCGCAGCAGCGGCGGCATCGGCGCAGCCGCCGCGGCGGCCAGCGCGTCGATGTACTCGCGCGCGCCGCTGCGGTACGCCAGCAGCCGGTGCGCGGCAAAATAGCCCGGGGGGTCAGCCTTCCAGAGGCCCTCCTCCCGGAGGCGGGCGCGCTTGCCGGGCGTGTGGTGCCGCTGGAACGTCGCATGGACCACATACGCCTGCACAGGTGTGCAGCTGCCAGCTCAGCGCCGCGAAGCACAGCTGTGAATGTACATGTGCATGTCTGTTTCACTTTCTACAGCGCACCGGGCCGCACGCGCACTCTGCATGAGCTGGGCACAGCTGTAGATGGGCATCATGAAAATGCTGCGGAGAGGCCGCCACTCCGCTGTGCACGAGCGGTCAAGACGTGTGTGCCCATGTTGCGATGGCAGACGGAGGCTGCAGCTGTGGTCTGGAGACCAGGGCCGTATCAGGCGGTGCCATGCCATGGCGTGCACGCGTCGCCATGATTGCCGCCACTGCCCATGTCATCGTTCTCTCCACGGCGGTGCCATGCCATGGCGTGCCAAGCCGCCAGCATTGACGGCATTGACGGCATGCATTCCGCCCTCTGGGCAGACACCGCACTGATGTCGTGGGGCTCAGTCCGGCAGGCTTGGACCAGAAGCCACAGAGAGCAATGTCGCCAGATGGAAGATGGTGTGCACAATGTGGTGTGCACAATGTGCCTCGGAGATAAGGCGATGGAGATAGGGATATGATGATGAATGAATGATCGGACCATCATTGAGGCGAGGCACGGACATGGTGCCAGTGCATGTTTGCCCTGCTGTGGCCTGTGCCACGAACCAGAGTGCCTGTTTAAGACTCGTGCACCCACATTGGTGCTTGCGCACGTGCCACACTTTGTCAATCTGTCAGCTGACCTCCACACCCGTGACGACGGGTGGTCGGCATGCAGTCACCAGGCCACTGGTCAGAACGCACTCACCAGGCCATTGGCCCATTCTGTGCACACGAAACTGCTCAGCCTGTTCTCTGTGGGGAACATCATGCCAAATGGGCCAGTGGTCAGAATGCAGTCACCAGGCCTTTGGTGAGAATGCACCGGGCCCGCACGGAGATCTTGGGCACACATGGCGGGAGTCAGTGCAACCACTTATATGGCGGGCGTGACGTTCGTGCGTGGACAAGAAGCACAAGCGCTGAGAGCTCGTGTGGAAGCACACTAGAAGCGACCTGGCTTTCGGCACGCGTGCGTTTCGCTGTGTGTGGCTGGGGTGTGCGGCTGGCACAATAGGCAGCCGCCGTTCCACGGTCATCCGTGCACGGTCGTTCATTGCAACGCCGTTCCACGGTCTTCCATGCACGGTAGTTCATTGCAACGCCGTTCCATGGTCTTCCGTGCAGTCTTCTGCAGTACTACAGCAAAGCAGAAGGGGCAGTGCGGGGGCGCAGTGCGGGGGCGCACCGTGACACCGTGCAGCTGCGGGAGGTGCTGGTAGAAGAACACATGGCCGTTGGTGAAGAGGAGGGCCGGAAGCGGCATCAGCGCGAGCGTGCCGTTCGCCGCTGCGATCACGCGCCACTCCGCACCACCGCCACGGCTGCTGCTAGTCCAGCCACTGCTGCCGCCGCCGTCGCCGGCACTGCTGCTGCCAGCGGCCGCCGGCGCAACAGGCAGCATGCCGCGCTCGAGGAGGATGTTGAGTGCGAGCTGATCGGTGATCGCAAACACGCCGCCCGGCCGCGCGCTGGGAGCGTACGCCTTGCGTGGGTCAGTCAGCAGAGCGCGCCACTCGCGCAGGATGCTGAGGGTCGCCGGCCTGCGTGCCACAGCCTCACGCTCCTTTCGTTTCAGGGGCTCTGGGAGTGTGCTGCGAAGAGCGGAAGCAGGAGGGATGAGCCGGGGCGGCGTTGCAGCATGCGAACGCTGCAGGGCGCACCGGTTACGGAAGATAATGACCCCGGTGTTGAACGCGCGGCCGAACGTCGCGCCCGGCAGGTGGCCGCAGCGATGGTAATGCACCGGCGCGGCGCTGTGGTGCGCGTGCGAGTCTGCGGCATGTGCCTCGACCCAGTGGCTGAGACAGTCGGTGGAGATGAAGGCGTCCGCGGAGGGGAAGCGGGCGATGAAGTCGGAGGGGTCGCGCAGCCACACGGTGTCCACGTCGGAGAGCACGACTGCGGCGGCTGCAGCGCGGCTCCCGAGCAGGTGGTGCACGATGAGCGGTTTGTTGGAGCCCATCTTTCGGAAGCTCTCAAAGTCGCTGCGGAAGTCCTGCGTGCCGAGATCGGCATCGTGCCTGCGGTGCGAGCCGCGCTCAGACAGCAAGGCACTGGGCGGCTGGTCACACACAGCTGAGCTTGGGCCGGCGTTCCGTATGCCTGGTGTGCTCTCATGGCCTTGGCCGCAAACATTGGTGCAGTCGTGGGATTTACAGATCAATCGCCCGACCAGGCAGCATGTACAACTAGCTAGCCAGCAGGTGCCGCCTGGTAAGCATCAAAACATGATCTGCGGCGCCTGTATCGGGGTACGCTCCACAAGGAGGTAGAGCATGGAGGAAGCAAGTCATTGTAATGAAACAACACATTCACCATGGCCGAATGCCATACGCAAACTGAAGTTTCATCCCTCTGGATTGAAAGATACATGGTTGATCACAGCTGATGCTTGCTGCCCGAAGGTGCTCTTGAATGCATTTTGCTACAGCAGCAGGTGCGGGCATCGTTGGAAGCGCTTGAGCTGTGTTGCAGCACCTGAGGTGGGGGATGCCGTTGTCCTGGCATGTCTGTGCAGCCTGGTCATCAAATGCCACAACGATGTGGAAGAGAGACAGAGCGCGCAGATGCAGGGCCCAGTTGATCATCAGCTCTCTGTACTTTTCGTCGCCATTGACGAATGTCATAAACACTGTCGCTTCGGGAGGAAAGGTCGCGGAATAATTCGTGTTGGCGATGGCATTGGCCATGTCAGTCTCCTTGACCGCGCTGGCTGTAAGAGCACTGTCAGTGGCTGCATCGCTGCCGCGGGACGCTTTCAAGGGAGCTGCCTGGATCGAGGCGAGCCGTGTTTGATGTCGTCGAACGCGGAAGCTTGAGGGTGGTACATCCAATATCCGCGCCGGCCGTGAGACACGACCGGCGCTTGCGAGGTGCCTCTACAGCCAGGTCATCCTCAGCGCAGGTCGAACGTACTTGTCCGGCCAAGCATCGGCGTATATTACCTGGCTCCGAAAAAACAAAATACCTTTCAGCATAAAAACGATGATAACAATGATGGATGTGGCAAATAGCAGTCGCGTTGTGCGGACAGCTGCCGCGTTGGCCTTCATACTGGAAGTGACCAAATTTACATTTGAAGACACGCACTGGTCGTACCAGAAGGTCAGAACAGCACAAGACACATATTGAGTACTTTGTGACGGTCCTACAGAATGATTATGTACCAGCGCGCATGCAATTCACATGCAATCGGTCGAATGGCCGTTACCGCCGTGAGCTCACAGGCCCGAATATCAAATGTGGTACTACTGCTTCCGGAAGTCAGAGTAGTGCTTGCTCCATGTAATATTCTATCGCGAGGCCGCGCTGACTTATGTGTCGCTCTCACACATTGCCAGGCGCTTGTTGACCGGTGGAGTGGCGACGGTGCGCAGATGATACGCAGCTGGCCACATCGCTGCGTTCACACAGAGCATGACATAAGTTACACAGTGCCTCGACGCGGTGCGCAGATACACATGTTAGCCAAGGCGAGCAGGACAGCTCCGGGGTTCTATACAAGCTCAGCAAGACCGCTGCCCATGTTAGCGACACTGTGATGCAACGCATTGCCTTGCATCACGCTCGCTATCCCATTCAAACATGGCAACACCGCGGCGGGCGAACGCGGCCACTTGACAAGAGCACGCATACACGACAACACCAACCACGCTGGCTTGCTCTGGACAGACTGGAAAACACGCTATGCTGCTACCACCGACACAGCCAGCCGAAGCGCTTGCTAGAGCTGCAGGCAAAGACTTGCTGTGCATGCAGCTCCAGAGTGCCAACGTCACGCAGAGTGGCTGCGCAGCAGCAGCGGCAGCGGCTGGACGGTGCTGGTGTGAGCACTAACCACTTGGACCACACCCCAGGCGGTCTCAGGGCCGGCACGCGCACGCAGGTGCCCTGGTCTCGTGCCGGCCTGTACAAACATCACCCGACTAGTCGGACGGAAACTGGGACGGTAGGCCCCCCCAGCCACACGACCTGTCTCTCCTCGTGCATGACCGTGCGCCGGGGGGTGCACGCATGTCACACATGCATGTAATCCTCCGCCTCGTCATGCTGAGGTCTCTGGTGGCTAGGGCTCGCCGAGCACCTCTTCCGAGGAGCCCTCCGAAACGTCGGCAAACAGGGTGCCCTTCGCGATCACCTGCCGGATCGCGCGGCCGAGGCGGCCCTTGAGGATGGGCTTTGAGAGGAAGCCGTCCATGCCGCTCGCCTGGCAGTCGGCGCGGTCGCGGTCCGAGATGTTGGCCGTCATCGCGACGATCGGCACGCGGCAGCCGAGCTTGCGCACCTCCGCCGCCGCCGTGATGCCGTCCATCACCGGCATCGCCATGTCCATCAGCACGACGTCAAACCGCTCCGGCGGCGGCGCCGACGCGCCGGCGGCGGCCGGGCCGGCCGACTCGGCAGCAGCCAGCGGCGGCGCGGCCGCGCCGCAGTGCGTGCCGGCCGCGGCGGCGGCGCCCGCGGCGGCCGCGGCGCATGAGGCGCGGCAGCCGCCGGCGCCATCGTGCATGGCCCGGATGCGGTTGAGGGCCTCGAGGCCATTGGAGACGACAGAGACGTACGCGCCCAACGCAGTCAGCATCTTCTTGGCCACCATCTGGTTGATCAGATTGTCCTCTGCCAGCAGCACACGCACCCCCTGCACATACACCTGCCGTCTACAACGCCGTCAGTCGCACAGCCGCTAATCCATCCCGTTCCGGACCCTCCGCGGCACTCCAGCGCAGTCCGGAAACCGCAGCGATGCACGCAAACAATGCTTCATGCGCAAAGACCCAGGCAGAGCATACACAGCACGCACAGCAGCAGTCGGAGAAACGTGCCTCGATGCCGTAATCGTGAGGAGTGGAGCCCCCAGGCTCCTCGCCGAAGCTACGCTGGCTGCCGGTGCGCGACCGCAGGCCGTCCTCCGAGCCGCCCCACCCGCCGTGCACGCTGTGCACAGTCGACACGCTGGCCACTGCCATGCCCTCGCCGCTCAGCACGCCCGCCACGCCCGGCATGCCCTCAGGCATCCCGGCGGCGGCCGCCGCCTGTCGCGTCTCGTCCGCCACGCCGGCCACGCTGCCGCGCGGCGACGCCCGCTTAGCACGGACCGCGTGCTTCGCTGTGCGACTGAGCGGGTCCTCCACAGCATACAGCGGCCCCCCCTCGGATGCCGACGCGAGCCGCGCTGCTGAACTCTCCCATGCATGGCCGTCAGAGCCGCGACTGGACCCTGCTGCGCTCCCCCGTCTGCTGCGGCCCTGCTGCGTGCTGCGGTCCCCAGCACTCGAAATGGTGCCTTCCTGAGTGCCTTCGTGAGAAGCTTCTGGAACGAGCACGAGCTCATGCCGCCAGTGTTCCGCCATTCCCACTGCCAGCGTGTGATGCGCCGTGTATGCCAGATGAGTCTCAACCGCCGCCCCCACAAACATGCTGTCCCCGGGCGACGCGTTGGTCGATACTGGGGCCAATGGACCGGCGGCTGGTGCGCTGTGCTGCATGGCGTGACCGTCCGCGATGTCGAGGCCGCCAACGTGCTGCGGCAGAGAGACCGCGGAGGAGCGCGGAGCGTGACCATGCGGCAGAGCGTTTGCCAGCTCCAGACTGCCGCGCGCGCGGCCCCGCGCCTCGTCAAAGCTGTCCCCCTGCGACCGGGGCTGCGCCCACGCGCTCAAGCTATCACACACGCTACTTGAGCCCGCGTGGGAGTCTGGCACCGAGGCGTCCCTTGAGCGCCGGGACGTCAGCGCGGCGCTGGCTGTGCTGTGCATGCCCGGGCCATGCATGCCTGCTGAGCCGGGATGTGAGTGCTGGGGGGCCGGCAACGTCTCTGGGCTCAGGTAAGACACAGGCAAGGCTGCAGCCACGGCTGAATAATGCTGGGGGATGCTGTTTGCCGCCTGTGTAGTGCTGATTGGCCGCGGTGTGACTAGGCTCACAGGGGAGGTGGGCACATTGGGGGGGTGGGAAGGGTGCGGGGGGAGAGGGGGTGCGGTGCTGGAAGCCACCGGGAGGATCGGCATGCCGACCGCGAGCGGTGAATGTTTCACCTGGGTGGCTACTGGGGGCGGCGCGGGGGGATCCCAGCTGCCGAAGCCGGTGGGCGCATGCATGTGCGCCGTGGCCGCTGGGCTGTGGTGGCCTGGCGGCAACGCCGGTGACCATGTGGGTGGCATGCCGGGAAGGGGAAGGGGTGCCGGTAGCACACCGGGCTGCCTGCTTGCGGCCAGAGCAGCAGAGTATGCGCCAAACGGGTATCCTACGGCACCAGGCCACACCGCACCTGGCAATGTGGCGTACGGTGCTGCGGAGCCGAAGCCGGGCGGGTATGCTGCGGGCGGCAGCGCGCTGACTGGGACTTGCAGGCCGTAAAGGTGTGCCATCTGTGGCAACATCGCGAAGGAGGGATCAGGCCATGCCGCGGCGGAGGGAGGCGGTAGGTGCATGAAGGCCGGGTGGGGGGCCGGTGACACGTGCGGCAGGCCTGGCATGGAGCCGAGCGCGGCGTGTGCTGTGCTGAGGAGATGAGGGGACGACATGCCAGGGTGCAGCATCGGCAGCGGCGGCATGGCGGCGTTTGCCGGCGGCTGCAGGTGTGCGGAGCCTGCGCCCGGAGCCGCTGGCGGCGCCGGAGGCGGCGCGGCCAGCTGCTGTTGCGGCGGCTGCGCCGCCGCGGCCGCGTTGTCATGGACGCCAGCATCCCGGCTGCGGTCGCGGCGGCTGGTCTCGCCGCTTCCGCTGTTGCCGCCGCGCAGGCCGCGCGGCGGCGCCGGCGTGTTGCCTGCGCTCCGCCGGTACAGCAGTGAGTCGCTGGCGAGTGAGAGGAAGAGGGGGGCTGCGCCGGGGGGCGCACTCAGCTGCCGCGCGACCTCCGTCACCCCCGCCGACGGCCCCATTGCCGTGGGTGTGCGGACCTCCTGCCACGGCCCCGCTCTCGCCCCGGTGTCTGCCAAATGCTCGTCTGGCACATCATCCTCCAGGGTTCCGCTGATCAGCGGTTGCCCGAGCTGCCCGAGGCCGCTGGCTATGGTGTTGTATGACCCGTACGAAGTCCGGGACTGGCCGGAGTACCGCGTCGAATGGCTTGAGCGCAAAAACGATGATCCTGTTGGGGGTGAATTGCTCGTGGTTGTGATCGTGGTGGGGGCCATCGGCGAGGACAGCGCCTGGCTGGACGATGCATCAGATGGGTGCGCAGCGCTGGCGGGGTGCGGCACCGCCGCAACAGCGCGGCGCACCGGCGCCGCTGCCGCGACGGGCGCGCTGCGCGCGGCGTGCCGTGCTGCGGCACTGCCGCCTGACGGTGGCGCGAGCGTGATGTCCATGTCTGGCGCGGCCGGCGCCGGCAGCGAGCGGCGGGCGCGCACCGGCGCTGGGCCGGGGGGCGCTGCCTGGGAGCTTGGCGGGTGCCACGACGAAGACAGCGGCATCGACGAGTGGTCCCCCACAGGCTCCTCAATCGGGAAGCAAAACCAGAATATTGACCCATGGCCCGGGTTTGACGTCGCCCCAATCGATCCCCCGAGCACTTTCATCTGCACCCGCACTCTTCGTCACATCACCGCACAGACAAAGGATCCCGCAAACACAGCAAGCCATGGCCGAATTCAATGCGCAATGGGTCGTGGCTAGTCACACCTGTCGGGCACAGATGGAAAGTCCAAGGCCGGTTCCCGACACGCTCCGCGGCTGGTCCATCTCCGTGTCAGAACCCTGGATGAACTGCCCGAACAGCCGCTGCCGCGCACTCTCCGAAACGCCGGTGCCCGTGTCAACCACCTCCACCACCATGACATGCCCTGGCAGATCAAGCGCCGCCCGGCTCGATGGCTTTGAGTTTCGGTGGAGGCTCTTCTTCTTCTTCCCCGTCGCAGCGCCCCTGCCACCATGCCCGCTGCCGCCACTGGGAGCTGCGGCGTCCGTGCTGCCCTCCAGGTGGCTACTGGGGCCGCGCACACTGCTCTCGCCCGACTCCTGTGCCTCCACAGAGCCGTGGAACGAGGCACGGTTGTGCTTCTGCACAGTCCGCAGCGACGTGCTGCGGCGGCCGGGGTCACTGCGCGTCGTGCGTGCGGCGCCGCGTACCTCGGTGAGAGCTGCCCCGGTGACGACGTTTGGGGCTGCGCTTGGAGTGGCTGCTGCAGGACTGCTAGCCCCTCCTGCATGTGATCTCCGCGTGTCGCGCATCGTCAACCGCCGGAGCAGGCAGCACGCAGCAGCAGGGCGGGGCCTGCAGCCACGGCCCAGTGGCCGTGCCGTGTCTGCCATCACAGCCACCGCCTTCCACAACTGACCCGACCTTGAACAGGACAGAACAGGAACAGTTGTTCAGCATGCGAGGCACATGTGCGGGGCACATGAGTTGAACCTAAGCAGCAGCGGCAGGTCAGAGCAGAGGGCAAACACGCAGTCACATGGTGCGAAGCTTGTCAATGTCAATCTGATGGCAGATGACACAGTGTGGCCTGGCGGCTGTTGCAGTTAGATCCACAGTGACCGAGGTCTCGGGTCATCTGTGACATGCTTCACAGCCAATCCACCATGCACGAGCAACTGCCCCACACCTGCCCCGCGTGTCCACCAATACCCCAGATGAATGGCTCACATTTACAAACACCATGCCTGCACTTCCCGCCCCAGTTCCCAGATTGCAAGCACAGCTGTGCATTGGTGTGACACCCACAGTCCTCGGATCTCAGCCGCGCGCGTTCGCTGTACAAGGTGCACAAATGCTATCAGCAGCACAGATGAGTTTCACCACAGATGAGGTTCACCACAGATGAGGTTCACCGCGCACGTGCACGGTCGTGCGCGGACCGGCGTGGTAGGAGCACGGGAGGCACACGCACCAGCACTGCTGCCGTCCGTGGCCAGAGCGTTCTGCTCCGTCAGCGACATCGATCCCGGCGGCGAGCCTGTCGGCGGCAGCGAGCACGGCTGCCACGCCTCCCACGGCGGTTCCTCCCCGCCCTCGAGGCAGGTCTCCCACCACGGCTGCTCCCTCCTGGCGCCGCCGTCGGCGGCGGCGCGCGCCGCCGCCTCCATAGACAGCCCCCCAGCGCCGCCGTCATCGCTGAGGCTGCTGCCGGCGGCGCGTGCGGCGCGCTCCCGCCGCACGCGCTGCAGCGACTGCAGGCACAGCCGGTACGAGCGCTCCGGGTCGAGCAGTGTCTCGGAGGCCACCTTGTTAGCGAGGCAGCGGCGCACACGCACGCAAATAAAGCCCTCGCGCGTGAACTTGGCCGCGTTGGAGTACAGGTTGAGAAGCACGCCCTTCAGACGGTCGGGGTCGCCCATGAGGCATATCGGAGGCGTCTCCGACTCTGGCGGCAGCAGCCACACCTACACACGCGTGCCACATTGCCAGAGCCGACGCGGTGACACCGCAGGCTTGCTGCAGCGAGGACATCGCACAGTCGACAAAACCAACCTCGGCACTCGCCTCGGCATGAATGCGTGTGCATGCCATATCACCAGCTGTGGCGAGCTCAAGGGAGACCCTTCACAGCACACAGCACACAGCACGGGCGTGCAGACCGGTCGCATGGCCAACACTGTTTCGAGGCAAAATTGCGGTCACGTTTGCACTCATCGCTGCAATTCCGATCACGTTTCAACGTTTCAAGGCAGATAGTGTCACGGTGAGCGTCGCGAGACGGCCCGGACGGGGGCGCACCGGCGACTGGTGGCCCATCATGGCCCCGACGATGGCGTGGACGTCGGAGATGATGTCCATGAGACAGAACGGCGTGCGCACGATGTCGAGCTTCTTGCCGGCCTGGACCTTGAAGTAGTCGAGGAAGTTGGAGACGGTGGAGAGCAGGATGGAGCCGGAGATGCGGATGGTGTTGGTGAGCTCCCGCTGCTCGTCTAGCAGCGGCGTGTCCAGCAGCATCTCCGCCGACGCGAGGCAGCCGTTGAGCGGCGTACGCACCTCATGGCACATCAGGCTCATGAACTCGCTCTTCGCCTCGTTCGCCGCACGCTCCCGCATGACCACCAGCACGCGCTGCGCCGCCTACACGCGCCGTGGGCCGTCAGGTGTGCCGGCCGCCGGGGGCACGTGTGCTGGGCATGCTATGACCAGTGGTGTCACAGCGTGCCCAGGCACAGCAGGCTCGCAACAAGGCGCACAGCTTTGCGGCGACACGCGTAGGGGTGCAGGTGTGTGCTGGGCGTGCTGTGCTGCGGATCAGCAGGCGGGGCAGACCTAGGCGCGGGCGGGCGAGAGGTACACCAGGGGTGTTGCGGCTGAGGTGGCGTTGCCAAAGCCGTGGCTGCCCGGCGGCAGCTGCCGCGAGAGGTACGTGGACGCGGCCACGGCAAACCCCGCAAACACAGGGTGACAAAATGGCACACAGTCGAGTCAAATTGCATCGTGAGTTTGCCCTATCCTTGCACATTGATGGACCGCATTATCAGCCAGTCCATCTCAGACAAGTCAACCCCAGTCACTGCGTATTCGGCCATGCCCAACCAAAAACCTCCAGAGTTGAGGGATTTCATCCTTAAATTGGGGGCATGATATGCACAGGGTGTTCATGCTCACACAGGGCACGGGGGAGGTGCTGTGGTAGCCGCACCTCCTCGCGCGCGGACGTGAGCTCCTCCTGCGCGCGCAGGTGCCGCATCTTCTCTGCAAGCTCCTTTGTGTGCGCGAGCTTTGCCGCGTGCTGCCCTGCAAAGGTGCACCGGCGGTAGCTCTCCGCGAGCCACGCCATCAGCGCCCCCGCCAGCCACGCCACCACCAGGTGCTGTTTGCTCGCGCTCGTCAGCACCGTCGAGCTCTTGAACTGCACAGCACACTCAGCACGCGTCAGGTAGCTGTGCCTTGGATTGTCCAGCAGCCTGTTGTCATCGCGTGCATTTGAGATTCTCGGCATGCCGCGGCATACGCATCGCTGTACGGTCGTTTGGGCGGCGCATGCATGTGTTGCCTCGAAGGCGGCATCATGATGCATCAGACAAATGCCTGTGTGAACTGCTCAGCGCGAGTGCTGTGCGCCGCCTGCTGTGTGCTGCATGCTGTGGGTGCATGTGGCGGTGCCCGGACGTGAGCTGTTGCTGGAGCTGTGGGCAGCGGTGGTACCACGGTGGTAGGTGCCGGTGGCTTGGGGCATATCAGTCAGCACCCGCGGAGCAGTACGAGGCCAACTGCATCAGCTGCCTCTGCACACCGGCTTGGGAGCAGGAACCACTGTGCACGCGTGTGGCTGTGCCGGCAGGCGTTGTTAGCCAGCGATGTGGTTGAGGTGGAATACATCCGGCCGATTTGGCGGCACACAGTCTACCGATACACAGTCTAGTCTGTGGCAGAACGTCTGAAAGCATTCGGAGGTTGGGGAGGCTGGGGATGAGGGGAAGCAGTGGGGGGGAGGGGGGGTGGGGGGAAGGCGCACCATGGCTGTGAAGGTGGGGAAGGCGAGGGCCGCCATGCCGACCCACCAGCGGATCTTGAGGTAGGAGGCGCAGCAGATGAGGAAGAAGACGGCGTAGATGTAGTCCGTGCCGTTGTCGGGCGTGAGGCTGTAGACGAGGTTTGTGACCGCGAGGGCGATGAGCATCGCGAGGAAGGCCTCCTCCTGCCGCGCAGCCCTCTCCCCACTGCGGCGGCTGCGGAAGTTCATGCACCACAATGTGCCATGTAGGAGCACCAGGTTGGCGATCTGAGGCACGGACATGCGGACGAAGCGGACGGCTGAGACCCGGGAGGAGGGGAGGCAGTCTGTGGCATGGGGGTTGCAGTGGGCCTGGGCTGAGGCGCAGGTGAGTGCTTCTGGCGAGGAGATGAGCTGCCATGCTCCCCGGAGGCACCTGAATGGCAGGCGGTGAGATTATGGAGCCTGGGTGTGTGTGTGGGTGCAGGCATGAATTGAAGGGCGGGGTGGAAGCTGCAGTGCGGCACAGGGATGGTGGAATGGCGCGGTGGTGCGGGGAATGGGGAATGGGGTTGACCAGGGCGCTACAGAGGACGATCGGGCAGGCTTTGACATGTGAGAAAGAGTTGTGGCATTTGCGGTGTGGCATTCAGGATGCCGCTTTGGCCCAGGTGACGTGACCGAGCTCAGGCTGCGTACCATATGAAGATGTCGAACGCAAAGATGATGAGGAGGACTGGCCAGCGCCATGCTGCAACTTCCGCGAGGTATTGAGCTTCCACATCTGCAAAGTTGCGCAAGCTGTTGGGCGGCTCAGAGCAAACATATCCTGTCACCTCACATTGTTTCAAACGCACAAGGCCCGCTCCAGCAGTGGGGTCGATATATCAGCAGGCCCTGACCACCATATGAGGGGATTTCTTAATTATGTAGACCTGCGTTCAGGAGAATACGGCCCTTGCAGGCCAATTGTTCGTGTGCTGCACATTCAAAGACAAGCAGCGGACGGCTCGCGCAGCAGAACGCACCAATTGAGCCGGGCCAGGAGCGAAACAATTCATTGATATTTCCAGGGTATGCCTGATAACTGATTCAGGAGGTATATCCAGAGCGCTGTCGCATACGTGCGCATGTGCGCCCACGCCATCGGCAGGATCGGCATCGCACCTGGGTCAGTAAATGAGAGCATGATGATATGAGATTTGCAGGCTGCTGCATTTGGCTTGTCATAGTCCTCTGATGCGGCTGGCCACCTGTTTGTCAAGCTGTGGGCCATCGACGAGCCATACGTGGCCATCACACGAGCTGGGCTTCCAGGAGCACCTGAATGCTCCCGCTAGCACTGAGATAGAGACTTTGAAAGCATGTCATATGGAAAAGCGCTGGCTGTTGTCACCATGGCACAGGCACGTCAAAGAAGACCACCGGCGACGTGCCACACAAGTCTGTCATTCTGTGGTGACGCCTGACCATACAAAACACAGCAAGGTAGAGAAATCCCTGCTGACACGCGAATTGTGGATCTACATGCCGTGCTGGGCCTGGTTTGGATTGCCATGCATCCCCTGCGCGCGCCCGACCATACAAAACACAGCTGAGGTAGAACGACATCACGTGGACGGTCGTCAAGGCCTGCTGAATCAGATATGGCGATGGCGGCCGCAGCCGCGCCGCCGGAGGTATCGAAGACGTCATGAGGCCACGTGCGATCGCAAGCGCACGTGGCTGTACGGGCAGGAGGCTTGTGCGCACGCGCGTATACGCGAACGCCATGGCGCGCCAACGTGCCTGCTTCGCAGCGGGCCTGCTTCCGCGCGAATCAAGACTGCCATATGAGGAATTTGCAGTATCTTCATAGATATGTGGTCTTGTATATGTGTACACGCTTGTAAAGTCAGGGAACTAGACCTTGACTACTAGTTGTGAAACATGCATGTACATGTGAAACATGCACTGCATATGTGCATGTGCATGATCCCAGTGCCGGGTCGTGTTTCTCGCGGATTCCTGCGTCGGTTCGTTTCGACAGCACTGAGACACAGTATAACATGCAATCCTTACTTGGAATTCAGCCGTGGCGCCTGTGTAGTATGCGCGCATTGTCGACGGCAGGCGATAGTTTGACGCGTTGACGTTACGAGAACACGAGCAGGTGCCTTGGTGTACGTACATGTACGTATAACAGACGCGGTTTGAGCAACCACTTTCAAAGAACACGCTTACACAAACATTATCCTTGATTCTCTGCGTTGCTGTTGAGTGCACAGATACCCTGAGCATGCGCAGAGTTCGCAAGCGTTGACCGGGAGAGGTTGCAATTGCATTTGAAGACCCGTGGGTGAGCGAGGCCTCGGGTGAACGAGACCTGCCGCAGCACTGTGAAGACGGCATGAACACACACGGTGTCTACTGCATTCAACAACTGGTAGTGACGATTCTGAGCTCGCTGCTCCGGAAACTTCGACAGCGCGCGTCGGGCCATTCATGGCTTTCTGCGCTTGGCCGTATGCGACTGAATCGGGCTGGACAGGTACCGGTAGCTACGTCATGCTCCGTCATGATCCAACTTATCAACATGCGACGTGTGAGTCAGCCCTGGCCCTGCGCAGTGGATCTGCCGCAGGGCGGGGCGGCTGCATGGCAGCGTGTAAGATATGCTCCGGATGGTCCGCAATTGCGCGCGACTGTTGGGCTCGATGCATCGCGGTGGGGTTCCGAGACGCAGGTGTACCAAAATCTTTGCACGGATGAGGTCGGCTCATGCATAGCTGTTGCCAAACCGAGTGCATTGCACAGGCCCGAATCAGATGGGTTGGCCAACCTCAAGTGCGCTGGAGGACGCGGTGGCCGCTTACACGGCAAGCGGATATTAGCAAGACGTATGACTCGCATCTATGGGTACATGTCATGCGATCGTGAGCTCATGCTGTGACGTTAAGCACACGAAAAGCGGAACACGCCAGGCATCTTGCGTGCGCAAGGATTGGCCGTCCGCCGGCAAGAGGCAACGATTCAGTCAGTGAAACCGTGCCATTTCCACAATGATGCAACAGATCTGTGGAAGTGTCTGTTGGTGTAGCGACTGCCTCAGGTGCGGACTGGACATTGATCAGTACTTGGCAGTCGGGTCCCGCGCGGCCGATCCGTGCACATCCGTGGCTTGTGTGCGCTACGCCCGACGGGCAACCACAGTCGTATCGAATGCCAACGCATAGCTATGCATAAGTACTCCTAGAGCTCATGCAGGCACGACCCTCTGCGGCTGCGTGTTTCGTAGGATGAGATGCTGCTATGCATGCATGCCTTGCATGCATGCTGCGCGCATTGCTCACGCCTGTGGGCCATGTGAGATACGTTACAGATGTATGCTCCACAAGGTGGAAGAACACAGAGGCTCGATTCATGGCAATCTGTGGGCCATGTGGACACGCCGATCCCGTCACCCGGACTCATGTTGTTTCTCAATCTAGTGATGGAAAAAAGCAGGTTGAGACAGCTGCACCCTCGAGGACTACATCAGGAGCCCTACGCTCGTGATCGCCGTTGACTGCTGGACTGCACACCATCCGGCTGATGAGGCCATTGGCACTGGCCGAAACTAGTCACGGTAGCCTGTGTCAGTTCTGTAACCAGCAGCATCCAGTGTATCTTCTACCTCATTGATAGTACACGACCCTCGCCGCCGGGCTGGGCAACGTTGCAACGTGCATTCACCAGCTGCAGCACACAGCACACAGCCACCCGCAGCACTGCAGGTGGCTTCCACTTGCTTGACGGTGACTGTGCAGCTTCGTTGCAATGGATTCTCTCACTCAGGCTGATGCCATGTAGCTGTGCCTGCAATGGCGCCGACAGCTGGAGCAACTATGATGGCACCAGGCTATGCCTGACCACCAAACTTGGGCCTCATCTGACTCATTGGATTCAGAATCAGAACAGCGAGCTACGCATTCAAGCTGGAGCAGCTGTGGGTCTGGTACCATGATCTTACCTGACATGTTGCACAGGCATTCTTTGCCCTCCGAGGGTCGCGGCCTGACTGCTGCCTGGATCTCCATGCAACTCATGGCCTGTCGTGTTGCCTCACTGTTCCTGGATTCCCTCCCAACCAACGCATGCTGACTCTGAATGATGGGGACTTTGTGCATCGGATGCGGTTCAGGGGCGGACTTCCCCCCTGCCGCCATTAGATGGGGAAGTTATATGTGATTGCAATGCTCGGGTGAAGCCCGGCGACGTAGATCATGCCACGACATGTCGACACAATGGCGACTGCTGGACATTGCGCCACAACATTGCCACTACGGCTTGGCGCCGTCGAGTAAGAGCGGCAGGGGTGTCCACATCAATTGAGCCTGTGATGCGCAGCCTGGACAGAAGCTACAGGGACGACAGTAGGGGGGACATCCTAGCAAATGGTCCAGACGTAGATGTGTATGTGCTAGATGTCAGCTTCATCCACCCATCTGGGGTGGCTGTGGTGGGGAAGGCATCGGGGGCAAAGGGTTACGCGGCCGAAGTTCGCGAAAAATTCAAACTCAACAAGTACAAAGAGATTGTGCAGGGATCACACAAGGTGGTGCCGGTTGTGCATGAGACATATGGCAGACTAGGGTCGCGTGCCATGCAGTACCTCAACACGGTGGCAGTGTCGTTGGTTGGGCCATACAACAAGCGAGCAAAGGCTCGCTGGATTGAAAATGCCTTGCGGGAGCTCAGTGCGGCGATAGTGAAAGGAAACGGGTTTGTGATCAGAAAGACCATATCCAGGATAGCACGGCTCACGGGTGCGCAGTTCGTGCCAGGTGATCGCCTGGCCGGCTCGCATCTGCTGGGTAGCATGTGAGGCTAGAATCTAGTTGTACATGTACATGCATTCGCTGGCTCAGAGCGCCTCGATGTAAAAGTACATGCTCCTCATAAAATGCGACCCGGCCTTGTGAGTCTGGCATGTGAGTCTGGCATCTACATTCACTTGGTGCACTGGATCGGAGCCCCTTGATCTAAGAGTACATACATTGACCGCAGGACAGATACGCATGCCGAGTGCCCACTTACGCCACCTGAAGCGTAAGAGGTTAAAAGGCGCTCCTTCAAATCCGAAGGTCCGCGATTCGATCTCGTCTGCCGCTCATCGGCCACTCGAGGACCTAGCCAAAGGAAGCGCGACCGCAACCGTCCCGGGTCACGTAGTAGCGAGTGAGGGGGTTTCACTAGGTTTCTCCCCCGACAATGCTCAATCCTCCGTGGGAGCGAGGCCGATGGCATGCATTGCGAAGGCGTGATATACGATTTATTTATGTATTTATTTATGGCACTGTGGCGGAGCAGGGGCGCAAGTACATGTAGGCCTCCCATGTAAGGCCCTACTATAGCATCCGCCTGGTTGTGCATGCGCCCGGTGGCACCATTGAACACCGGCTGTAACTGTGTTGTAACAGTGTTGTAAACCCAGCATCAGAGTGTTCCAGCTGCTGGGAAGCTTGTTGATGCCGTCTCCAGTGCTGAGTGCCTGCCTGCGCCCGTGGACAACCCTGCATGCACTGCTGCTGCAGCCCTTGCGCAGCTCCACTGCACCCATGCTGTGCACACCCATCGGCGCCGTACCACCGCCGCCGTGAGCATGCTGTGCAGTGGGCGAATGCCCACACATCACTCGCGATCGACAGCTCATACAAGGCTGACCCCGCCCGGGGTCAGCTTTCCCAGGGTTGGAAGTGACTCATGGTCAACGCACTTCTCCGGGTCAGGGGCATTGGCCACATCAGGCAACTTCCTGGGACCGTGCTGCCCTTTTCTAGGGATATGCGAGATCCACTTTCGACATCGTGTGGCATGCACTGGGCTGGGCCCAGGTCAACAGCGTGACTGCACAGCAACGAACTGCCTGTGCAACTCAATGTTGCACTCACTTCTATGCGGCATGCTTGCAGTCATAATCATTTTCGTACTGTATGGCTACAATCAACCTCGGGCTGTGTGGGCTGCATGGTTACAATCATCCTCGTGCTGCAGTCTTGCTCTCTGTGTCTCTGTGTCAGCCCACACATGCAAGTTCAGTCCTAAAGCACGACCTCATCACCGTGGCTTGGAGGCGGGTGCTCATGCGCGCGTCGATCGCTTCGTCGCTGGAGCCGCACGTTGGCAAGCTCCCCGGGGGCATACGCGTGCTCCCCCTCCGCGGCAGCCGGCAGTTGCCACCAGCCGCGCCGCCGGCGGACTTTACGCGCCCGCCGGCTGCGCCGTCTGCGAGTGCACCGGCCGCGCCGTGTCAGCAAGACCCGCCGCCGCCGCCGCCACCGCCGCAGTCACCGCCGCCGCCGCCGCCGCCACCGGACCCCCCAGCCGATGCCGCGCCGGTCCAGCCCCCACCCCATCTCTCGCAGGCCCTCCAGGCTTCGGACGTGCCCCACACCCCTCATGGCACCCAAGCCCCGGCTCCGGCCTCCCTTACCCTTACTGCCGCTACCGCCCCCCCCGCCGCGGCCCACGCCCCGACGCGCGACGCGCCCCTCGCCTCTGACCGAGAGGCAGCGCCTCCTGCCGCACCCCCGCTGCCCCGATCGCAGCGGCCTCCGCAGCGCGGCGACCTCTTGGCATTCCTCACCACGCGCATGGCGCTGCTGGACGTGAAGGTGATGCACCCGCTTGCCAGGTCGCATGTGCGCGGTGCGTCACGTGAGGCTGGCGCGACCGCCGAGAAGGGCGCACGGCAAAAGCGCGACAAATATGGCGCCATCACAGGTGCCGCCCAGTTCATCCCGCTCGTGCATGAGACGTATGGCAGGGTTGGACGGGACGCGTACCGCTTCCTCCAGACGGTCGCGGAGGTTGCCGCGGGACACGGGGCGGTGTCAAAGCGTACTTTCCTTCTCAATGCCATGCGCGACCTGTCCACAACGTTGTGCCGCGCGCTGGCGCGCCAAGCCCGCGCGGCCGCGCCCCTCCGTGCTAGACTGGTCGGACGGGCGCTGCTGCCGGGCCTTCCTGTCCCCACAGACGGCCTGCCGGCGCTGACAGGCCATCGCGCATAAGCTTGCGTCGCCCCCCCCCCCCCCCCCCCCCCCCCCCCTCGCCCATCCCGCCCCGAGAGCCCCCCCCTCCACCCATTTCACCCTGCAGCCCCCCCACCCCCCCCCCCCCCCGCACCCGACCCCTTCCTCTTCCCTCCCTCCCTCTTCCCTCCTCCCAGCGCACGTCCGCCGTTTCTCCTCTGCGCCCCTCCCGGACACCGCTCGGGCTGCCGGGCTGGCTGAGGCTATTGCTCCTGGGACCGGTGCCTCTAGGCCTCGGACATCGCCGTAGCGCGCGCTGTCGCGCCCGTGCAGACTGCTTGTGTCGCGCTGACGACCGCTTGTGCGCCCGGCGAGTGCTGGCTGTGTGTTTGGTGTGCGCGTGGCCTGCGTGGTACTGCGTGGTGTGTGCGTGTCTGCTTTCGCGCTGGCGTTAGTTCGTTCTGGCGTTTGCTTGTGCGGTGCGTGGCCTTGGTGCTTGCGGTGGCCGGTCTGTCTGTTTGTTTGTTGCCTGGTCTGTTGCCTCGGCGCTGCTGAGTCCTAGATCTATCACTGTGTAACACATGCAAGCATACAAGCGCATGCCGGGCACACACTGTGCACTGAGAGATTGACCACCAGTCCTGCTCCCGCCCGCCTCGTAGTGTAGCCTGAATCACTATCTCCTTCAGCATGCAGACATGTCACCACACATGCAGACATGTCACCACACATGACCACCTGTCAGACCACGCCAGCTCAGACCAGCTGCATGCCATGAAACCTGGAACATGCTCCCTGGGAAACTCCACAGATATGTCTGCCAACAGTCATGCGGTTCATGCATGGCATGACCACACAGGCCTGGGCACTGCAGTGCCAGCCGTTCCCGACCGGTCCATTCTTTTTGGAGCTTCTAGGCAAAGCTCACTGGCATCCAACTTGCAGTCCTCAGTCCGTCCGCTCTGGCCCTTCATTCACCATCTATGTGGTCACAGTACAGTTTGTTTGCCGGTACCCCAGCTGCTACCATCTGGACTGATGCCTCCACTCTTGTCACATCCGTGTCTGACACCAGCACTGTGCAGTCCACCATTCAATGGCCTCCAAGGCCCAGTTCCAAGTGCTCTCATCATTCCAAGTGCCCACGTCATGCCACCGCAGCTGCCGCATGCATGTCCAGCATGTATGCCTCCACATAGTTATAGCTGCCTTATGGCTTCCACACCGCTGCTCCCCCGTGATCCAAGGCACCCCGTGGGCCTGCTGTCCACATTTGGATAGCTTCCTTGCATGGATAGTTTCCGACTCCCCCTCACTGGCATCCGTACAACCCCCTAGGGGCCCCTGCATCACCGGTCCCACCGCCCAAAAACACCCGGCTTCACAACAGACTGCAGTGTGGCGTAAACTGCACTCGCCATGCTCCGCCATTCACCGCCACCACAGCATGCAAGGTGCGCGTGTTCCTCTCAATGGGCGCAGCTCAACCCACACACCGGCTCGCTCACGCCGCCCAGCGCAGCAGCCGCCCTACCCACGCTGCCGCCGCAGCAGGACATGGCGGCACGCTGCGCGCACCGCCCGCCCGGCCGCCCGCACGCCCCGCCCGGCCGCCCGCACGCCCTTCCAGCCAAGCGCGGCGGCGTCCCCGACCAGCATTGTTCCAATAATCACCGGAAACATCCACACGGTGGCGTCGGCGACCCACGGCGGCGCCGCTGCGCCGTGCGCGAGCAGCGCGCCGGCCAGGCACAGCAGCGCGGCCTCCTCCACGTCCACGATGCATGCCTGCCAGCCAACGCTGCGCACGGGCAGTACGGCCCACAGCGCGGCGAGGTGCGCGGCCTTGATCGCCGTCACCAGCGCCACCTGCGCCACGCTCGAGCGCTCGTTGGCAAAGAGGCCAAAGCACAGCGCGAGCGCGACGGACGTGCCGAAGAGCCACTGCCCGCTCTGCCAGATCGCGCCGAGAGCCGACCCGGAGCGCCTGCGCTGCGCTGGCTGCGGCTCTGTGTCTACCTTCATCGCTTCTTTCATATCTGCAAACGCACTCGCACAGACATGTCACCGTGAGATGGGCGCACGACATCCAGCACAGGGCCATGCCCACTGCCTCCCTGCTGCGTGCTGCGATAGCATTCTGAGACTGAATGCATGTGTTCCTGATTTGTAGTTATCTGACAGGCGCGCGTGCGAGTCTTTCCGGTGCCGTGACTGTCCATGCATGTGACTGTGTACGTAGAAGCGGTGCTCCACGGTGGAGCCTACACGTCGTGAAGTACGTCAAGCCCGTGTGTGAATCCAGGGCCGATCGTGATTCATTCGATTTCCAGGTCGGTTGTGCGAGCGTGGAGGCGGGCAGCACGACGGGCGCCGCTGCCAGACGGCGCCTTGCAGTTCTAGGTGCAGTTCGCGCGTAGGTGCAGTTCGCGCGTAGGTGCAGTTCGCGCGTAGGTGCAGTTCGCGCGTAGGTGCAGTTCTGTCTGCAGCGCACCATTGACCCATCCAGCCATCCCTCCAGTTGCAACCTTGGAGCCGGCCCGCTCACATGCCAGCCCTGCCGCCACGGCACGCTCCGCCTTCTGCCGTTGTCCAGGGCCGCCGCCTGATCGCCGTGCCATGTCAGCCGCATGATCCTGTGGGGCCACATCTCCCCAAGCCTCCGCCCCACGGACACCACCGCACGCTGCAGCCACCCGTGGCACCTGCTCGTCACCTTCCGGCAGCATCAATGACACCATGCGTGACCCCCGCACACCGGCCTGCCTACCACCCGGGCGCGGCTCGGCACTGCTGGCGCCGTCGCTGCCGACATCGTCATGGCGCAGTGGCGCGACATGCACGGACCGCCGCGCCTCCCGCCGCGCGCTGTCCGTGTACACCAGGGCCTCCTCCTCTGCGTCCAGCGCGTCCCAGGTTGCAGCCTCCGCGACGGCCGCGCTGGGCGTGTGCTGCCGTTGCACGCGTGCCCGGGGGCTCTGCTCTGCCGACCCTGGCGCTGCGGCGGGGGGCACCTGCGGACGCTGCTCAGGGCTGTCGAGTAGCAAGCCGATTTGATCGGACTGATACTCGGCTCTGTGTGCTGGGCTGGCAGCGCACGACACGATCTCCGTGTCAGGATTCTGCTTATCAACGTCAGGGTTTGGCTTATCAACGTCCTCTGTTGCGATCGAGTGTCTGTCAGAGGGCCTGCGAGGGGGCGTGCGGACGCTGTCATGCTGGGCAGCCTGCTGGCCTCCCATGGACCCTGCAACGCACACGCTGATGAGCCGATGAGCGGATGAGCAAGGTTCATGCGCACCGGCACCCAGGCGTGCTGCGGCCACACGTGGCACTCGTGGTGCAAGTGCAGCGTCAACTATGATCATATGACCGCACACGCAGCACAGCACACGCAGCACAGCACACCTTCTTCGCCGCCCATCTTCTGAGATGCTGCCGTGACGCGGCCGCTCTGCCGCTTCCGCACGCGCTGCATAGAGGCGCGCCGCGCGCCGCTGCGCCCCCCGTACGCCTGCAGCCGGCGCGCGCTAACGGCCTCATCGCCCTCCCCCACAGCACGGCCGCCCGCGGCAAGCAGGGGGACCTCGTCGGAGGCTGGGTCGCGGCTCACCGCCGGGCCGTCACGCATAGTGCCCCCTTGAGCGCCCACAGACTGCCTGCTCAAGCACAGCACAGCGTTTGGCCATGGTGAATGTGTTTGTTGCATTGCCATGACTTCTGCCCTGTGTGTTCTACCACCTTGTGGAGCATACCCCTGTAACGTATCTCGTAGCACAGCACGTCTATCAACAGCTGTCCCTCAGCCGATGCATGCACGCCATGCATGTGAGTACGCAGTTTCATATTGCCACCCACAGGTGCGGTGTGCTGTGCGCATGTAAACGCGGCGCGTTTGCGATGATTGGCGTGCGCAGGGTGAGAATGGCAGCAGGCCGCAGCACCACGTCCACAGTGCATGCTCAGCACAGCAGGATCAGCACACCCCATCGCTTCAGGAGCCGGAGCGAGGCCAGCGCGGCCGGAGTCCCGCTCCGCCGCTTGCAAAGTCACGGCCTCGGTGAACTCCGCAAACACCTGCAGCCACACACATACTTACATACACGCGATGGATGCAGAGGTGCGATCACACATACACAGCACATCAGATGCAACGACACACATGCTAATCAACACAAGTCTAGGAAACAGATGGACTAACTCGTGGTGCACTGCCCTGGAGCCCCTCAATGTATTACTGAAAGTGTACATGCATGTATTCATCAGCTACTCGCGTGCTACTAGTAAATACTACGACTACGACTACTGCTGCTGCTACTGTACTTGCTGTACATACGAACCTTTGTATGTACGTTCAACATCATGATATGATGCATAACAAGGCGAGTTCACGTGCTCGTCAGCCCACATGTACACCAGCCAAGTGCACCCCAAAGCCACTGCGTCGGTGCGCACGCCCCACAGACCGCAGCACCTCCATCAGAGCCCCTGACCCAGTTCCCCGTAAACCCCCGAATCATTACATGGTGTCGCGGTATAAGTGCACCGTGCCAGTGCATCCTGCTTGCCACAGAAGTCGGCACACACCACTGGAGGTGTCGATGTCCTCCAGGATACGGCAATGTAATCATGCGTTCATACACCATGCAATAGCGAGCCAGGGTGTGCTGCATGGAAGCAGAACGGCAAAGAAGCTGATGTCACGCAACTACTCCAAAATTGCCCCGCCCAACTTTGAAACTGGGCATGCAGGCTGCTTCGCTGACAGTACTCATCCAGAAGCATTGAGGAACTCTGCAAACAAGCCAACTCCAAGGCCTCGGCAGGCCGCATTCGCATGTCTTTAATAGCAAAAGGAGGTCGCATTTGCAATGTGAGGTCACACATGCACCGGGTGGCCATCCGCAGAATCGTCACCATCAGACAGCGCTGGCACTGTTGTTGCGTAGGAGGACGCGCGCGAAGGCCGCCACAGGCTCAGCGTCGTGGACCGCCGCGGCGGCTGCGGCGCGACCAGCGAGCCGCGGCCAGCGCACAGCGCGCCGCAGGCGCGCGCAGTGCGCATCGCAGCGTGCGGCACGGCGCGTGCTGCGGCGAGGATGTCGTCGGCGGCGGCGGGGAAGAAGAGGAGCGCGGAGGCGGCGAGGGAGAGCGCGAGGGGAACGGGCGAGCAGCCACGGTTGGAGGCGTCCGTGAAGACGAGGCCTGCATGCGTGCAACCGTGCATGGCACGGACATGCATGCATGCATTGTGGCTGGGGGGACGGGGTGCCGCAAGGGAGAGTGCGGGAGGCGGAACGGAGCAGCCACAGTTGGCAAAGACATGCACGTGCGAGCCACAGGCATGCATGCTTGCTGAGGCGGAACGGTTGCTTGGCGATGCCCCGGTTGCTTGGCGATGCCCACATCGTACGTAGACCGGGCATGCATGTGACGTTTGGTCATGGCATGCATGCGATGTACGGTGGCGCTGTCATTGCTGTTATAGCAGCCATGTGCCAGAGACGCCCATCTCATCGCCAAAGCCAGCAGCACAGCGTAGCTCAGCACAGCAGCGATGCCTTGTCCACTGTAACGAAACTTGTCGGGGATCGGCTCGGTGTGCGATGAGCGTGCAACGCGGCGTACGGATATGCATGGTGCCATGACACGCTCTGCTCCCCAGTCGACCACAACGAACCGATCACGCTGCGTGTGGAAGTCGCGGGGTCACACCCGGCAGCACGACCAGCGCGACTCCGGCCTCGAACTTGCCACCGGCCAACACGCCCGAAGCCCAAGCTGGCGCTGCCGAACCCCGCACCGCTCGCACCAAAGCACACAGCCCAGCGTGCAGCGCGGCCACAGCGCACAGCATGCCGATGACGACCGGCGACAGCCACGTTTCGCTCGTGGAGCAGAGCCGGCAGCTCTCGTCACAGATGACATCGGCCACCGCGGAGGCGGCGGTCGTGTTGAGCGCGCCGGACACCGCGCTGTCTGCTGCGCTGCCTGCCGCGGCGGCGGCATCGCCGGCGGCGTTTGCAGCCTCGGCGGGGGCCGCGACAAACACGGACTTGAGGGCCTGCAGCAGCAGCTGCTTCCACCGCAGCGACCGGGCCTGCATGCACAGAACCGTGTCTGTCAACTCTGCCGAGCTCGATTTGTGTTTGTTTTGTCTGAAGCATCGGCATAGAAGATTCCGGAGGTTCTGGAGCATCGGCACTGCCTGCGGTCACCTTCCTGCGCTCCACTCTCCAGAGCACACGCTTCAGCAGACGCGACCTGTGCATAACACGTGTGATGGTTTTCTTGCCTTCCCTGCCAAGGCTGACGAGTCAGCGAAAACTCTATCACGGAACGGGACGATGCGACGTGGAGAGGTGTTTGTGTGGGCTCCCCACTGTGGAGCGGCCAGGGGTGATGCTGATGGTGGTGGTGGGAAACGTTGCCAGAATACTCTGTTCCACAAGGCGGTGGAGCGGTCAGGCAGCCAAGCATAGCGGTGCAACAAACACAGGGACCACGGCCTGGGGTGTTCAAATTTGAGCTGAAGCTGATGGCGGTGGTTGCCGTACCATCTGGCGGTAGAGCGGGGGCAGCGCAGGCACCGCGAGCGAGCCTGTCCACGAGAGGAACTGCGAGTGGAGGATGGAGCGGGCGATGCGGAGAGGCGTAGCTGTGCCGAGCAGTGCAGTCAGAGCCGCTGCAGAGTTGACCGAGGCTGCGATGGCTGTTGGCAGGTGCGGCGAGAACTCGACGGTGATGGTGGCCGCGGAGACGCGGCTTGAGATGGCGCTGTACAGGGAGCCTTGGGGGATGGTGAGCTTCGCAGGGCGCTGGAGGTCCAGGAATTGAACACCGAGGTGGACAGAGTGGTTGTGGGCCTCTGTGTACAGCACCTTGCCGTTGTTGAGGCTCCACGCGGGCCTGGCGACGGCGGAGACCGGCTGCGAGAAGTGTAGTGATAGTTGAGCTCGGTCGGATGCGGGGTCGCTGTGGACTTCGTACTGCTGCAGGCTGGGTGGGTCTGGGAAGGCTGGGACGGGCGTGGTGACGGTGTCGCAGCTGGCAGCGGACAGAGCGGCGGTGAGGATGCCGCTGCTGCCATCTGTGAGGGAGTACTGGTGGTGTGTGCAGGTTGGTAGCTGCTCCAGCTGCTCTTTGGCTGGTGCCACTGACGTGTCCTCGATGCTGAGGCAGGTGCTGCCTGAGGCGGGTGCGCGGCTGCACAGCTCGCGGTACGTTTCCAGAGCTGCATCTGATGGAAAGCAGACTGCGACAGAGGTTGTGTTGGCGCGGAGAGGAAGAATTGTGGGGCAGTCTTCTGCAGCAAATGCGACATCTGTGAAGCGCAAGCTAGCCAGAAGCAGCACCACCACTGAGAGCGACCTCCCTGAAATATACATAATGAAAAAATGATGCGGATTTTGTAATTCCAAGTCGTCTCGTCAATCCATGGACACGATACTACGAGTGTGGTTTCGCGGAAGTCGGACCATCGCCACACAGATTGTGCGTGCATGTGCTACCGCGATAAAGCATGATGCTAATATGTGTGCAAGATTCTATTTGAGCAAGCTAGCAGCCTGTCGCATCCTCAGCCAGCGTGTCATTGAGATGACTGTCGCGGCGTAGGCTGATCCCTCACGAACTCGAGTTATGGCGCGAAACATGCTTTGATGCAGTGTCGCTCTCCCAGTCAGGCTTGTGGATTAATGGGATGGTCCTCAGTCGGCATGTGTGCTTTGAATTTTCTCGGGCATTATCTTCATCAAGTGGATGCTTTATGCAAGGGCTGCTGTAAGCCTGTGTTGTGGTCGTGGCTCAGGTAGATGCGGTTTGGTACCAGATGACCTGAAGAACTGGCTCAAGCACTGACCACAACAGGACGGTACATGCGTCCCATCCAGAGGGCGATGCGGGTGTTCGAAATTGGTGAGGTGGCCTGGCTTGTGATGGCTGCATGAGTGCTGTTGCCAGGTGGAGGTCGCATGGCAAAACCAGGACAAGTTGTGATGCATCACTCACATGCAGCCTGAATCGAGAAAAATCCCGAAATCGCCCCTCTTGGAATTTTCAATTTGTTCTCTGACATGCTAGTGCAACTGGCATGTGTGCATAGCCAAGCCCAACGTGGTGGATACATCTTAATTGCCTGTCCACAATGCTGTGAGCGGCCGCTGCACTGTTGTTTGTTGTTGGAAACTCTGTTGTATGCATGCCAAAATGGAACAGAACGTGTCTGCACGAGTTCCAGTGAACAAGGGTACTGAATTTTGGACCGGTTGCTGTCAACGCCCGCTCAAGGCCAGCCATGTGGTGGTTGCGGACATGCTCAAGCAAGGAACAGCAGCACAGCAGGTGATACTCCTGGAAATACACTTGGCCGCATCACTGAATCGCATTGCAGGATCGGAAGAATGACCAGGTGGAACCATTGCCTCGCAAACTCGGCTGGCCCAGCATCACAGCCCCGGTCCCCAAAATCCATAATGCCGTCATCGCATCAGAAACCGCCCTCTTCATTGTGCACGTCAGCGTGAGCGCCGATTGAAGGGATCGTTCCACAGAGTGACCTCCGTTGCCGACCTCACAGGCATCAATCACACGCTACCTCGCGACGTCAATGTCACAACCCTGACGTCACATCGAGCAAGCCGCACACGGCGTGTGCTACTGACCGCTCCTCGGAGCTGCTACAGCACGGCTTTCACAACTCTGCCATGTCCAAGCAGCCGGACATGCTTGCGCATCACCGTGGGCTGGACACAGAGCAGATGCGTGCGCTCTCTGCTGCCAGCCCTGCCATGCAGCACACAGTGACAGGCTAATCCTATCTACCAGCTCAATGCTGCCACGAGCGGCCAGCTGCTAGTGGCAGGCCTGATCCTGGACACCAAGCTGACACTTGGCCCAGACCTATCCTACCGCCCTACTCTACCAACTAAATGATTCACCGCCACGGCAGCGCGATTCTACAAGCTCCATAGGCTGGGGTGGCAGCGAACGCACGCTACACTGCTGTGCCCACATGCCAGCGCAAGAGACAGCTGGGTGGCTGCTAGCAAGGCCAGGTTGGGCGGCAGACGCCAAACTTGACCCTTGCAAGCAATGCTGCTCAGCATACCAGATCACAGCCATGTGGCTGTGGAGGCACGGCCCCGTTCAAGCCGCATGACAGCTGTGCCGCACAGGGCAGCACATCAGGCTGGTTGAAGGGCAGCATGTGGGCCTCGCCATGCCGCTGCATGATCCTTGCATTCGAGAATTCGGTTTGAATCATGAGTTGCGCTCCCCGACCTTGCGGTCCCCGAACCCGGCAGGCACGACAACCGAGCCTCTGCGCAAGCTTCATGATGCGCAGGCCTGGCCTCTCCTGGCACTTGCCAGACTGACACGACCGCATGTGCGGCAACGTTCGGCCCGACAGCGTGCAGCTGCGTGCCAGGCGTCCTGTAGGCCAGTGGATGTGGCCACCTGGGCGCCTGGATGCCAGGCCTTGCAAGGCACACCTGTCGCAGCCCTTCGCAGCCGAGGCCCATCCAGGCTCACAGCGGCATGGAGCGCTCGGTCAGGCTGAACTGGTTGCAGGGCGAGCCAGCAAGCTAACGCCAGCTGCCCGGCAAGCGTGGTTGCAGGGCGAGCCAGCAGGCCAACGCCAGCTGCCCGGCAAGCGTGGTTGCAGGGCGAGCCAGCAGGCCAACGCCAGCTGCCCGGCAAGCGTGGTTGCAGGGCGAGCCAGCAGGCCAACGCCACCTGCCCGGCAAGCGTGGTTGCAGGGCGAGCCAGCAGGCCAACGCCACCTGCCCAGCAAGCATAGGTGCTAGTGGCCGCCCAGGCAGGAACTGCCCTGGCACACATGCCGGACTGGCAGCCTCACACGCATGGAGAGATGCCGTCCGGCTTCCCAACTGGTTCACTCCGCGTCATGAGCCAGCCGGGTCACAGGCTGTGCAGGCCCCAGCCGCACGCAAGGCACACTTGAGTGCAAGTCCAGGCGGGCGTGGCGCTGCTCTGGCAGGTACAGCTGGTGAGGGCTAGTCGAGGCGCAGGTTGGAGCTGCCCTGGCGCACGTGCTCCATGGTGCCGAGGTAGAGCAGCCGCATCTCCTCCTGGTGCGCCTCGAAGCGGAAGCGGATGCGCAGGTTCGGCACGTTGGTCTTCTGGATGTCGTTGCCGGGGGGCCCCGGCTTCCAGTACGTCGTGCACAGCCAATGCTTCTTGCACTCGTGCGGGAAGCCGCTGTGGAGAACGCTGTTGCGCGCGATCTCGCACAGGTCCGTCGTCGTCAGCTTCCACATCTGCACGCGCTCCCACATGCAGGGTCTACTTTGCTCACCCAACACCGATAGGCTTCTGCGATATCTGCAATCTGGTCACCAGCAAATAGCAATGTTTCTCTGAACACTGTACAACGTGTCGTATAGCGCCGGGCTGCGCTTTCTCATCTGGTGTGAAAGGTAATACGATAGCTATGACAAGCAGTGCCCTTGCCTCACCTCACACGTGGCCGCACCACATGGCCCCTCACCTTGCGCCCGTTGTACACAACGTGCCACATATCCCCGCCATGCATGTCCCGTGTCACTTCGGTCCACACAATGACTTCGTGACATGGGCTGCCTAACGCTGTGTATGGTCCATGTACTACGACATCGTTCGCTCTACCTCACAGGCTGTTTCATGACTTGCCAGCAGTTCTGGCGCTCCAAATTGGGCATACATGGGTAATGGCTGTGACGTGCGCAATACTCGGCCTTCTGGTGGCAGTGGTGTCAGGCGAGTTTGCTGTCGTAAGGAAGACATGGTTGGTGATGATTGGGAAAGCCGGTGCAGCGCTACATGGCGAGAAGCAGAACCCCAAAATTCACACAGAGATGCAGTGTTTTGGGGGCGCACATTGGCGGCAACAGAGTACTCCTCGACGAGGGGCTCCTTGGTGAGGTGGATCTGGAGGGGGTCATCGGTGGAGAGCGACACGGAGAGGCCGCGGGCAAAGTAGGCGGGAAAGGGGTTGCGGTGGTAGTCGAGGAAGAGGTGGTTGTTTGACAGCGGGCTCATGCACAGCCCCACCTGCAGCAAGCACTTCCGCATCAGCAAGCGCTCGGGCATGATCTTGTGGCCTCCTGTGCTGTTTCAGGCGACTGGTGCCTCTGCGGTCGAGAGAGACAGTCGATCGGTGTGAGAGGCACCATTACGCCTGGTGTTGTTCTGGTCGAAAGCAGATGGCAGGAGATAGCAGCAGGCAGCCGCTCAAGTCAGTCGCCATTGGAGCATGGTCTGTGTTGAAGCGGTGTGGGAGAGAGAAGCTGGGTCTGTGGGGGGTGCATTGGCGCAAGTGTTTGCATGACAGTGCATTGTTGCGAGGTCACGACTAGGCAGCAGTCGGTGTGGCACGTGCGGCCGGGGCGTGCCTGCGCGAGGTAGTAGATGTATTGCAGTACCGGGGACTTGCGGAGGTTGATGCCGTGGGCGATGTTGTCGCACACCATGAAGGCACTCGCGAGGTGGTCCAGCTCGCCAGCCTCTCCACAATGCGGCCTGCACTCAAGCATGCACAGGTCAAGCAAGGTCAGACAGCAGGCGAGCTACTGTCACACTGCTTTGGGTGATGAAAAATGCACAAGCGAGCTGGATGATCCACAGGTGAATGCTTCATGCTGTCTTCAAGGTGTACGTGCATGTGCCGGCCACATGAATGACTCGGCCAGATGTTGCTCCACAGGTGAATGGTCCATGCTTGCAGCCTCGACCCTGCAGTGCCTGTACTGAGATTTGTGGGCCCAATCGGGTGCACCTCAAATGTTTGAGAGGAGGCACTAGGTGCTGGCAGCCACCAGGCAGATGCAAAGTGTGTGGATGTATGTGGAGCGCACCGGAATGTGAACGTGTTGAGGCCTCTGCTTTGCCGGAAGTTGTTGAGGACGTATAGGTTGGAATAGAGGTAGTAGATGTAGTAAGAGTACGCGGCATTGTACTTGTTGTTCCAGTCGACCGGCTTGGGCATGTGCTTGGTTGGCCGCCTCTCGGGCTTGCTCTCATCATCCACACAGTCAAAGCCAACAACCTGCGACCCAGCCAAAGATTGGTGCCAACTTTGGCGTAGTTTTGTTGAAACGGTGAGCTCACGTGTAAGGCTGTGCCTGCCAATGCTCGGGCTGGCAGAGGCGGGCTGGCAGAGGCGGGCAACAAAGTCAACTGGGGTTTCTGCCAGTAATGGGTTTATGCAGCCATTCATGTGCTATAGGAACAAACATGTTGGAGCTCGAGCATACAGTGGCGCCAGAGGGGATCGCCGTACCTGCTGCAAGAAGACGTGCAGCTGTGGGTGTGTTGAAGGATCGGCTGTCACCTCGAACAGTGGCCTGAAGAGGTTGTCCAGCATCTGTTCAAAGTTCTCAAGCAGACCCTGCGCCTTGTATACATTGTACAGCCGCGGAACCTGCACCATACCAATTTGATGCGACCATCTGCAGCTCTGGCTCAAGCCACTTTGCAGATCGTCAACAGGAACGATCACAACGAGACGAGTGGGTGTTTTCAGAGTGCTGCTTTCACATGAATGCTTCCACTGTGCTTCTGTCAGTCCCTTCTTGATACAGGACCAGATTCGAGATCAAGCTAGAGTTTGTTTTATGTGCGGTCAAGGAAGAGGAGGTGCTTACCTGGATGAGCCACACATTCTTGTCACTGTGGAGCTTGTTCTGGCACACCCATGCTGCCAGGATGTCCCACTCAACGGTTTTCCGCCCGTAAATGCTGATGCGGTACTCTGTGTGCTGGTACTTGGTGTCCTCCAGGTCCGAAAACACTTCTTTCGTGACCTCCGCCAGGAAGCGGCCATGCAGCAAGTTGTCCTGCACGTCAACCAGTTCCCTCTAGACACATGCCATCTGCTCGCAGCTTGCACATGCCAATCCATGGTGTGCCAGGTCTACGGTGCTGGCAAGGCCCGCTCAGTGGCCGCATGCCTTACATCGTGGCTCGCCAACGTGGCATGATACCAGCACTCCAGCCGGAACAATGGGGCGCAACAGCTACGGAGGCGCAGTTCACTGTGTCTGGTGCAGCAGGGGCAAGAGCAACCCGCCAGCAGCACAAGGCCCTCTGTCAGCGCATGGCTGCACAAGGCGCAGGCTCGACAACGCTTTCCCCCGCGTTGCCCGGGTCAGTAGCAGCTGAGCTCTGAGCTCTACAGCAGCGCGCACGGCAGCAACGGCGGCTCTGCTCCCGCCACCACACATGCAGCAACGCCACGAATCTCAGACAGGGGCCCCCAGTTCGGTCATGCAGGTGCAGCCACGCGGCCACACGGCAGCCGGCAGCCCGCGCACCTGCTTGATGAAGACCTCCCGCAGCCGCGACTGGCCAAAGGGGTTGTACTTGAGGTTGAAGCGGTCGAAGCGGTGGAAGATGGTCTTGTCGGCATGCATGTCGAGGGTGTCGACGTTGAGGTCGTACGCGGTCAGGTTGAGCGACTCGAAGACCTCGAGGAGCGTGAGAAACTTGCCGTCGCGGAAGATCACGATCTCGTCGGGCTCCTTCTTCAGCTTGCTCTTGATGAAGCGCAGCAGGTGCTTCTGGTGCATGCACGCGCTGTGGTGTACGTGCGTGTCCACCTGCATGCACCGCCTCCGTACGTGTGCCCTGATCTCTCCCAGAGATTAGGGTCAGGCCTGACCTCTCCCAGTCTGGGAGTCCCAGAGCGCAGGCTTGTTGCATCGTGGCTTGCACTCACAATGCAACGCAAATTCTGCTTGCTGTCCAGACCTCGTCCTGTCCAGTACGCGGACTGGATGTACCAAGAGCACACATGGTTTCACAGTGTCAGACCATCAGAGACACATGCTGAGGCGTTCACGAGTACATGCCAAAGGCAATTCGGCAGGTGATTGGCGACTGGGCTCACAGCATTGCGGTGAGGTGAGGTTGCATGCGCGAGGAGTGGGACACTGTGAGACGTGCCTTGCGGACGTTGTACAGGTCTCGGTGGGGCGCCGTCTTCTGCGCCAGCCGCTCCTTCTCCGCGTTGAGCATGACGTGCAGGTTGAACTTCTGCTCGAGCAGCGTCAGCCGGTGGTGGCAGTACGTCATCACTGGCCCCGCCGCGCTCAGCCGCGACAGGTGCAGCATGTCCGTGAAGAACTCGCGGTCCGTGCCCGGCAGCGGGAACGCCTCGCGCTCCCCCCCTGCCCCAGCCGCCGCGGCGGCGGCCGCGTCGGGGGCCAGCGCGGCGGCAGCGCCGGGGAGGGAGCGGGAGGAGTCGCCATTGAAGGCTGGGCTGCTGCGGTCGGAACCGGCGGTGTGGGCGTCGCCAAAGTCGGGGGAGGCGGGCTCGGGCGGGGGAGAGAAGACACGGATGACGCCATCCACCATCCGGAAGGAGCACTCGCTTCGAGGCAGGGGCACGTACGCGTGTGGATCCTGCAGTGCACTCGGCACGGCCGCCTCTGCATCACCCTGCAAGCCAAGCGACCAGATTCCTACCCGTGCCTTTCATTGCATAGACATGCTCATTGGCATGCACATGGGGCCCGTCTCTGCCGGTGCCATCGCCAGGCCCTGAGCACGCCGAGCCAGGTGCGGAGTATGACTGACTACATTGCCAGCAGAGCCAAGTTGTGCAACGCGCAAAGCACAGCCCCGGCATAATGGCCACGGCAACTGAGGTCCACCCGTGGCACCCATGTTCCCAGCACCGAAACGCAGCCACTTTCCAGTGGCATGACCATGGCCATGGTGGGCAGACACGTCAGGCGATGCTTGGGCCGGGGCGACCAGCTGGTATCAGGGCAGTCAGGGGCGCACGGTGTCATGCTCTGGCAGCTTGGTGGGCCTGAAGAGCCATTTCCAGCGGAGATCGAGGGCCTGCACGAGCTGGTGGCACACGGCCTCCTCCTCGTCCGTCATCGTGCTCTCTGCAGTGATGACGCGGTGGTAGTCCTCCCCGAGGGCCTCCGCCTCGATCTGCGCCCCGCGGCGGCGCACATTGCTTGACTTGACGGTCTGCAGCCCGCTTGGCAGCTGGGCGGCCTGCAAGGTGAACTCCTCTCGCCGTCCCCAAGTTTGAGTGCCTGACGCTGATTCAGAATTGGGGACTTAATGCTGAGGAAACGGTGCGTGGGTGATGATGCTCATGAGCGAGGCTTGGCAATATGTTGTGCAGGCGGAGCGCGAACACATGCACGAGATTACCGACGCATCAGGATGGCCATCGATGGACGCAGGGTCCTCCTGCTTTCTACTGAGCATTGTCCCCCGGATCAGTGAGCAGGCTCAAGCGCCTTGCTGGAAAGAGATTCATGATCTGCAGAAGTGCATTGCGCAATCCTTGGGGTACAGTGGCCATCAAGAGCCAGATGACACAGGACAGCGCTGCTATGCCATGAGATTCTGATGGAAATGCAGCCAGAAGACTGGCGCATGGATGGGCATGCCATGTGAAGATAGGCATGCAACCTACGTGGTGAACAGTGCAGTGCTCCCGTGCCAGGACCACAGACTCGGATGTGTACACCGCGGATGGGTGCTACCAGACATACTGAATCAGGGACATCGCGGTTGCAGAGACAACATGTGGTAGTCACGTACCGGTGCGTGCGATGGATTGGTTTGTAACATCATGTGGGGGGGTGGGGGTGCGGGGGGTGTTGCACCGTCTGCTCGGCTCCGGGAGGTCACATGAAGAGTCTGTGTCGCAGCAATTGGAGATCCAGGCCGGCTGGTGGACGTGGCAACGGTCCTCGGACTGCTCGGAGCTGCTCCAGTAGAGGCAGGCGTGGCTATTGGGCGCATGTGTCTTGGGGAGTGCAGGTCACTGTGACTATGTGATGGCTTGGCTGACTTTGAAGGCGTTGGCGTTCTAAAGGTTGGTGCAACAGCCATTGGCTTTGTAGGTTGAGCAGGAGGTGCCTGCAACAGAATGGTAGGGGCTGTGAGTGGGGGCTTTTGGCTACTGCAGGCAGCTGGATTGCTGGATTGAAGTGATGGGCGACAGGCTGAGGCCAACATGCTGCATGCAGACGCACCCGTGCGCCATTTTGGTGCAGAGAACGATTATCTCCGTTTTCAGACTGACGAATTGACTTTGCTGGCGGAGCATGTGAGTGCTCGGCACCGTTTGTGTCCTGCACACGACTCAATCTTAATTGCCCACGACGCATCACAGAACAAGGCGCGCAAACCAACTGCATGGCACATGCCGAACCAGGCAGAGGTCACACCCGCAGAGCCTTGCGCTTGCTGTCCTCGTCATGGAAATACACCGGCGACGGAAGCTGTGTGCGCTGCCGTCGCGGCGAGCCACGCCTGCACGTTGACCACTGGCACGATTTACTAGCTGAGCTTGTGTGGATCCGGCACGGAACGCAATCATTTGCCAGCTCACCGCTTCAGTGACGCGCTTTCCTCTCTGCTCGTGCCGTTGCGCTGTACAGACGGTCGCCCTCGCGGGCTGTCTGGCTGCTGCCCGTCACTTCGCCCGACGAATGCGCCACTCACGTAAAGAGTTATGAGAGTTGCAGCCGTCGCAATTGTCGCTCCCAGGAGAAGTGCGGTAGCTGCAGAAATTTGCGTGTCCGCCATTTTCTTTATGGAATGTACATAGACAAGCGGGTGAATGCTACATGTTGGATGTCTCGAGCGACGTTGCCAGACTATTTCGATCAAACTCGAACGTGTACAATTCTGCAGTGAATAGATGATATGGACAGGCGCAACGAGTGGGTGCATGTACAGAATCGCTAGCTGCAGGAACAGCACAGGGCATCTACACGCATGCATGACTGTCAGGCATCTGCTGCAGTATACACACCATACTGCGATTTAAAACTACCGATGGACTGGCAGTTATTGGGAGGGGATGACGCCTGCGCTGGCGCACGTCATGGCAGCCAGCAGGGCTGGCCGGAGAGGCTTTGTGCATCTACCCCACGCGATTACGCTCAACAACATTAGAGTCCCTATCTGATGCCCTCTCCCATGCTTTTGGGCCTGTCCTGCCCGCCACCATGACTCTGTCAGCGCATTGAGTCGTGCGTCTGGCAGGGAGTATCTGTGCAAATAGAGTGCGCCACGCGTGCAAGTCGTGGTGCTGTGGCGCTCTCATTCTAGCTGTGGTGCGCTCTCATGCGCAACAGCGTGGTGACCACACCACCTCAGATGGGGTCTCACAGGTATCACCTGATCATCCGGCCTCTGGCATGTCGTGGCTGGACGCAACGTTGTGCGATCTGTGGGTGGGCCGTAGAGCTGTGCACTGCACGGTGGATTCTCATCTGATGCGGGAACCCCCAGAAGCGGAGAGCACGCAGATTAGACCTCCAATTGTGGTGTGTGGGCCATTAGGCATGTGCAGCTGAGTGCGTGGATTGGCCTCGTGGGAGAGGGCTGCTCTTGACCAATGTGCGCATGCACGAAGAATGGAATTAGCGGGCGATGTGCAGCTTCTGGGGCGCTACTGCTCAATCATGATCAAGCATGGAGCTGATGCAGTTAAGGGAGGGTACCATTGGCAGATGGAGCACATGAAGTTCTGGGCTTGGCCACGGGCACCATAGGTTGCAGACCATGCGAGCAGGTGGACGTCCTATACGTAAACACGGGTCGCGATCGTTTGGCGAGCATTGCTGATCTGAGGGTATGGATAGTCATGTATGTACCGTTACATCGAGGGGCTCCGATCCAGTGCACCAAGCGAACGTACAACTAGATTCTAGACTCACATGCTACCCAGCAGGTGCGAGCCGGCCAGGCGATCACCTGGCACGAACTGCGCAACCGTGAACTGTGCTACCCTGGACGTGGTCTTTCTGATCACAAACCCGTTTCCTTTCACTGTCGCCGCACTGAGCTCTCGCAAGGTATTCTCAATCCAGCGAGCCTTTGCTCGCTTGTTGAATGGCCCAACCAACGACACTGCCAGCGTGTTGAGGTACTGCATGGCACGCGACCCTAGTCTGCCATATGTCTCGTGCACAACCGGCACCACCTTGTACGATCCCGTGTCTGCGCTACCGTGTCTGCCAGTGATGTATGTATGTATGTGTGCCGGCGCCAAGTTGGACCTCCAGGGCACCATAAATGCGTCAAGTTGAATTGACACACCAATTGAGACTTGCACATTCCAAATCGATGCGATTTTGCTGGTGCTTTTGGGGGCTGGGCCCACCACATGATCTGCTCTTTGCACATCAGCTCACATGGTTGCAGACAGTCTTGACCAAGGCTTGCAGGCACATATGGGTAAAATCGGTCCCGCTTGTCGGAGGTGTCAATATACTCATGGATACGGCAGTTTAATCATAAATACATACATGACATCTGCGGGAAGTCAACCATTTTAGTCTCGGATTGGGCTGTTAGACAGAGTTGGAACAGCATTCACACCCGCCTGCACCAGGACCCTTTCGTGATCAGCAGCCTCGCAAAGAATAGAATTACAGTCAGCTAGCACATTTGGTGCCACCATATCTGCTGTATATATGATTACATTGCTATACTCCCATTAGGCACATGCTGACCACCAAGTCCAGTTGGAGCACGGCACAGTCGCCAATCAGACAGTTCTGGCGCTTCTGAGAAGTAAGAGCTATTGAGCAATGCAAGATTCACGGTGCCTCCATGGCTGCGCGACTAGGTCGAGGTCTACTTCTTGCCCGCATCAAAGGCCTTGGGAAGCTGAGATGCTGCGCCATGCAAACTCGCACCAACGGCAAGGCCCGCGGCAGGACCTCCGGCAGCAGAGGCTACCAGGCCAGCACCTGTAGCGAAGCCCTTTGTTGCTGCGCGCGCAGCTTCCGTTTCATTGCCTGCGCACGCATGCACAGTGGCGGGAATCATGTTCACAACTGGAATGAACTCCGCGGCGTGCGTCAGCCACCCATCTTTGTTGAATGCACCTCCGAGAAACGGCATCTGCACACGACTGATGGAGAGGTTTACATGTGACTTCTCAAGTCATGTCTACTGAGCATATACATGATGATGCTGTGTGCGTGCAACTTGTGCCCGCATGCCATGTATGATACGAATGCACACTTACATCGCCCCGAGAGCCCCCCCCCTCCACCCATTTCACCCTGCAGCCCCCCCACCCCCCCCCCCCCCCCCCCGCGCCCGATCCCTCCCTCTTCCCTCCCTCCCTCTTCCCTCCTCCCAGCGCACGTCCGCCGTTTCTCCTCTGCGCCCCTCCCCGGACACCGCTCGGGCTGCCGGGCTGGCTGAGGCTATTGCTCCTGGGACCGGTGCCTCGCGGCCTCGGACATCGCCGTAGCGCGCGCTGTCGCGCCCGTGCAGACTGCTAGTGCCGCGCCGACGACCGCTTGCGGGCCCGGCGAGTGCTGGCTGTGTGTTTGGTGTGCGCGTGGCCTGCGTGGTACTGCGTGGTGTGTGCGTGTCTGCTTTCGCGCTGGCGATGGTTCGTTCTGGCATTTGCTCGTGCGGCGCATGACCTTGGTGCTTGCGGTGGCCGGTCTGTCTGTTTGCTGTCTGTTTGCTTGTTCCCTGGTCTGTTGCCTCGGCGCTGCTGAGTCCTAGATCTATCACTGTGTAACACACTTACATCGAGGGGCTCCGATCCAGTGCACCAAGCGAATGTACAACTGCATTCTAGCCTCACATGCTACCCAGCAGATGCGAGCCGGCCAGGCGATCACCTGGCACAAACTGCGCACCCGTGATACGAATGCATGTATGCTGTATCGCAGCGGGAGCGATATCGTAGCCGTTGTACGCTGTCTAGAAGCGAGGCCGCGCAATCACATACAATCGATGACTGCACTCATATCATGTTGTTGAATATGGTGTTGGGCAAACAAAACGCTCGCCCATTTATCTGGTCAGCATCTGATCACATCGACCGGATGACCGTCTACGCACACAGCCGATCTATAACGTCTGATGATCCGCGGGAACTGCACACGAGGAATGATAAGAAGCGACACCGGAGCGATACAAGAGCGAGGAGCAGCAGCACACTTTGCAGACGAGCTCGAGGTCGGTCGGGCGCGAAGCTAGATAGTCGACTTGAGCACAGTGACGGAAGTAGCACACTGATGCGAACATACACTGATACACTAGACCGCCTAGGTAGCCGCGCTACCTATAACAAGCCCTAGCATGTGTGGACATGTCCTCTCGAGGCCTGGCACCACCTTGAACACGCGCTAGAGCGGGCTAGGAGTCCGGTATCTAAAAGGTATCTGGCAGGTGTCTGGCAGGTATGGCTCCGACCTTGCGGGGTGCAGCGAGTTTACGGCAGGGCCTAAAGCAACCCCGACCGTGCAGCTGTATGCAGGCTTCGATCTGGAATATCACCACCTCACATCTCTTCACACACAACTGTGCAAACACCATGCCAACATGGATCTCACTTGCACCACACACATCATCCACCTCAATCAAGGCTAACACCCCACAGCTCCAGAGCTGGGAGACAAGCCCTGTGTAGTTCCTATTCCTCTGTCTGCTTGACCCCATGGGGGCCCAGCTGTCTTGTGCTGGCGTCATCTGCCTGTAAAACCAGAAGCTATGTGGTGCCCAGATGCAATCATGCCTGGCAGAGTCTGGACAGCTGTCGATTGAAGACGGACAGAATTGAGAGCCAAACGAAGTTCAGCCAGCAGTGCACGCGGCAACACCTTTCATCGTTTCAAGTATGGTATAACAGGCAAAGCAAAGTACGCGTCTGTATGCCACTAGCATGGAAATTTTGATCTCAGGCAACAACTTCTGCAAAGCTGAGCTTCAGTTTGATTATAACAGCGAAATCGTGGATTACAGTTCCAACGACCATCAGGTGAGCACAGGCACTTGCACCCAATGCTGCACACTAACTGTTGTTGCAGCGCACATGCCACGTGTCTATGCTTGTGAAGACAGCACCGCTGGAGAGGTTGAGTATGAGCACTGCACACCAATGGGCTGCAGGACTTGAGCTTGATCAAGGAGTACCCAGCCGCCTTGATGCATATGCTCAATAACAGTACACCACATCTGCTCAACAGGCTGGCATAGGTGTAACTTTGCACAGGCCAAAGACAGCCAGTCAGGATCGCATGTTGCCTCATTTGGAAAGCTTGTCCATGGGTGTGGTCCACATGGTGCGGTACACAGCTTTGGGGGTGATTCACACATGTACATATGGTCGGTTGCAGGCTTGGAGGAGAGTACCAATATGTAAAATTGTATAGCCAGTAGCATACGTTGGCTGATGCTGATGGCATGTCCATGTATGACCAGTGTCCAGCCACAACGTTTGACGAATGAGTTAATTCGTGGCATGCTGCAGTAGCTCCAGCTGGACCATAGGCTCCTGATATCTCCAAATCAGGGGCCCCGTGGGCTCATACCAGAGTCTTCCTGGCTAATATGTTGTCCCATGTACGTAGCTCTGTACATATGTAGTACCCACGAGGACCAGATGTGCAGCACTACACACGTGAAGCTCTGCGCAGAAAGATGCTGTCAGTAATCACACTGGATCACCACAGGCGCAAGTCTTGCTGTGAGACATATACAATGCTTTATACGCTGCTACGAGGCATCCCACCCTTGGGGCCGTTGTGGGATAGTAGCGCTATCTGCGAGACAGTGTGACACGCGAGGCGTTGGCTTCCAGGAGTGCGGATATGGCGCTACAACAGATGCGCCTTGCATATCACTGCTGACAACTTTGGGTCGTGGATAAATAATTGCGGCTCTGCACCAGCCTTTGCCGCCGCTGCGACGCAGTTGAAGACGGGCGTATCGCAAGCCCTGAGCGGCTGCATGTGCAGAAAAAGAACAGGCCGCATCAAATTCTAATTATCCGTGTGCTCAAGCATTGTAATGTATCAATATCAGGTATATTCCAGACGCGCATCAGAGTTGAAGGCGCGCGTGTTTGGGCGTCTACATCAGCGCCATGGAAGACATCGATCATCGCCCGCCTTGGGACGTATGCGGTGCCTGATGACATCCAGATATTGTAGTTGTCAAGAGTCGAACGCGCAAGCAAAAGGCCCTCTAGCTGAGGCGCTGTGTCCCCAGGGCACCTCATCACCCGCATATCTCGATGCCTGCTGCGTCAGAGTCGGCTGTGCCGGCAGGGGGTACTTCAGGACAACTTGATAAGATGGACAATTGCATAATGCAGGCTTTACATCGCCAGTGCATGACGGCTCTGTGTTGTGCTGGTTTGCCTTCGTGATCTGAAGCCCTGCACGCACTGTAGCCGTCCGCGCACCTGTGTTCTGTGCACATGACAGCTGGATAGCCACAGATGATTTTAATTGAATATAATATTAAATTGGTGCCTGAGGGCGGGGTAAAGGTCTTTGGCGGCACAGCGTCCCTTCTCAAGGCGGAGAACAAAGATGCTGCCGGCCATGCTTTCCACACCAAGTGCTTGGAGCAGGCTGGAGTGATAGGTAACTCTCACCACCTTCCTGCTCGTATATGTGTAGTTCGAGCGTTTGGCGGGTACAGTGCCGATCAACCATCTCTTGCAACGCATCGCTGAGTGTGTATTTCAGACTACCGAGGCGCGCCTGAAGCGAAGGCAGACGAGGAAGAATCTGACACTAGTACAACAGAGAGTGTATCTCAGGCTACAGCAGCCGATGATAACGAGAAAATTACTGAGGGGTGCGGTCTCATTTGCAACCTGGCCGGCTCGAGCACGACGGCCACCAAAATTCCAACGTACATGGCACCAACCGCATGCCCGATGCAAGCGTGCTGCTCGATACGTGACGCCATGCTAATTCATCACTATCAGCGTCGTCTTGGGTGGCCCGCGCACATCGTTTGAGCTCCACACGGTGGCCTGCAGCGTGCAATGGAAGCACACAAAGAAGAAAAAGAAATCCAAGAAGGAGGACAAGCGTAAGGATCTATATGCACTGCTCGGGCTTCAAGACACCCGATGGATGGCCACACAGACCGAGCTGAAGAAGGCGTATCAGAAACAGGCACTGAAGCACCATCCTGATAAACTCAGTGCATCTGTTCAGAGCGAACGGGAGAAAGACAAGCTTGACGAGAAATTCAAAGCTATACAGGTATGCATCACTACCAAGCTGTGGCTGCCTGTTGCATGCACCTCCGGTAGTAGTTGCCCTCAACTGGCCACACTCACAGGCTTGTGTGCCGCGTTCTCCATGGCTGGACCTCCACTCCTTTAGGCCTGCATGCATCGCCGCCAAGGCATGAGTGGCATTCATGCCTCTGAAAAGCAGCCTGGAGCTCAATCACTGCAGCCCGACTATGATCATGTGACACATGTATCCACATCACCTGATGCGGCAGGCAGCAGATCATGCACGCTCACAGTATGGAAGTCCTGATGCACGATCTTATACACTCGCTCTCCCCCGCCGAATGCCATTTCAGCATGTGCCTCACCATGGCTGCACCGCATACAGCAGTACAGACATCTATAGCAGTACGGACAGCGCACAGCATGCATCAGACATCAGCTGGGACGCTTTTCCCCGCTCGGATGTGGCACTTCAGGCCTGAACCAGTTCTGAGCATGTCCTTGGAAACACTGGTGACTGTTGGTGGCACTGCCACCTTTCGCCGCCACGGGCGCCCTTGGTAGCGACAGCCCCGGCCGCCGGCACATTGATCCCTGCATGCATGGACACCCTCTCTGCACAGCCCACCTGTGCCTAGCGCCCCACCTCCGCTCCCTTACCCAGTCTGCCAAGTAAAATACAGCCGTGCGAACCCAATTCCCCCCCCCCCCCCCCTCCCGGCCTCCACCATGCGGTGAAACCAAACGGCAGCCCAGCCAGCCAGACCTGCGACTGCTGCAAGGGCGACACACCGCCGACTCACAGACGAGACCCTCCCACTCGCGCTGCACCATGCCCGCCACGCACCCTTTGCCCACGCACCCTCTGCCCCTGCAGGATGCGTTTGAGACGCTGTCGGACCCGCAGCGGCGGCGCGAGTACGACTCCACCGACGACTTCGACGACTCCCTGCCGGAGCGCTGCCGCGACTCGGACTTTTACGCTGTCTTCGGGTCCGCCTTCCGCCGGCAGGCGCGCTGGTCGTGCCGCACGCCGGTGCCGGACCTCGGCGGTGCCGACGCCGCGTACGCCGACGTCGAGTCCTTCTACGACTTCTGGCACTCGTTCAAGTCCTGGCGCGAGTTCCCGCACGAGGATGAGGAGGACCCCGAGGTGCGTGCCCTGTGCTGCGTGCCCTGTGCTGCGTGCCCTGTGCTGCGTGCCCTGTGCTGCGTGCCCTGCCCCACACCTGTACTGCGCCGGTGCCTGTACTGCGTCTATCATGGGGGCCTGCCTGTAAAGAGCGGCCCGAGGTGTCTGCCTGCAAAGAAAACCAAACAGACAAACTCCCACGTGAGAGAGGTCAAGGGAGCGCAGTCGCAGCGCGCTCTAGTGGGTCAGAGGCCCGGGTACAGAGCCACCTGCCTCCTACATCACAGATGCCGAGGCGCGGCGGCGCCAAGGCGCAGCCATGTGTGTGGGTGGCAACAGGGCCCGCAGCTGTGGCCTGTGTCAGCCTGTACACCGGGGTTTGCACCCTCTCTGTGTCGAGGCGCTCCTGGCATTTCCTCGCTCAGTGGCGGTCGCAGCGGCTCTGTACACCTGTAGCCACAGTCAGTCACGTGGCCTGACGCAACCGCGGCCATGTGCAACGGAACGTGGTGGTCCTGCATGTGTGGTCAGAGCTGCAGGGATGCTGCGCGCCGGGGTGGCCGGGGTGCGTGGGGCGGTTTGTGGGGTGCCTGCGATGTCTCCCGCGTGTCCCGGAGCTCCACTGATGCCCTTGTGCAACAGGGGCATCGTGGGGGCATGTTCGCGGCCGCGCGAGTGTGAGGGGCTACATGCTGACGCGACGCATGCACATGCATGCCGCATTTGTAGTGGCTACAAGGGTTTCGTTCCCAGGGGGCTCCCCCCGCTGGATTGACGTCAGTCTGTGTGTGCCGCGGGTGCAGGTGGCGGAGTGCCGGGAGCACAAGCGGTGGATAGAGCGGGAGAATGCGCGGCTCCGCACCAAGGCCAAGAAAGAGGAGACTCGGCGGCTGCGGGAGTTTGTAGACCGCGCGTACGCCCTCGACCCCCGCGTGGCAGCCAAAAAGGAGGAAGCGCGTGCAGAAAAGGAGGCCAAAAAGGCAGAAAAAGTGCGGGCAAAACAGGAGCGCGAGGACGCGGAGCGGCGCGCTGCTGAGGAGGCTGCCGCGGCTAAAGCGGCCGAAGAGGAGGCGTCGAAGAAGGCGGCCGCTGATGCAAAGCGGATCAAGTGCGCCCTGCTGCTATATTGGCTCCGTGCCTGCTGTGCTGCGTGCTGTGGCGTGTTTGCACTCCAAGGTTTACTGGATGCCCACTGGTCTGCCCTAGAGATCTGAGAAGACCAAAGGCTTGGCGCGGCGAGTGCTTGCCGGCTGGTGATTTGCCACACAAAGCAGCCTGCGCTGCCGTATCGGCACAAGGGCAGTTCCTGACCAGCCCGGCTTGCCTCGTGGCCTAAAGAAGGGCATACGCTCGGGGCCACGCCGCGCCTTCCACTGTGCGGAGGTGCTGCAATGCATGAGCGCTCGGTGTACCACATCATGTGATCTGGCGCGATATGGGAGGCAGGTGGCAGGTGTTCGACTCATCCAGTCTGAAATGGGTGCGCGGCGCAGGCATTAGGCACTAGCCTCGTGGCAGGTCTCTGACTCATAATGTAAACATTCTGAATACTGCTGAGCCATCCAGTATGAGAGGGGAGCGCAGCGCGGGTGCAGGCAGCAGGACCAGCGGGAGCTGCGGCGGCAACGCAAGCGGCTGCGCGACCTGTGCGCCACGGGGGACGGCGGCGAGGGCCTGCTGGAGGCGGAGGACGTGGAGGAGTTGTGCCGGGAGCTGACGCGCGAGCCTCTGGCCACGCTGTGCGACGGCGTCGAGGCCGCCGACGGGGAGGACGCGCAGCGCAGCGTGCTCGAGGCGGCGCTCAGCCAGATGTACGAAGCGCGGGGGGAGGTGCGTGCGCATGCTGCGTCCATGCATGTGGCGCATGAGCGTGGCAGGGTGGTGATGGTGTGTGTGTACCCCGGTCAAGTGTGCGTGGAATGTTGTGGAAGGTGAGGCCGATGTGCCGCAGGTTTGAGGCTGGCTGAGATTCAGCAGTTGAGTTGTATGATTCTGAATTGAGTAAAGTGAGTGCGGGCTGGGGGGCCGCGGGAGCGTGTGGCAACAGGCGGCGCGGCTGTGCAGGAAGCTGTGAAGAAGCAGCGGGCGAAGATGGAGGCAGCGGCGGCGGCGCGGGCGGCACGGAAGAGTGCGCTGCGGGAAAAGGTGGAGGCGGCGCGGGAGTGGAGCGAGGAGGAGGTGCGCATGCTGGACAAGGGCCTCGAGAAGTTCCCGGTCGGCGTGCCGCGGCGGTGGGAGCAGGTCACAAGCTACGTGCGCACCCGCACGCAGCAAGAGATCCTCTTCATGGTCAAGGTGTGCACCCTTCCGCCAGCGCAGCATGTCCGCCCCCGCTGCGTGCTGTTGCCAGGCGCCGTGCGGGCCGTGCAGACTCGACCCAGACTGCGCTTTCTCGCCACCTATCGGTTGTGTGGCAGCACTGGGGCTGGGTTAGCATGCGCCAGCCGCCTGGACCTCATGCATGTGTCAGTACGCATACACAAAAAATTTGCTGCCACTCATGTATGCAGCCATCCTGGCAGCCGCCTGTAGCTGACCTTCATGCTGCATCAGGGCTGTGCGCTGTTGGAGACCCCAACTAGTTGTCGTGGTGTGATAACATCCAATGTGAGCGCAGCTCCACCTCACGCCGGGTCGCACAGGTCGCCTGGTGCTGAGTCACGCTCAGTCACCGCTCACCACGCTGGCACCGACCCCCGTGCCTCCGGTTCATCCGGGGCTCGGTCAAAGCAAACGCATGCTGCAGCGCACGACGCACAATTATTACAACTGTTGACTGCTTCCAATGTGTCAGGGCTGAGCTTGCGAATGCAGGGCGGGGATGTGTGATCCGCCCTGTCTGGCTGATGTGGTGCATGGATGGCATGCACGTGGTTTCACATCGAGCGCATTTGTGCAGATCCGGCAGGGCGCGCATGCCAGCAAATTCCAGCAGGACTGGCGCGCTGGCCGCAAGGGGGGAGTCGACGCAAAGGTGGACATCGCGGCTCGCCCAGACGACCGCGCCACCGCGTTCACTGACGTGAAGGCACCCTCCGCGGCAGCAGCGACCGGTGGCAAAGGCAGCAGCGCTGAGGGGGGGGGCGCTCCGAACAATGGGAACGCCGAGGGGGGTGCCAAGAATGGGGCGGCGAAGAACGGCAGCAGCAATGGCAGCAAGGGCGCCGACGCGGAGGCGGCCGACGCAGAGGCAGCGTGGACGAAGGACCAGGAGCTTGCTCTGATTAAGGCTCTGAAGGCCGTGGCCAAGGATGCCAACGACAGGTGCGCCTGCCGCCACGTCTGCTGCTGTTGTTGCTGTTGTAAGAAACGTGACAGAGGTATGCTCCACAAGGTGATAGAAGAGATAGGCAGGCAAGCAGGGCAATGCATCAGTCACATGACCCAAGGCCGAACACAAGCTGCCCTGTTGTTGTTGTGGCTGTTGTTGTTTCAGGCCATGTACATGGGTGCCCGACACACGTGGTCGGTGCCTCATTGAACCATGCATCGTGACCGCTTTTGCATGACATGTATGGTAGATGACCGTCGACCCGATGAGGTAGCCCTGAGGTGTTGTGCGCACGCGCCTGGCCTCTGCCCACTTTGCCCGCTCCTTCTGCCGCGCTCTCTGCTTGCACGTGCCTCTGCATGCCCTATACATACCTGGCAACTGGTTCCTCTCCATGCCCTATGCCACACCTGCAGCCACAGCCCCGGTGCTGCTGCTGCTGCTGGAGATGATCGTGGAGTTTGTGGTGGCTGCATCGGTCCAGTCACTGGTGGCACTCAGTCACCTGTGCTATCGGACGCCACTGTTGTTCGACTCGAGTCGGGGTCATCATCCGCCTGTAAGGCTTCTGACTGAGCAACCACTGTGTTAAAGGGCTATGTATGGCTGCTGCAATTGTTGTGGGACGATGCACGCTGTGCTCGAGTGTGCTTGAACTGCAACAGCTTGGTATGTGACACCGTGATAGAACACAGCCCAAACAACGGCCAGGAAAGCATGCACGAAACACAGCTAATAGCACAAGCTGCACCAGCCACGGCTGTCTGCAGGTGGGGCAAGATATCGGAGATGGTCGAGGGCAAGAACAAGCTCCAATGTGCGCGGCATTTCAAAGAAATGAAGGCCCAAGCCAAGAAGAATTGAGGGCTGTCATGTGCCAGGTGGTCAATTTACATGTGTACTTCAGATAGGCTTATTTTTAGAGCTCGATCGGATGAGACTTTGCGGGTGTGTTACACAGCAGAAGCGCGCGATATGAAGTACAACACACAGTGCCTACTGTGTGAGCAGTCCATGACACAGTGGTTGCACACGCAACTGGCTCACAACCTGGCAGCCAGAGTCTGCTGTGTCTTTAGGCATGCATCAGAGCTCTGCTGCTATTGCCGCGAGGACGAAGCGGTCTCTGCCTGCCACGCACCGCTTCGGGCCCGTAGCCCAGCATCGTTGATATTCACAGATATTCATTCCAACAAAGGCAGCAATCCTAATCACTTCAGTATGGCTCATCGCACAGCCGGTGTCTACCAGTGCTATTCTGATGATTGCTTTTCGCGGACGAGGTTCGCAGGCAAGTGTCAGAGTGCTTGTTTGACGTACATGCCAGTTGAACAGCACCTGCATGCTTCACCGCCGTTTCCACTGAAACCTAGACGCGTGGTGGTGGCTCTCACATGCTGCACGATGCACGTTCCTGTCCAGAGCTTACAAAAAAGTGCATCAGAACACACGGGACCAAAGCTGCCACTACAAACTGCTTTCCTCCTGTGCATCATGAACATGCAACACCATGCCACGCCACCAGCCTGCAGCTGTGCCTTGTGGAAAGCCGGTGCGGATCGCCGGCTTGGGCTCTGCATTGTCTCATCATTGTCATCCCCGTTTCACTGTCTACTCGCTCGCCAACGCTGAACACTGGATGGTAGCTCAGACCTCGTGACAGGCTGGAAAGCCGTGCACGTTGTGCTGCTGCAACTTGGACGACGTCATTAACCAACATGGATCTCACCCTGCTACACGACTTTTAAGCACACACCATTCCGCTCATTTGTTATGTCTGTATCTTGTTGCAAGGCTGGTCCTGGACAGATGGGATTGGCTATTCGACGTCAAGTTAGCACAACAAACGATTACCCTTGCTGTGCACACCACCCCGCATCCAGCCAGCCTAGACTTCCCTCCCATTTGCGGGGGCCACATTAGCCAGATCGGGGCACATCTGCAGCAGCAGCAGCTGCGGCGGCATCAAATGGCACGCCCCCCGCGTGCCGCCGATTCGCCGCGCGGTTGCTGCCGAACGTTCGAATGTTGTGCGCCCGGCCAATGCGGCTGCCAAACTGGATCGCACGCTTTGCACGCTGCGCGGCGCGCGGCAGCCCCAGACGCGTGGCCACCTGCCGCAGCAGCAGCTTGTCCCCACCAGCGCCGGCATCTGGCCGGCACACCAGCCACAGCGGCAGCGCGCCCAGCGCGCACAGCAGGTCTTCGTCGAGGAACGGATGCCGCGCCTCCCGTGACAGGTCTGCGACGAGGCGGTCATCGCGCCCCAAGTTCCGCCGCCAGATTCGGGCCATGTCCAGCTCCAGCTCCGCCTGAACCCATGCATGTCTTCATGCATGTTCCACTGCAAATCAGACAGCCGAGCGTATACCCGCTACATACTATACTTGCAAATGTACTGTAATGCAGATGTAAGCAGTGCACCTGCTTTTATATAGACCAATTCAGCTCAGCTCCCAATAGCCACATGCAGTCTGCACCTCCCACAGGATTGAGGTCAAACACATTTACAATACGGACGATGGGCCCAACTCTCACACCAGCCACCAGCAACACATGACAAACATTTTGACGTATAAAACAGTCAGCATGCCGCACCGCATTCCAGCAGCAGGGCACACCTGGAGGCCGCTCCAGCCACCCTCCCGGAAGCGCGTCCGGTGCCGCCCGTAACCACCGAAGGCCTCGTCCGCGCCATGGCCAAGCAGTACTACCCGTGCACGCGACACAACCTCTGCCTCCACATCACGCCCCCACGCGGGGGGGGCATCCTCCAGGGAACTGTCTCCTGTGGCCTGCTGAGCCTGCTGCGCGTGCTGGAGCTCATGGCTGGTAGATCGGGACGGGGTAGCAGGGCTGTGGCCGCCACACGCATCTGGCCCGGGGCCCGGGTGAGGGGAGAGCAGGCGGCCGCGTGCGCGCACTGCCAGCCACAGCGCAGCGCCGATGTTGATGTCCATGACAGTGCCGGCCGGGTGAAGCAGAGCCGCGATGCTGCGGCACCCAACGTGTTTGCTCAGGCATTCCAGCTGGTGCGCATGCCCATCGATGAACGTGCATGCTTTGCGGCAATGATGTGTGCGCACGCAGTGATTGAGGCACGACCATCGATGCACACGAATGCATGTCATCGTGGACCACGCCTGCAGCAATTCATAACATGTGCCTTGGCACATCCACGCGAGTCCAGCCACCAACGATGCGCAAAAACATGCATTGGATTGATGCCCCTGTCACCACGCTGGCCAACATGTGAGCACAGCTCGCATATCTGTGACCAACACGTCCCTCACACACCGCCGGATACCAGCGCTGTCACAAAGACAGATAACAAGGAAAAAAATTGTCAAGAGGAAGGAGGTGTGTGAAAGTATTTTCCAAGCGCGCACTGGCCGTGGTGAGCGTCCACCTCATCGAGCGTTGAGTCAACTGCCACCAGGCGCCACTCACGGCCGGGCGCCGCGCGCCGCAGCTCCTCCAACGCGTCCTCTGCCGCAACGCGGTCCGGAGACGCGCCGCCGTCAAAGCACACATTCACGAGATCAATCGGCTCCCCGCGCGGCAGGCATGCGTGCGCCAGCGCCGCAACCACCGTCGAGTCGACCCCGCCACTCAGCGGCACCAGCACGCGGGCCGGCGCCTGCATGCATGAAGGCGCGCTGCCACCGTCCGCCTGTCGTGCTGCGCATGCTGCGCTGCGCTCGTACCTGCATGCCACCGAGGCGTAAGACTGTCCCGCTGGTTCCGGGGATTTAGGGTGGGGTTTCGGGGTCGCAAGCGGGCAGATCTTTGTGCTCGACGCTGTTCGCACAAACCCCACACAGCGAAAGTGTGCTTCGCCTGACTTCTATGCCATGGAATGTCCGTGCATTTACAAGGGCGGCTACAGGTGCGGTGCAGCGTGAGATGTCTGCTCCGCGCTGTGAGGGGAGCAACTGCATCCCACCCAAGGAGGTGTCATGTCCTGCCGATGTGTCAGAGGTGACACACAGACACCAAGAAAGGAAACGGAAGGCTATGGGAACAAGCGTCAGAGGATGAGCCTCCAGTGAACACCATGCGGCATGCATCACCGGAAGCCGCACCACGCCGCCCCCACGGAGGGGCTCGGGTCAATTGCCATACAGCGCCGTTGCATTGACGTCACCAGCGCCGCCAAGACCACCTCGACGGCGTGCTGTGTGCTGCGCTCGAAAGAGTCCGCCATGGGCCGGGCTGGCCTCACCTGCGCGGGGTCATCAGCAGGTGATGCATGTGCCACGCCGCGGCTCGTGCTGCGTGCTGAGGCCATGCTGTCCTGCACGGCGGAGGGCGCTCCCCGCGATGCATCTGGCGCAGGCTGGTCACCTGTTCCTCCAAGGTCATCTGGTGCTTCCCCTTGGAACACAGCCTCTGCAGATGCTGCGATTGCCGTCGCCACTGCCTGCAGCTCAGACTCTCCATGTGCAAACAGTTGCATATGCACACATTTGCATGGAGGGGCTCTGATGCAGTGCATGATGCAGCCACACAGGTAGCCTCCGGACTCACACTGACGACCACAGCCTCTGCATGCATGTGTATGTGTTACACGGAGAGTTACACAGCAGCCCAGAAGCCCGGAGCAAGCAAGCAAGCAAGCCAGCCAGCCAGCTGCCGCATCCGAGCAAGTGGCCGGCAGCAAACAGCAACTGTCAAAAATCTGCATATGTACTTTGCTCGTGTGTGCACACTGCCATCACCACTGTCTGCACAGGAATAGCAAGGAGGTCAAGAGGCATGCCAGAGTCTCTCTGGGCAGCATGTTACCGCTCGGGCGGCCTTCTGTGGCCATCACAGAGCTCAGATCCAGTGCACCGGGCCACAGAGGCGGCCACAAAGGAGCAGGCAAGCCCTCAGGTGGCCATACAAGGTGAGCTGGGCGGAACTGGTGGAGCCGGCTCTGCCAGGCTGCCCACGGCCGGCTGCTGCTGGTCAAGCATTGCAATGGTGCCGCTTCAGGCAGCTGGTCTGCTCTGGCCTCTTGACCCGCCGGGGGCTGCGAAGGCACGACGCTCGTGGGCCGATGTTGCGGCTCCGTCTCCGCTTTAGCTAATTGACTTGCAGAAGCTGTCGGAGGGCTGGCACACGGAGGTGCTGCTGCCTGGGAGGCTTGCAGACATGTGTCATGCCCAGGCATAGTTGGGCATACAAGATCACTTTGCATGTGCAGTTGCGAGAGGTCCAGCGCTGCTAACTCCTGCTTCTGAAGCGCTGCAGGCGGTGCATGTGGTGGTGGAGCGGTGGCAATGGAAGATGGTTGACCGCCCGTTGCTGCTTCGGTGTTGAAGGCCAAACCGGGCTTCCTGGAGTGCAAACCGACGAATCGGTATACACCTGGTGGAATCTCGGTAGCAATCGCTTGCGAGGTCTCTTCCGGCTTCTCTTCAGGCTTCCCGCCTGGTGTCTCTTGTGGCACGTTGCAAGCCTGTGCAGGCGCTGCGCCTGGGCAGCTCTGGCAGGTTCTGCTGCAAGCAGCTCTGGCCCTATTGATGCCCCGCATGGCTCCATCCCGTGGCAGCTCGCTCCAGGCTGCAGCATGCGGCCCTTGGGCAGTCACACCAGCAGGCGGGCGGGGTGAGGAACGCGACTGGCTGCTACTTTGCTGAGGCTGGACTGAGGTGATGACAGCTGGCTTACCTGGGCTGCATACCAAGAGCAATGACCTCCGGCCCAGCGGATCTCGGCCGCACAAGAGCTGCTGTGACGATTGGTGCCAGAAAACGAAAGCATATGGACCCCGCAGCTGTTGTGTCAAGCGTTGCACTGCATCTTGGTCATGATCTGGTGCAGAGCAATGGCTGCCCTTTGCCGTGCTCGACGATTCCGAAGCAGGACAGCCACCATTGCATGCAAATGGAAAGGATGCGTCACAGGCTTGGGCAAAAGCCTGCAAAAATGCTTCAGAGTCGCTTTCTCCTGGAGCAACACTCACGCCGTCGAAGATCTCTCCTGCATAGGCCAACAGCGTCTACTGTCTCGTCCACAAACACGCGATCATCCAGTCACGAAGAGCAGTTGCAATTTCTGCGTGTATTCTTTGCGGGTCACACCGTTGAAGCACAGTGCATTGCCAGCCGAATCAACAAGGGGCAGGGATGCGACAGAGTTCCCCCGCAACTGTAGTAGGGAACCATGCAGGGATGCATCAACTATATCGCAGCTATCAGAGTGACTGACCGCTGGCACGCAGCAAGATCCCTGTGCGTCGGGACCTCGCCTCAAGAAATGCTCCAAGCTAGCGTCCCAAGAGCCCTGATCACGATAGCCGGAATTCACAACGCAATATATACCGCACATGTAAAATCAATATATGTTGGCTACAGAGTTTAACACCCCTGCAATACTGCTTGAGGCTTGTTTACAGCGCACCGCTGCGCTGTGAACAAGGTCACTCGTCTCGCCGGCAATCATCCAGAACAACGCAGCTAAACGCGGACAAGCTGCCGCTGGCTATCACCTATGATTGCGAGATAATTATGATGCCCAGCATTGAGTTCAGCGACGGCAACGCAAAGCGGGCTACAGGGCGCCAGCATGGTGGACTCTGAGGTACGTTACAGAGGTATGCTCCACAAGGTGGTGGAACATACGGGAATGAATTCATGGCAATGTAGCAAAATCGTTCACCATAGCCAAATGCAGTACGGAAGCTGAAACGGAACGCATGGTGGACGTCACTGAACAGCAAGCGCACAGAGCTCTGCAGAGTTGGTCAGGGCTCCGGCATACGTGCATGCCACACCCCACCTCACGCAACTTTGCTCCACTGCTTAGCAACAAATCAGCGGCTGAATGAAACAAAAACAAGTATAACCTCATTGCTGGATTCCTTATTACTACACCATCCTTCCAAATCGAATCAGGCAACAATCACAAGTGTGCAACGCACACATTGACACTTCAGAATTGAGCGACCATCCGCCATCTACTCATCATGCGTGAACACGCTCGACACCATGGTTTCATACTCGCTACAACACTGCAGCAGGAGCTACACGAAGGGGGACCTGCTCAGCAGTGGCCGGCGCAGGAGCGCTACCAGCTGCTACAGCGGGTATGTCCGCTGGAGAGGCGTTTGCGGCAACCATGGCTGCGCTGGCGGGCGGCAGCGTCTCCACCGCGGGAGCTACAGGGACAGGGGCTACAGAGGGAATGGCTGTTGGCCCGATTGCGGGAGGGTCGGCTGGAGGCGGCAGGGCGGGGGCAGGTGGGGCAGGTGCGACCGGAGCGGGGGCCGGTGGCAGGGGAGGGGGCGGGAGGGGCGGGGGCGGGGGCGGCGCGGGGGGGTTGGGTGCGCCGGGGCCGGGGTCGGAGATGTCGGTCGCACAGCGGCCGCGGCGGGGGGTGCGGCCCGGGATGCAGGGGGGCACGCCGGGGGCGGTGCAGACAGGCTCGAGGGGCCCTCCGCACGGTATGCAGCGGCCGTCGCTGCATGCGAGCGCGGCCGTGGCGCAGGCGGCGTCAGGGCAGCAGAGCTGAGCGGCGGTGCCGCAGGACGGCGCGGCGTTTAGGAGGCTGCGAGCGAAGGCGGGGAGGGCGGCTATGGAGGCCGGGTGCCGCAGGCCTTGCGCGTCGCTGTCAAGGGAGAGGTGGGGGGGGAGGGGCGTGGGTGGGAGGACGCGGGAATGGGCTGATGGGGCCGACAAGGCAGAGAGTGAGATGACGCTAAAGAGGGCAGTGAAAGGGGATATTGAAGGCCACCTGCATGGCCTGGATGCCTGAGTTGCACAGCACGTGTGTAACCGTCAAGGTTTGTCAAGAGCCGGTCTAGCTATTAGCAATTCAATGGCACAAACTCATAACGGAGCGGATGTGAGCGTCGTGTGTGGATGTTTGGCGTAGGGGGCTGGACGCGTTCAGCTTGGGGTGTGAGACCGAGTTGGAGCAGGCCTAGAGTGTTTGCTGCAGCAGCAGCTGTGTTAATGCGTGTCTGATCTGGTATTTGAGCTTAGTTTGGGAGTGGTCGGTGGTGGTTTTCTGGTGGGCAGGCAGGCTTCGAACGGTTGGATTCTGGCCTGCACTGTTGATGCCAGGCACGCGGATACAGGGAGATATCATAGTTAAACGAGGCACGAGATTGCAACGGCGAAGTGTTCTCAAATGAGGTGGTAGCTTGCTGGCTAGTTGCTGGCTGTTGGGTCAACCTGGGTGATGCAGGTGGTCAATATGTGACTGAACAGCACTAGCTTGGTGACTCACTGGTAGCCAAGCTGCTCTCCTCTCGCTGCCATTCACGTGCACCCGATTGGAAGAGGACATTTCTGCGGATGAGAGTACGTGCTCAGCAGGGCAGGGTGCAGGTTGGCAGTACTGACGGTATCTGCCACCATGGGTAGCTGTTTGAACCAGTGCCGGGCGTCAAATTTGCGAGCCATCCACTTGTGCATGTGTGACCGCTTAGCACTTCAGGCACTTCAGGCTACCGTGCTTGGGCTCTGGAGCTCCATGGAGCCGTTGGGAAGTGGCGACAGAATTCAGCTCAATCGTTGGCGTGACGACACATGACAGCTACGCGCAACTGCCGTGCAGCTCAAGCGCACTCGATCGAGTCGTGAGTGGACGAGTTTATGAGAGTGGCGAGAGAACTGATGAGTTAGAACTTCATGCTGCAGCGGCGTGCAGACACAAGGATGTTGAGCACTGCAGGCTTGGCCAACACCCCACCGAGGTCAATTTCCATCGCTGTTGGCATTCTGCAATGCCCAAGGATGGAGTCTTCATCAGCAGATCATGGACACTGGCACTGACAACACACACGCATGCATCGTCAGCTGAAAAAGTCGCAGCCACGATCGTGCACGAGCTTCGACCCCAAACTTCCCACATGTGCGACAAGTTTCGTTCACATCCAGTTCATGCACAAACGACGTCCAGCTGGATCCAGGGCGCGGCATGGCGAACGGTGCGGCTGCAGCTACCCCTGAATAACATTGTATGTGAATTGGTCATCGACACCCGGTCTCGCGGCTGTTAAGCATTGGTCATGGCACGCGCAAACATTGATCAGCCCAATGTGCGGCCGGAGCCTTGCAAGCCGCATACATCCCAAACAGATAAAATCTCACCTCATGTTGGAGCGATTGGGGGTTTGCAAGGCCTCTGAGGACTGCGAACGAAGAGAAACCGGCTGGAAACGGCCGGCCCGAGACGCACTGCGGTCCGATTCCTGAGACGACTTCTGACCACCTAGCGCAACATAAGCATTGTCGACCTGTGAAGTGAAGTATGGGAATCCATGCTACCGAATGGATCGATAAAGTATAAACTCACTGATTTCACACACTCGCGGACGGTGACGCCGGCACACGCCCCACGACGTGCGCATGCATCCTTCCGCAGATTCCGCATAACCGGTGGTGCATGCCGCGCTATGGTTACACGGAGATCAACGCGGGAGCCCGGCAGCGAGGGCAACAGCAGGCAAGCACATGACCAAACATTGGCTATGCTGGTTTTGGCAGCGGATGCATGAGCATGCAATAGACTGCTAGAAGCGCTACCACTGGTGTACATCGGGAGTAAAGCACAGTGCACGTTTGTGATCGCTACCATTACCGGATGTAAGGGAGGCTATTGAATCCTACGAGAAACACAGCACATGCAGGTCTGCTAGGCAGATTGCCACGGCCATAGCAACGGAGAAAGCAGCACAGTGATGTGAGACCTTCAGGCGTCGCTCAGCTGAGGCTGTCAGTGTGTGTTGTCAGCAACTCCCTCCACTAGCAACTCAGAGGATGGTAACAAACAAGCACATTCGGATGTTGCACCACAACGGCTGACGAGCAGAGAATTCATATGATGCAGAATGCTGCTGGAGCGGGTGCGGTTGCACAGAACCTCTGCCTAGACTTGCTCAAACATGGGGCTCTGCATATATGGCGCTGCACAAGGCCATTAGTCCATACAAATACCACTTGTAATATGTGAGCCTCATGCCAATCTTCATCTCGTACCACTTGATTACCAAGCCCGTAGCAACATTGTTGCTGGTCACAATGATGATGAAGCCGCTCTGCCTTGTGACTCGCAGAGTGCCTTCTGATGCTTTACCTGATGCTTTACTGGTGCTTTACCTTGGTCTGAACGAGGGTAATTCTTGTCAGTGGTCTGGTCTGCGGGTTGTCTGAATCAGGTTGAATCAGAAAATAGCGGTTCCGGCAGTGTTGCATTAAGGTCGAGGTATTCCACCACTAACATTCAATGATGCTGGTGGTCTATGCTTGGCTATCCGGGGCCGTGTGGTTGCTAGCATGCTACACAGCCTCTGCTATCCTGTTGCTATGTGGTTTATTTGTGCACATATCATCACCTGCCAGTCTCAAGCTACCTTGTCAGCTATGCAGAACGCGAATTGTTCAGCGTACCAAATTGCACTCTTTCACTTGACATGACTCATATGAAGGAAGCAAGGATGGTGCTCTCCTTGTTTGCAACACAAGAGAATCATGATTACAGCTGACCATGTAGGATGTATGCCAGTTACAACGTATCGTTCCATCAATCACTTTCGGCCTTTGCCTGGATGGGCGGCACTGCGATCCCTGGCGCCCCCCCGAGCTGAGAACTGCACCAAGTGCCCCTGCAATTTTGATATGGTTCACTTCAATTGTACAATCACTGCCAAAGCCATCATGTATAACAGAGGCTGCTCTAGCTCGCACACAGCAGCATGCCACCTTTGTTGCAGGTCGGGGTCTGCCCGAGGGTGCACAGCGCATACATGCATGGATGGCCAGCGCTGGGGCCGGCGGGAATTCGGGAGGGTTTATAAACACAGCAGCATACATATCGATCTTCGAGTTGAGTCAACCTCCGAGACCATTTTGGTCCGCTGTGATCCTCGCCTCAGAAGCTTCAATTGCGGCTTTGGTGTCTTTTGAAATGGCTAGCTGATGTTCAAGAAAGAGACTCCGAAGCTCTTCTCTGTTGACACCAGTAACAACTGCTTGCTTTCCCCTCCACCAAAAATATTTGCTGCACACCCGTTTTGCCGTAAAGTAACAGCACATCAATCCACAGGTCCAGTGGGCCGTTGCGGTAGTGCACGTTGGTGATCTGTCATGTCCGGATGCACTGGGTTGGTGTATTGAATCATGGCAATGCGTCTAGCAATAAATCAGTACCTGCAGATTCTGTTCCATTTCCAAGAGTATTCGTTGCACTGACGTGTTCTGGAGGGGCCTGTGCTTGGGCAGTGAGATTCATGTTGATGTTCAAGGCACACATACACCTGTTACAGTATTCACTCGATCGGCTTTAAGACCGTCTCTAACAAGAAGGGTACCTTGACAGCTGTTACACAAACACATTCTCGCTTTTGCAGACAGCCTGATGCACTGCTTAGCACAAAGTTTGCGAGCGTACGCCTGGCTGTGCCAGTAGGCCGATCACGAGCATTCGAAGCACGCTTAGAACTGCACCAACGTGTGTACTTTGCAAAGCTGGGCACCCATGCCACATCTGTTGAAGAACAGCACACAGCCGCCCACAATGGCTGGCAGTTCATTGGAATTCCGCAGTCGACTGTCATCATAACCCATGAGGCCCCATGGTCACGACATTTAGCTTCATGACTGCCATGCTCGCATGTGCGAGCTCCATGCAGGAGCAGCTGCCGGACACAGTGCCCGGGTCCGGACACCATGCCCGGCATACAGGGCTGGCACCATGCCCAGCTGCAAGCCGTGTTGGTGTATCGTGCTGGCCACCATGCACAGCTGCAAGGTGCGCCCAGATCGACCTGGCACAAAGCCAGCCCCTGTGCAGCTGTTGCCGCCCCGAGGCATGTGCCGCCCACAAGGCATCCGGTGGGGCCTACACCAGTGCCTACACCAGTGTGAAGCCGGGCCTACACCAGTGTGAAGCCGTCGATGGCGAGCTTGTTGCGGTCCTCCACGCTAGAGCTGTGAACGTACACAAACTTGCCAGAGTCCCCAAACTGCGAGCGGTCGCGGGCCATGCCGCGCGCGACGCTCTCCGCGCTGGGGCAGTCCACAAACGCCTCGCCGGTGAGCGCGCCGTCCCGCGACTTGACCAGCCGCACGTGGCCCTCGCCGATCGTGCAGCCCTCCAGGAACTGCATGCCAGCACGAAACGAGGTGAGATCGGTCAGGCTGAGCTAGCCTGGGTGGCTGACACATACGGGCATACCCACATGTCGCGCCAGGAAGGGGCAAGCCATGCGAGGCTGACCACAGTGCTTCGTGTGCGTTGTGGAAAGTGGATTGTGCTCGCAACACGAAAGGTGCCTCATGGGGTAAACTCCTGTTAGATACTGTGCACGGAATGCCTGGTGCGTTGTAGTCAAGACAATAAAGCAAGGGCTGGGGCATGGTGTGGAGGGACGGCGTGTTGCTGCATGGTGCTGCGGCAGCGGAGCACTTGGACCGCAGGCACTGCTGATGCTGTCAAACACTCATGCAGCCAAACGGTGATTGAGTCACATCATGTGGAGAGATCATACTATTCAGGGACACATGGAGAGAGAGCCGGCTGCAGCCAGGCAGGTGGCAGCGGTGCATGCATGTGAGAGGGGGCAGCTGGTGCCGCACATTGACGATGTCGAACTTGGCGGTGCCTTCCGGCAGGTTCTGGATGCGGAGCACGTAGCCCGCGGAGGACGCGCTGTTGGACATGGCGTTGGCGGCGGCGGCGCCGGGCACGGCGCTGCTGACGGCGTAGCCCGCGCCGACGAGGGCGGCTGGGAGCAGGTTGGGGTAGTGCGTGGTGGCGCCGCTGCCGACCTGCAGCACCGGCTTGCACGTTGCGCTTCGCGCAGAGGCGCTAGTGTAGGTTACTGTAGTAACCTCACGCATGGGCTAGCTGACACCAGCGTGTCGCGATGTCAAAGATGTCTCAACCATCGTGAATGGGTCTGACTGGACAGTGTAACTGGACAGCATGCGCTAATGATGCAACTGCGCAGAGCAACGGCGGCAGGCAGCGCTGCTCGTGGCTGACAGCGGCCCGGCATGAAGCCATCAGGAACAACCAACACGAGCTGGACAAAGCTGCTCCGCGTGGACTGCGTTCGGCAGACAGCAGCAGAGCCTGCTCATCCTTGTGTAGCACACACGACCACATGGCACGGCACATCACAATACGGCACAGCACACCATGAAACATCTCGCGCAGTTCACCCTGACGACACGCAATATCAGCCACCACAAGCACGGCGCCGCACCTGCCCCATCGCCGCCGACCCCGAGTTTGGGTTGTCGATCACATACTTGTGGTCCACCCACTCCCCCCCTCGCATCTTCTCCCACAGGTCGTCCGATATGAACTTGGCCGTCACAGTGTTTGCCTCAAAGGTTCGGCCGTTCATTGCGGCCTTTGCGGCCTCGCACAGCGCCTCCGACTCAAACCGCACAAAGCATGGTGCCGGCTCCTCGTTCGGCACCCACAGCGGTGGCTCCGGCACGACGCACGCGACGACGCCCCCCGTAGCCGCACACTCTTCCTCCACCTCTTCCCTCAGTTCGTCCCGGTCGACCTGCTCGCGCACCTGCCCCACCGACAGCAGGTTCTCCATGAACAGCGTCAGCGTCGGCTGCAGAGCACACAGCACACGCTCATTCCCTCCATCACGTATGTTTTGTTCCTTGACCCGCTTGCTCATGCTTGCCGCTGTTTCGTCACACGCAGCCGGCGCATAGAGCGTGCCAAGTCTGAGCTGCAGATGCCCTCGTACGGGAGATGGTTGCTTGGGAAGCGACAGTGGCGTGGCAGACGATTTTGACAGGGATGTCATGCAAACATGACATTGCTTTGCTGCCCCAGAATTCATAGACTGTCTCAGGACAGGGGGGTGCAGGGATCAAACGCATGTCTGCGGGGGACTTGCGCAGCATGCACTGGCCGCGCACGGACAATCGCAAACCAAACTGTGGTCCACCTCGACATGGCGCCAGGAATGGACAGCGCAGCAAAGGTACATGAGCTCTCCCGGTACTATCAAGCACTACAGCGCATGCCAGGCATGCCGTTCTGAGCACCACAGCTGCCGCATGGCCTGTCTGACATGCCGCAGACGCCGGCCTACATGCCAGGCGAAGCCCGCCAACAGACAACACAGCCAACACAGTCCACAGTGCAATGGAGAACCACAACACAGAGCGCACTGCTCAAGAAACAGGTTGCACGATGCACACAGCAGAGGGTGGGCAGAGTGCGTGAAGAGGCATGCCCCCTATACTTGCAAATTAATGGACCACCTCATCTGACATATGCTCTCAGGAGTGTTCATCAAGGCTGATGTACTTGGCAATGCCCAGCCAAAACAACACAGATGAGGGGGTTCAATACTTGGCGGGATTACAATACGAAGCAAGGGCGGGCCGCGGCGCACCTTATTGGCCTCTATCTTAGAGCCCGGTGGCGGCTCGATGTAGCCCTTCGGCCGGCCGACGTTGATCTCGCGGCCGCCGAGGTTCACTTTGTCGAGCTTCATCGCCTCCGCAGCGAGCTCCTCGGTGCGGAGCTCCACAAAGCCGAAGCGCCCCGAGCCGTCCATCGTGACGCTGACGACCGGGGGCCGCGTCACAGGGTCGGCAACAAAGTGCGCGAGCGCGGCGTTGAAGAGCTCGCGCAGCATGAGGTCGCTGATCTGGCCGATGACGAGGTTGCCGACGTAGACCTCCCGCTGCTTCTTGTTCGCCGCCATCGCCGCGTTCAGGCCGCCCGCGCCGTTGTTCAGCAGCACCTACACGCACACACAGATGCGAGGGGAGCCGAGTGTGATGCATGCACAGATGGTGATGCACTTATTGCGGGTTTCTGCGCGTCACGGTTCCGTCATTTCGTGTCATGTGTGCTGTGGCGTGTGCTTTGGTCCCGATGTTCTCGAGCACTCTTTTGTAACGACATACTCAAGCCGGTCGTAACTGATACGACTCCTATACGGGCACTGTGCCGTTGTTCTGCTGCACCTGTGCATGTGCTGAGATGGATTGTAGCTGATACAATCTGGAGCCGGCACTGTGCGATGGGAAAAGCAATCCGATGGAACGAGGTTCTTGGCTGAGCTTGTGTCATCACCTGCCGTTTCAGCTTGGTGTTGACACAGATGCAGGGCCGATGTGTACTGAAGGTGCTGCATCTGTGGAGCGGCTACAGCAGCTGAGACTCGACCTGGCAGCTGCCACCTGGCGCTGACTGGCGCGTGTGGTGCTTCGCTGCAAAACAAAAAAACAAAAACAAACATCGGATATCCCGCCACACCCGGACGGCCATCGGTCACAGCGCCTCTGCGAGCAGGGGCGGGCGAGGGAACAACACGTGAAACAGAGGCCCGGGCGGGAGAACAGGGCAAACGCTGATTCATGTGCAATGTAGCCTCATGTAACCTCATGTGCAATGTAGCAATGTAGCTGGTCTCACCATGCCCATGAAAAGCCCAGATAAGAACATGCATTGCTACGACCGGCACATCTTCTGCAATAAGTGCCCTGTGTCAGGCTCCTTCATGGCAGCAGCTTGCAGCACCTATCAACGAAGCCAGTTGCAGTCGCATTGACAAGAGGCATTCACGCAGATGCAGCCCAGGGGGCTTGTCAAATGCGGGAGATGCACTGCGCGTGTCACAATACGTATGGATGTGCATGCTATTCCTCGATGGTGGCCAACCTGGTGCGTGCCCTCTCCTGGGCTGTGCAAGCCTTGTCCATAACACCGGCGGCACAGTGTGTTCGATGCACACCTGCTGACGCTGGAGCTGCCGTTGCATCTCCGCTTGCTGGAGAGCTTCTAGTTGCTTCTGTTGCTCAGGTGTGAGTTGAGCAATGGGCGGGCCCATGACCCGTCGCCGCCTCTCTGCATCCCGATCATATCCACCACCTCCCCGATCCCCACCGCTAGCTCTGCTATCCCGGTCCCATGCGCTTCGGTCTCTCTTGCGTTCACCGCGTGCATCGGAGTAATCGCTGTCTCTCCCTCTATCACGGTCCCTGTCTCTGCACAAGACAGCCAGTTGCCTGAGGCAATTCATAAATACCGCGCATTTCGATCTCTGACAAACTGAGTAGCTTCATTATGCAAAGCATGACGCTGACCGCGCCGGGACGGCCTATCAACAGCATGAACTTGAACTCATAAATCAATGCAGGCACCAGACCTGGTGTCAGACGAACAGCCTCAAACATCATGCATGCTGACTTGATTTAATTAGTTTTGGTTTAGACAGGAGGACGAACGTCTGACGACGACAAGCTAGGCGGACAAAGTCCAGCGCAGAACGCGAGAACGCTGGCTCTAGAACTGACAAAATTCGATCAGACAAAACCAGACATTGTGCAAGCGACTTTGACTGCGTGGGACATACCCATGATCTCGCCTTCGTTCTCTGGATCCCGACCGCGTTCGCCTTCTGTCCGCGGGAGATGTGTCGCGCCTCCTGGGAGATCGATCCCTACCCATCCGGGCTAGACGAGGTTTACGATCCAAGAACAATCAGTAGACTTTCGTAATATCGAGTACTTGAATCAAAGAACTTGATCGTGCATGACCTTCCGACGCGAGCGTTGCGCAACTCAGTTTGTACAGATCGCCCAATACGAATCAGTAGCATTACAAGCAGCAACATGTACAATCTCGGTAACTTGACAATATTCCCAGACTGTTTATGTAATAGGCCTGCCGGCATCCGAGAAACCCTCGTCAGGCTGCCCCGCGGCACGCAAGCTCTGCAACACACCCCGCAAGCCACTGTGGCTTTAAAGCATGCACATGAACAACATTGACCAATTGATGATGTAACAAGTTACATGAACAACATTTACCAAGTCAAGATGTGACATTTGCAGCTTAGGTCTTCACTCGGACCGAGCACACATCCTGATCACGCACACCATGGCACTAGACTGGTGAGATTGTGATTGCACATGCCAGCAGTGTATAGCACGTTTGTACACTGCATGCTGTCAGCCGCACACACACCTCGCTACGGTCAGCGGCTGCACACAGACCTTGATGCACTCGGCTGCCGCACACAGACCTTGGTGCGCGCGGCGGCCGCACAACGGCGTCTAGGACGCCGCCGCCGCCGCCGCCGCCGCCGTCGTGACCCCCCCCCCCCCCCCTTCCGGGCGGCCGTTGCGCAGCGGGTTTGGCAGAAGGGGTGGCAACGTCTAGGGTCACATTGGTAATGGGGCGGGCTCAAACGCGCATAAAGATTAACCTTGATTGAACCAATAGGCTCGCTGCATTGTGCAGGCTAGCTGCAGGCATGTCAACACAGGAAGCTTGGTGTTAGTTGATATACATTGTCGGACCTCAATGTGCAACATGTGTGGTCCAGGTGGGAACTGGTCTGATGGAACGCTTTGACATGCTGAAGATGCTGGCATGTGTTGCAAACGCAGGGAGTGCAAGGAGTGTGGTGGCTGACAATGGCATAGCTGCCACAGCAGTCAAACATGGAACATGCCCTACTCGGAAAATCTAGTTGCATCACTGTAGGCGCAACCGGAGACAAAGATGACTTGGCTTTGATGATGTTGGAACGTTGTGATGGATGCTGGACTCAGCTGATCGAACAGGGGGCCAAGAACATCCCGAAAGAGTGGCTCAGCGTCCAAGCAAGTTCTCGCACGCCACGTGTGAGCTAGAGAAGCTATTGCAGCGCGCAGAGCGACTTTTTGGTTTTTTTCAAACACGATCAGTGGGTAAACGCCCGAGCTCAGCTGAGCGCCTTAAGCCTGATCGACGTTTCACTAGCCCACGAGCGACCTGTCGTGTGCAAGCCAGCACCACCTTTGGATGCGCTGAACCCACAGCATCCCACGCGTCGAAGCCGGCACATCTTGATCGTGCGAGGCCGCGCGAGGGCAGTCAGGCCCATCGGACGCGTTAGCTGTGGCGATGGACATTGATCAGCATCGACCCGTACACAGTTTCAACAGATGGTCGAGGAAGGGAGGATTTGCTTTCACAAACCTGCCATATGGACATTTGAAACGTCCTTTGATGGAGCATGGCCACACAGGCGCGCGCTCGTGTGCATATGACGCAAGTGCAGCATAATAAAAACGCGGGCATGTGCGCAGCTCGCCATCACCCACGATACTGCATCGCTGCAGAGGCATGCAATCCAGAATTTACCATTCTTGCGCTTCCACAGACTATATAATGGCAATGTGCGTCGCAGATCGTCGCATCTGGCGTAATTGTCCTAGAATTCAAATTCTGCTTGAACACTGCGTCTGGTGCAACATTGTCTACACACATCTCCAGCGAAGCACCGGCTTGCCGCAATGAGCACTCCGGGCCCTTTCGTGCATCATGCTGTCAAAGTTAATGCTCCAGCGAAGGTGCTGTGGGACAAGCTCGTGCTGAAGATCAGGCGCCCCGACTTGTTCGTTCCGGGAGTGACCAACGTCGAAGTCGTCAAGGAGTTCTCAGAGCTCAGCATAGAGCGCAAGATGACAATCGGCGGCGAGAAGGTCGTGCATGAACTAATCACCGCGGACCCACTCACAAGACATGTGATTTTTAAGACAGTAGGGGACGACACTTTCCGTGGTGTTGTGACCAACACCATGTTTGAGGAGGGCGACGACCTGTACCTAGACTACACCATGAACTGGATGTACCTGTCCGGTGACGGACCTGATAAACAAGCTGAGATGCAAGAGCTGATGGAGAAAGCCGTAACGCACACGAAGGAGGTAGCAGAGGAGGCAGCCAATGAAGCCGCAGCTTAGACAATGGTTTGTGGATGTAGCCTATGCACATTTTGATGTGTATGACCATGTGTATTACCTTGTAAACATTGATGTGGATGTGTCTGGTTGCATCTTTGAGCAGACACTATGTGCAGAAGTGTGCATGGTATGTCGTGCACACATACCCCCTACACCATATTTCTCAAGTATTGTCTGCCATTTCGCGCACAGACAATTTTTATGTATCGTACCTGTCACACGAGTGTGAAACATGGTATTATGGGTCCCCTCCTGCCTACAAGGGGCTTGAACAAGGATACACCAGTATGATATGTGCAAATCAAGCACTTACCCAACCCATCATCCCATGCAAAGGAACAGATCGAGTCATGCCAGGTTTTGGACACTGCCTATGGCATCATGCTCTCACTACTGTTCCCGGTTATTGCAGCCCAGTGCAACTGCTCAAGTATGTACATGGTGCAGGCCATACTAGCCTGAAGGCAAGCTTAACTCCATGCAGTATGGCGATGTGTACACTACCAGACATGGGGGAATATACAGATTAACTCATTACTAACAACATGCGCAGGCAATACTGAGTTGTCTCGCAGCATGGCAACAAGCCTGATCTAACACAGTCGTGGTAAGATCCGTAAAACCATGACAACAGTTAGACAGCTTCACTGCGAGAACTGTACATCTGGAAACCTGATGGCTCGGTGTTCATGTGCAGTGCAACACAGCAACAACCCACAGCTAGTAGCTCCGCACATGTGCATGCCAATGCAGTGAGCATGCAGCCAGAGCAAAGACACGTGCACACCCAACCTGGTACTGTACTAATGATCAAACAAACAATTCGGCCTGCCAGCCACGCTGCATCCACGCCATTTACAATAAACAGCACTGACACATTCCACTCTCTTCTGTCTGTCTCGCACTCGCTTGCACATACTCACAAGCACCCCCAGCTACACCCTCGCCAAGGCAGCCGTACTGCTGGTCCCAACACCAGGGCAGCGCCACGCCATGGCTTGGCGTGTCGGCGCTTAGTAGGTGTACCCCTTCTCGTACATGCCCTGCGCGGCGGAGGCATCCTCGCCCTCAGGTGTGTACTTGCCGAGCTGCGCCTCGCTGTTGGCCTTGGCGCGGCGCAGCAGCGCTTGCTGCGCGGAGTCGCGGTTGTCGTCCTGTCCCTGCCACGTCTTGAGGACGGTGTTCTGGAGGGCGCGGGCGTAGCTGAAGGACACGTGCCACGGGTTGGGGGTCACGTTCATGGCGTTGAGGTTGAGGGTTGCCTCGAGCTCGGACTGGCCGCCAGAGAGGAACATGATGCCGGGGACGGCGGGGGGGACCCGGCGGTTGAGCATCTTCAGGGTGTAGTCCGCGACCTGGTCAGGGGTGGCACGGTTTGGGCACTCGGCGCCGGGGGTCACCATGGCGGGCTTCAGGAGGATGCCCTCGAACATGACTCCGTTGTCAGCCATGTACTTGAAGGTCTCGGCCCAGGTGGCCTGAGCAACCTCGAGGGTTGCGTCGATGTCATGGTCGCCGTCGAGGAGCACCTGTGAGAAAGCCAGTGGGTCAGTGGACATAACAGGTGTGGTGGTCAGTTGTGAGTGATATGCCTGAGAAGGTGTCCCTGGCTTGGCTGGCACACGACAGGTGTAGTGTCAGACCACAGGTATACATCGGACAGTACATTAGCCATTGCCTGTGGTCAAATGGAAGTGTTTGTTTGTAGGAAGAGGGCATCTCTGAGGTGGGAATATGGCACGCACAGTGCGTGTGTGCCCTTGGTCAACTGTTGACATGCGTGCATGACGCGGTGACAGCAGATGCGCTATAGATGTGGGATGATGTACCTCGGGCTCAACGATGGGGACAAGGCCGTTGGCCTGACAGATGGCTGCGTAGCGGGCGAGGCCGTAGGCGCAGTCACGCTGAGCGATCATGGAGGGGCCAGCGGGGATGGACACCACGGAGCGCCACTTTGCGAAGCGTGCGCCAGCCTTATAGTACTCAGCGCAGCGCTGCGCAAGGCCGTCGAGGCCCTGGCACCAGGACTCGCCGTTGGAGCCGGCCAGGGGAACAAGTCCCTTGTCGACCTGCACACATACGGCTGAAGCGTTGAAACCCTCCCCAGAATTCCTGTTCAATTGCATCTGATATCCAAAGCGGTGGCAACGCCTACTCCGTGTGGCGGACCTTCACGAAGCATTTGCGTGACGATTCGCTGACGAATGCGTCTTTGCCTTTGATTCAGCACAGACTTGTCACCCAGCAACTTCACGAGAATCGACAAAACATGCGCCATTCATTCGTGCCAGAAACTTGCGTCCTTGTAAACGATGTACGCGATTCAAACGAGAACCCGCAAAGTAGTATTGAAGTTCGACAGATCAGGATGTCGAATCATCGCAGATCAGCAATACCCACAAACCCGCTTGCAGCATTGTTCTAGGGGAGAAGAAGATCCGACGCTTACTGCTGTCCGCGGCAGGATGACCACGCCGACCGGGCAAAGAGAGCACGGGTGGAATTGTCACGTGATTCCAAGATGGCCTGACAATTTGCGACGCCGATGGACAGTATTACCATAAATTCACAACTACATACGCGAAAATAGTATGCTGCATGATTGGGCAGAGTCCTGCGGGCGCTGCGGGCAGTTTCATCCGTGCCGCGCATCCTCATCGGGCATGCTTTGACTGTGACTCGGTTGGAACGCGCGCCGAACGAGATTCAAATTCAATTGCGCGAGAACACAGCATCTGTTAACTTACCTTGATACCGGCGACGATGCCTTGACTGTTGAGCTCCTCAACCATGGTCTTGCCGGTGGAGCAGGACTGGAAGAGGGTCTCCTCGAAGAGGATAGCACCGGAGATGTACTCGCCCAGGCCAGGGGTTGTCACGAGGAGCTCACGGTAGGATCGGCGGTTGTCCTCGGTGTTCTCAACACCGATGGAGTCGAGGCGAATGCCGCAGGTGCCGTTGGACTCGTCCATGGCGAGGATGCCCTTGCCGGCGGAGGCAATGGCGTTCTGCACAGCATGTACAGCAAAAATTAGCAACCTATGTCAAAGATGGATCGTCTGGCAATGGCCCTAGCGCGTACGCACTGGCATCTGAGCCAGCGGGCGGACAGCCTGTCCGGTGTGCCGACCTCGGTCTACGGCAACGCACTCAGCACGGAGCAACGAGCACAGGGGAACTTACAGCAGTCTGGATGAGCTCCTCATCGTACTTGCCAGCCTTAGCAGCCACCTGGCGCTGGTTGCGAGCGGCGACAGGGTTGAGCTTGGCGGTGGAAACAGCGGCTGAGAACATCTTGATAGTTGTTCGAGGAAGGTGATAGAGAACGGGGTCAAGGGGATGCGCGACTACAGGTGTGCAAAGGCGTTGTGCTTCATTTATGTTGGGCTCGCGGGCGGTCCAAACGTACCCGCAGCGCTGCAGCGCGCTGCTGCGGCATGTGTGAACATTCCACTGCCCGCTCTCGATACCTCGGACTGCGCAAAGCCTGCGGGCATTACAGCCAGACTGCCGCAATCCCCACCACACGTTGAATGATTCATCAACTGACTTTATGACGATCAATGTTTGAGCTCGCTTGCCGTGAATTGTGCGACACGCTCTGCATTGATTCCAGATATACTGTTTTTCACGGATGTGCAAACTACACCTGCGCCCACCTGCGCCTGTTATGTCACACTCTGTGACGCGCATGCCTTCTGCAGCTGCTATGATCTCGGTACTAGGGCTGTTTCTCCGTGGGTTGGTGATCCTTCACGGTCGACCACTGCAGCGGGATCGGTGGGCCGCGCTGTTGCACACCGCTCCATTCACAGAGCACCTCCCGATTCTGACGGTTTATTAGGCATGTAGAAAGTTTTTGTTTCGTTTCACAGCACAGCTGGATTCATTTATGTCCGCAGTCAATGCTCGCCCGAGTGCATTCGCTGCCGCAGGTTCGCTTGCTGTGCATGCGTATCTCGAGGTATATGAAATGAACGCGCGCTTTGCGGTCACACTCAGCATGAAGCCATTACCCGTGTCTCTCCACATGGGCTGCGTGCGACTGTCTGTGCTCAATGAGCCGGAAACCTGTGAGACGTCGCTTGGAACCCACGTGTGTCGTTTTTCTTGGACGGTGCCCACGGTGGAATCCCAGCTGCGGCATCTTTGAACAACGCGCGCATAGCGCGCGTTCGGCAGCAGAGTGCGCAGCCTCGCCGAGCTGCATCATTGTCCATTATGTCCGCAGATATGTGATGTGTCATATACGGTGCACTGCTCCCTGTACTGATCCGTGATATGTGCACAATGCAAACAGAACATCCAGAGCCAACATGTAGCGCACTGCGGGACCCGCAAATGTGCAACGCTTGCTCGACCCTCACGGTATAAGACAATTAGTGACTGTGTGGATACTTCCGCGACATTTGCAGTGACTATGACGCGCGAACAACTGATGCAACCTGTAAACAGTCGAAGGCACAAGTGCTGTAGCGATACATGCCATCTGCTGGAGTACATCGGCGATGCCAGTCCGTGCCACAGCAGCCGCTCTCAGCGGCAGGCCCTTCTGACTGTTACACATGGGCGCCCATGTGTGACAGTCAGTAGGGCGTTGTGCCATAGCAAGAGTTCACTTGCTCACGTGAGTCAAGTCTACATAGGTGATGGATCTGCTGCAGTCCAGCAGCTCCAAGCATGCTCCTCCACGTCACAAACAACACCACGCAGGGCTTACAAGAGCAGAAATACCACAATATCACACCATCTGGGCTAGCTGAACAGCCGTGAGCCAGCCACGATGGCACCACATGCAGAAATAAACAACCAATCCAACATGAACCACATTTCATCCCCACCAATCCAAAGCGCCTCACAGCAGCCTGTGTCACCGCCAGATGCTGACCCCCCAGCTGTAAGTTCACGGCCGAGTGTTTCCGCACACAGCGGCATCGATGGACACCTGTATCAGTAGGTGTTTGATCAGGCGGTCGCATGGGTACAGTACCTAACCAGATCCACTCCCACCCTTCCCAGCTCCGTGCACGGCAGCAGCACTGCCGCTCTGCTGCTGCACATCCTCACCACCGCTCCCATCACCGCTCCCATCACCGCTCTCATGGCCTTGCAAACCAACAGGTGCAACAGCTGCTCCACCCGGTGCATGCTGCCTGCCAGCATCCTCCGGCCGCTCACTGGTCCCCACCCCGACGCGGCTCCCTGGCGCATCCCCCCCCGCGGCCGGACCGCTTCCGGCCGGTTCCGCGCCTCCATGTGGAACGCCGCCGGCAGCCGCAGCGTCACACCCGCTGCCGCCTGCTGGAGGGGCAGGTGCGGAGCCGCCCGGCGCAGCACCGGCGGCCGCGTGCGGCTCCACACTGGCCGCCGCGTGCGGCTGCGGACCGCCACCGGTACCGCCACCGGTACCGCCACCGGTCGCAGGGGCGGCGTGCGGCCGCTGCAGGCGGTCATCGAGGGACGCGAGCGCGTCCGGGAGGGTGTGTAGCATGCGGTTGTAGAACTCCTGCGCGTCGCCCGCCACATCCACCTTGCCGCTCTCCACCTGTAGCAGCCCGCGTGGTGGTGTCAGGCTGGACACAGCCCGCGCAGTGGTGTAAGAGTAGCTGCATGCCCGAGGGAACAGAGCAGCAGCGGGGGCCACGTGGCTTGCGCCGCTGCACATGCAACTCCCGGCTTTCATACAGGCGAGGGCACGAAAGCCTGTACCTATGACTTGCATGCGCCGATGTGCACGTCGATAGGCACCTGCCGCGTCGACGGGTACCTGCCGTTTTGTTGTGCAGGCTGTGGAGCTGGGCACCCTCCTGAAGCAAGAGTCTTGACCTGCATTACTGATTTCTTCCTCCCTGCGCAGCGCTGCCGCGCAGCCTGATGGTGCTTCATGTCCGTTCGTAGCACACAGCGTGAAGGACACGTTTTTGTGCAATGCTGTCCGCGGCTTCCAAGGACACGTTGCAAGGAGTGGCCGTTGCATGGGCATGCCCTCTCACACAGGCGAGCCCGGTGCTGCGGACAACAGCGCTCGGTGTCTTCGGTGTCGTGTCAAGTGTTCGTGCAAGGCGACAGTGTTGACGAACGGTGTGTGCAGTAGAAGCGACACCGCACGCAGCAGGCGGCACACCTCCTGTGTGCCCTGCGCGTAGCCCAGCATGAACTCTGACAGCGCAGCACGCAGCGTGTCCACGCGGTCCCTCGCAAACTCAAGTAGCGCCGGCGTCAACGCCGTCAGCGTGGCGCGCGCTGTGCCAAAGATCTGCCACGCGTCGGCGGCCGCAGCACGCATGTCCTGCACGGCCGCCCGCACCTCCTCGTCGCTCCTGTGCTGTGCTTGCTGCGAGGGCGGCCGAACAGCCACAGCGCCTGTCGTGGCGGGATCGCAGTGATCGCCAGCGTCTGTGCCTGCATGCGCTGCGGTGGTACGGCCGTTGCTCAGGACATCCTCAAGCATCGGACGTCTCAGCCATGTGCGGTGTCATTTAATAGCAATACAGCGCTGCATCGGATTCTTGGAGGCAGGATTGGAAGCAAGTTTGTCACACAGCAGCCACACAGTGCAAGCAGCATGCGTTCTTATATGCAGTGCATTTGATGCACTGACCTCAGGGTCTGGAGAATGGCCGTCACGTTTGCAGTGCGCGGTGCCTCAAACCCTGAGGCATCCAACCCAGAGGGTCTCCAATTGTAAAACTGCCCGCACCACCAGGCAGCCGGCGTGAATTCCTTTTTGATACGGCACCGGGCGAAACAAGTAGTCGTGCAAGGCATAACCCGCCATCACGCATGCATGGGCCATATGCACACACAGCACCTGGCCGCAGCACACCTGCCGCGTCGTTCTCGCCGCTGGCCCCGTGCTGTGCTGCGACATCCACAGGCAGCAGCAGCTGCGCCGGCCGTGCGACATCCCACCGACCGTCCCCGTCGCGCACCATCACAAAGTTGCGCCAGTGCGTTGGCCACGGAGGCAGGTCCCGCGGCGGCACCGACCGCACGGCCGGCAGCACGCGCGCCGCGGCATTCCGCACGCGCGCCGCCGCGAATGCCCAGAGCTCCTCATGCACAAAGGGGTACTCATACAGCGGCACGTGCGCAGCACGCGCGTCGCGCACGATGTCATTGAGCGGCAGCGTGCGGCACTCCCCTCGCTTCATGTCCTCCGCCCTGCACAGAGCAATCACCTACAGAACCGTACTCTCGCCATACATTGAACCCCTCATCTGTGGGTTTTTGCTGTGCATTCCCAAATACACCAGCTTCAATTGACACATTTGAGAGCAATTGTCTGATAATGGTCTACTGTTTGCAAGTAAAGGGTAGTGTTGTGCCAACAAGCCGCAGCATGGCACAGCACAGCATGCCAGCAACTGCAACGGTGCTGGACTGCTTGTTTATGCATGTGCGGCACCCAGAGCGCCCGTGCATGCCAGGCTCAGGCGCCCGGCAGCTTCCAGCGATCGCTAGATCACCAGTGCCCGCGGGAACTGGCTGACTGCCCGTACACAGAGCGCATAGTGCCACACAGGCCAGCCTACCGCCTTGATCAGCTGCATGCCAACCGCAGTGGTGGGTCATGCGGCAACTCCACTGTGGATGCTGCACTGCACAGCGTGCAAGAGGCACACATGACGTTGTCACGCTGACACTCAGCCAAGATGTGCATGTGACTGTGTCATGCTGACACTGACTGACATGCTTACGGCTGTGTGGCCGCACAGGTGCGTCTGCAGCGCAACTGCGCAAGCTGTGCTATAGAATTACTACTATTTGTAACAGCCACTAACACGCACTGCCACCAGGAGGCGCACCAGCGCAGATATGCCCGCCGGAACTCCACCTCAGCGTTGGTCGGCGTCGCGTGGCCGAACAGCAGCACGTTGTCCAACCACATCTCCCACACCGGCAGCCGCCGCAGCAGCGCTGCGTACGGCGCGACCGTCCACGGCGGTGGCGCCGGCGGTGTGCCGGGGGGGTTGGGCAGGCTGCTCGGGTTGACGTACTCCGGGAAGTTGTACCGCCACCAATGGTACGTGCGCTCGAGATACTGGAACGTTCCGCTGAACTGGCGCAGGTACTCGACCTCGGTGTGCACACGGTACCGCACGTACCTGCAAGCGGGCTGGTGTGAGCGGCGCCTGTGCGGTAGTGCTGCGGGCGCAGTGCATAGAAGATGCATGGCGTAGTGATCAATCACTGATGATCAGTGGTCGTAGTGTGCCAGACTGTGCGTGCGGCGGTGAGTGCACGGAAAAAGTCATGCTTGTGCTGTAATCACAGCTGCAAATAGAGGGGCTACTGCAATCACAGATGGCTGCAGAGGTGCTGCAATCACAGATTGCGGCACAAGCATGACCGTTTCCATGCAATCACAGCAGCAGATAGAGGGGCTGCTGCTGGTGGGGCTAGTAGAGGGTTTACTAGAGGGGCTGCAGGTAGAGAGGCTACTACTAGAAGGGCTGCTAGAGGGGCTTCAGATAGCGGGGCTACTACTAGAGGGGCTACTAGAGGGGCCACTAGAAGGGCTACTAGAAGGGGTGCAGATAGCAGGGCTACGACTACAGGGCCTACTTGAGGGGATACTAGAAGGGCTACTAGAAGGGCTGCAGATAGCAGGGCTACGACTACAGGGCCTACTTTAGGGGATACTAGAAGGGCTACTAGAAGGGCTGCAGATAGAGGGGCTACTAGAAGGGCTGCAGATAGAGGCGCTACTGGAGGGGCTTCTAGAGGGGCTACTAGAGGGGCTGCACATCGAGGGGCAACATCTGGTGGGCGCTGCCGAGTTCCTCACCAGTGGCACTCGGTTCTTGGCGGACAGGGACAGTGCTACGCTCATTGCTGGCGTGCCATGCCAGTGGCTGATGCATGCGCGTGGAAGCTGCTTATTGTATGCGCATACGGGTCCGATGAAGGACGTGACGGAGCCTGTGGTTGCAGAGCAGCGTTCGTTGCTTGTGCAGGAAGCCGGGCACACATGGTTTTGGGTGTGATCGGCTGGGTACCGGGGGTTGGCAGTGCCAACTTGTTGAACTTGCCACCAGATTGTTGGGACTCAGGCCACTGAATCATGGGCTACCGGAGCACCACCTATTCCGACATTTTTCGTAAAGCATGGCTGACTGAGCGGCTTGCAGGGGAAATGAGTTGTGGTGTGTGGCAAGCACGTTGGTGGCATACCCCTGTATGGCTCTGACACGCTTGAGGACGCTCATCTGGGGTGGAACGCTGCCGTTGGCATGACATGGAGCGCTTCCTGGCCTACTTCTGGAGTGTGGAGTAACAGTGATGCGCTCATTGACTCAGGTGCTGCCTGCCTAGGGGCCAGGAACTGTCATGAGCGCCGCCAGGAATGGCGACGATTGAGTGACTGCCATCCGGATGATATCGTCTTCCAGCACTAGAGGGGTACATGTGGCTGCACAGAAGGCGTCGGCGTCCCTGTATGTGGCTCGGTGTGTTGGCAAGGGAAACGGATCACCTCTGGCTGTGCACAATCACAGCCATGTGTGCCGCACAGGACACTGCTGCGCACCTTGAGCTTGTGCACACGTACACAGTAGGGCCATCAGCACCCACAATGCGGGCTTGAAAGCGCCCAAGCGTTCCGTAAACGATCGTCAAAAGCTTGTCGATCAGCGCCTGGTATTCAGTGGCTGTTTTGTTCACCAGCAAGCGCTCCCCCTCCCTTTCAAAGACTCTGCAAGCACTACTCAGAGTGTGAATTTCATGAATGGTGTTATTTGATGCTAAAGGCACGCTATAATGCGTCGGGGCGCACATGTCAACGCGATGATATACCGACTCAACTCGGACGCATGCAGTCCATTGCGGCATCACGTCGAGAGCAACTGTACACAGTCCCAGACTCTTCATCGTGATATCGTCTGCAGAGTTTGGTGATCGTGTCCCCAGTACTTGGACTCGGGGGAGTGTGCAGGCGGTGACGGTAGCGCACCAACAGTCTTGTGTGGCCACAGGCAACTCCATGTATCGTCGACGGAGCACCAGTCACAAGCGAGTGATTTGCGGTGCTTGAGTATACGCTGGACAGTACAGATTACCCTAGTCATTAGAATATATGGCATGGTCATTGAAAACTGCCGAAACACGAGCACCGGCGGCACTCTGTCAACGACAGCGTCGATCAACCGCAGCTCGCTATGACCGCGCTTACAACAGTGCCACCCCCACTTGACGTGGACAGTAAGTCTCTGCTTGAGCAAGCTGAAAGATCTTATCGCTTCGGCAAATTCTCGGATGCATTTCGCGACTGCAAGTTCGCCATAGAGAAAGGAGATTTCACGAGCTGGAAAGACAAGAAAAAGCATGAAGCCGTAAAGGCATTAATTCGATACGGCCACTACGCAAGCGGGTGCGCTGCCCGTGACGAAGCCAGTCCGTGTGACCGTACTTACGTGCAAGCCGTCTACTCAGCACGCGGTGCAGGAAGTCGGAGGTCATGAAATGGCTCCAATCACGCAAGGACTCCCTCCCGGATTACCCACTATACGTCTGCGAATGGTATGCTGCATGGGAGGGTGACCCAATGACTTGGCCTCTCGAGTGAGCCAGTTCAGCATGTCGTGTGTTGCAGGGTTGCCGCAGAGATGGGAACAGTGAGCAAGAAACATCTCCAATACGCACGGAACGACACCATCAAGGAGTCTGATAAGGCGCTGCGAGATATCCTTGACGCACCCTCCTTCCCAGGCCGTGGCAAGGCGGCTGACATGTGCATGGAGACACTAGTGCAGCGCGTCATGATACCCCATGAAAGATTCAAGGACGCCGAAGAGGTCATCCGAGACTTCTCTTCCAAGGTCTCAGTGCAATGCCGAACGGTGCGCCCCCGTCGTTGTACATACGCGTCAACTGCAGGCCAGTGCCATGGCCAACACAGGCCACAGCGCCCGGGGCCACTGTCTGCACGTCCAGGAGGTGCCAACACACAACACCAGCTGTCTACCACTGCCCTCGTCGTCTTCTGCGCTGCGATAACATGTCACTGCAGCCTGTGGTGCAGTTCCCTACTTCGATGAACATTGGTCACAATCCTCTGCCCATCGTTGCATACCAAACCCGCCTGGAGCATGGTCCGTGGAGCATGGTCCGCCCGTACCACTTCCGCACTGCACCTTCACAAAAAGCACACTCCCACCGTCCTCTTGTGCTTGCTGGCACTCTGCACAACCAGACTGCACCACAACGTCTGCCGATGGCGTCACGAGTGCCTCACAGACTACACACATTCACTTACACTGGCACTGTGCTTGTCCATCCCTCACCGGAGGCATCCCTCCAGGATTTGCACAACGCGATACACAGCAGTCGAGCCGCGGCGGCCTCGCAGGCCGCAGCGCAGGCCGCGGCACAGAAGCCGGCAAAGAAAGTCTGGCGGACGGTGATGCCTCCGATACTTCCATCCGGTTCCGGGGCCGCGCCTCGAGATGCGAGCGGAGCCAGCACGCCAGCGTGGGCGCCACGGCCGGGGTCCCTGCTGGACACCCTCTGGCGGCAGGTGCAGGCGACCTTGTCCAACGACCTCGGCAGAATCGTGATCACCTCCGGCGCCGTCTTTGTCGCTCTCTGGTTCTTCAATAACAAGTCACAGTGCGGCCCCCCCCTCCCCCCTCCCCCTCCCCACCCTTCAGTGCCTAACATGCCCCCTGCGATTATGGAAAATCTGCTATAAATCGCATTTCGCCGACCACTGCCCCTGCTGTTCCCCCAAAGGCCGCTAACATCTGCCCTGTCGCCAGCAAGGCGGCCTTACACACATGCTGCACTTGATCGTCTGGTCCGCCGCACTCTCAGCACTCAGCATGGATACCTACCGTTTTTCGCATCGACCGGCCTGATTAGAGGGTCTGTGCGCACCTGGTGTTCAGATGTACGGCATTGTTGGGACGACGCTCCTTGGGCGGTGCCTGCTGCAACGCTGCGGCAGATCCCGACAAATCGTGATCAATGTGCACAAGGCATGACAGTCAGTGAGGGAGTGCGTCAGGCGCGTCCAGAGCCCAGGCGCGCCATACGAGCCCAGAAGACTCGCCTTGCAGTTGGTTTTGCAGCTCTGCCCACCAGGGCCACCGGCAAGCTTGGCGCATGCCTGGTGTCATGCACCTGCACGCCGTACGCCACAGCCATGGTGGCTCGCATGCATGCTCGTGCACTCGTGCGATTGTGTGCAATCGCGGCCCAGCAGCCGAGCACGATTGCACAGTTCGGGTCGATTCTTTTCTGCAAACATCGACCTGCTAGCGTACTTTCATACGCGGCACACCTGCGTGGCTGCTTTTGCTCTGGCGCACTGCATCAGTGTGCTTTGGGTGGCGGGGGCGGCCCTGATGGCCACCGGCACAGGTCACCACAAGAGGTTGCAACCGTTGCGTATTGGCTGAGGCAACGTGCTTCCTGCGCTGTGCAGCGCGACCTGTGCTGCCGCATCTGAGGCAGCTCCGGCGTGGTGCAGGGCGCGGATTGAGACACCCGCAGCGCACGACGCCGCAGAGTTCTAGCGGCCCACACCACACACTGCGCCGCCACCAGTGACAGCTGAACGCAAGGCTGCAGCGGTGTCTTGGCTGTGTCGCTTCATGCCATTGCGCCGCTGCTGCTGCCCTTATCGCGTATTGGCAATAACCTAACCTTGACCTTTGGCAAGCCAGGTCGAGCATGGGGAACTCGGGTGCTGTGATGCTTGTGGTTGCTTCCGTATGCGCTGTATGGCAGCACTCAAGCCGTGGTGATCCGTATTTGTTACAGCAAGGCCTGGGCTGAGGGGGCCGTGCGGCATCGCCTCTCCCGATGCCCACCTTTTTGGTGCTTGCCAGGAACTGTCGCCTCGGGTGCCTCATGTGGTGCCGTCCGCCAGTCGAGCTCGGTCACGCCCGGTAGGCATCACGCATGCATGCTGCTGAAGCATGTGCGCCAGGTCAGTGGGGAAGGGAGGGAAGGGAGAGTAAGCTGGGGTACCGGGGTGTTGCGCTTGCATTCCACGCATGCACGGCATGATGATGGCACACGCGGGGCCTGAGCCGGGGTGCCTGTGCTGCAGGCGGCGCGGCGCATCTGCGGCACACGCCGGGGGCTCTGGCGGCGTAGCGCGAAGGTGGGGGTTTAGCTGGGGCGCGTCGGTGCCGGGGGGCGGGGGTTTCGCGGCCTGGCTGATGAAGGCGCTGCGGTGGCTGCAGCGGGTGGTGCTGGACACGCTGTTTGCGGGCATGCCGTTGCTGTAGCCGTCGACACGGGGGGGCATGCCGCTGGTATAGCCGTCTGCGAGCAGGCCTGCGTCGCTGCGGCGTGCCAGTGAGGTCTGCTGCAGCTTGTGTAGCAGCAGTTTTAGGTAGCTGCTGTGTCGGTGAATGTTATGATTTGTGAGTTGGCCTGAAAGCCTAGGTATGTAAGGCGTACTGACCTGAGGCCCACACTGATGCGCCTTCCTTGCGGACATTAGTTGTTCATAAGCCATGTGCACGTCATCAGATACATGATACCCGGATTCATGCCCATGGCGCTGTCAGACAACGCGCGTGGTTGCAACCTGCACAAGAAGTGATTCAAGGATTCAGGCATAGGTCGCCGTGATTATGGTATCACCTTGATTCAGGCATAGGTCACCTACCATCAGCGGTGCACTCGTGACTTAGCCTGCGCATTGAGCACTACCCTGCACTGTAAATGCAAAAGCCCCTTGTCACACACGGACATGACCACAGCACAAACACAGCTAATGAGGAAACACAGCTGATCTCACTCAGCTTGCAACTCGTCCAGCAAGACCCCCTTTTTACAATCTTCTTCCTACCTGTCAACACTCAACATCGGTCTCACATGTGCACGGGTTTGTCATAAGCAGCCATGCATGCCTCCTTCACGGCCTCTGACAGCGTGGGGTGGCCGTGGCAGGTCCGCGCAATGTCCTCGGCGCTCGCGCCGTACTCCATCGCCAGCACGCACTCCGCAATGAGCTCTCCGGCGTTGGGGCCCATTATGTGTGCGCCGAGGATCTTGTCTGTCTTCTTGTCTGTCACAATCTTGACCAACCCGTCCGTGTCGTCAACCGCACTGCACACACGCGCGCTGTAACCCAACCGGGATCCTTTGACAGGCCTTTGTACACTTTGGCACCAGAACACCCGGTTCCTGTAATCATTTCGTACAGCAGGCCTGGACCGTAGAATGATCACATGAAATAGATCCAGGCTATGTGCGGGACACATGCGGTGGCGGATGAGGGCACGCTCGAGCTAGGCAGCGCCGTGACATATTCAAATGGCCCCAGCCGTCGATGACGGGCCACGGCCCCAGGGATTGCCGGCCATGCCTGTACACACACTGCAGCATTAACCAACGCATCTACTAGGCATGCCGCGGCAGGCGCGGGTGTGCAGTGGAACCGATTCATGCAGGCACATACACAGTCGCCGTCAACCACCACTACACACTTCCGCCCATCCACTCTAAGATATCCACCAACAAACATGATGACGCAGCACACATACAGGAGCAGCAAAATCAAGGCACTTCACGCTGCGGTGCCGCAGCACGCAGCAGAAGCGCACCGTGCGCGTGAGTTGGCCATGAACGAGAACTTCCCGACCGCGGTGTCCACGCCGGTCTCTTTCGCCTCGGCCTCGGTAAGCCCAACGCTCGCGATCTCGGGGTGTGTGTACACGATGTTGGGCACGGTGGCGTAGTTGACGTGGCCGGCGCGGCCCGCCATGATCTCCGCGGCCGCAACGCCATCCTCCTCGGCCTTATGCGCGAGCATCGGCCCCGGAACGACGTCACCGATTGCATACACGTTGGGCACGCTGGTGCGGAAGTGCGAGTCGACGGGGATGCGGCCGCGCTCGGTCGTCACGCCGATCGCCTCGAGGTTCAGGCCCTCTGCATGCATGAGCGCCATGCATGCCCCTTGTGGCCACAGGGGATGGGAGCTCTCCCATTCTCACAGCGGCAGCCAAAGCAGGCATGTATGTGTGCATGACAGTGCGCAGTGAGCCTTTAACTGGAGAGGGGGATTGCAGAATGGTCACGCCGATTGCGGAGCATCCAGTGTAAGTGTGGTTTGAAGAGTACATGTGCAGCAGTATCAGAACGGCTTCTGCGACGTTGGGCAGTGGAAGGACAGCACCTGTGTTGGGCCGGCGGCCGGTGGAGACGAGGACGATGTCTGCTTCGATCTCAGATGCGGCGCCGTCCTTGACTGCCTCGTACTTGAGAGCGATGCGGTCGCCATTGCGCTCCGTGCCTGTGACCTTCTGGTTCAGCTTGAACTCCAAGCCTTGCTTCTGCACAAACGCGCTGCTGTTGGTGAACGGCCGACTGGTTTGGAATGCAACTGGCACTTGGTCCCTGTTCTGATTGAACGACGCCTGACGCGGACGCATCTTGAGAATGGCGTGAACTGAATGAGCAGGGAGAAAAGCAATGGGACTGGCTTGTGTCAACGTAGTGGTGCATCGCACTTGGCGTGCCTGGCGGCTTGAAGGCACCACACGCTGACTGCGCACATCGTGACGTGTCGTGGGTGGCATTACGCATGAATCAGCATCATCTGCTTTTTTTTTCTTTTTTTGAATCTTTTTTTATCTGTGCAGTAGGACACGGGCGAAATCTGGGACGTGGTTGCATGACCACTCGGCAAATCACCCCGCAGCAGAATGCAAATGAGATGGGCAGGCAAGTGTACAGACATACAACAGCCACTGCAGCACCTGCCCGTCTGCACTGGCTGTCTGCACAGGACCAGATGAGAACACATACCAAGAGAGAAGCTGACGTTGTGAACGCTGCATGCTAGCACGGCCAACAGAAAACTGACAGGGCATGCTAGCAGTCTATTATGCTCCCCACATGACTGGCATCCCAACAATCTGAGAATTAGGCACCCAGATCACAGGACACATACCTTCAGCGTGCGTTGGAAAGCTGTGCGGATGTCCTTGTCCATCGTAGGCACAATGGTGTCTGTGTACTCTATGACTGTGACCTTCGACCCGAGGCGAGACCACACAGAGCCGAGCTCTAGACCGATGACACCACCCCCGACAACCACAAGGTCCTTGGGGATCTCCTTGAGGTCAAGAGCGCCTGTGGATGACACGATCCTGCACGTGGATGTCTGTTGTCACAAGCTCCTGGCTGCTCATTCGGGCGTGTCACTTTTGCCAGCGACGAGCGCACAAGACCATAGATTCATGATGAAGTAAACTTGCTGTGTCATGTTGTGGCCAGATTCACACAGCAGCATGATCAGCAAGCCTTGCTGAGCATGTCCAGGTCGAGAGGATATGGGGTCAAGTCTTCAAGTGCAGTTGCTTGTTGCAGGCATACCAAACTGCTTGCACTATGGTTCTCTGAAGGCATATCCTGCAATGTGAGGGCTGTATATATCAGGGAATTTTTACCTGTCTTCGTCGATCTCAAGCCCAGGGATGGTGGAAGGCTCTGAACCAGTCGCAATCATCACATTCTTTGTGCTGATGGTCTGTTCGCCACCATCACTGAGAGCAACCTTCACCTCTGTAGGGCTGACGAAACTTCCCCATCCCTTCACGTATGTTATTTTGTTCTTCTTGAACAGACCCTCAATGCCCTTGGTAAGGCCGTCAACTGACTTGGTCTTCTGCTCCATCATCTTGGGCAGATCAACACTGATATCACCCACCTTGACTCCATGACCCTCAAAGTTTTTCTTTGCATCGTAGTACATGTGGGATGACTGTAGCAATGCCTGCACCGTTCGCGTCCCATGGGTCAGCTAGGTGATCAAGCGACTGTCACACTCGTCCAACATGCGAGAGCACCACATGATCCGCGACAAGTGAGCTTTGCATACCTTGGAAGGGATGCATCCGACATTCAGGCATGTTCCTCCCAGTGCACCCCGACCCTCCACGCACGTTACCTTGAGGCCAAGTTGCGCAGCCTTGATCGCACCAACGTATCCGCCGGGGCCGCCACCGATCACAACAACATCCTGTAATGTGTTTAAGAGCTCATACTTGATGATCGCAGTTGCACGGGCCAGCGATCCCGGAACACACCTGTTGTTCACCGCTAGCGAAGCCACGGCTGCACTGCACCACCCCCGGACCGTTCAATGCAACTCGCGCATTCCGCCAAATGCCGTGTGATCGTCTCAGAGCCTGCAAGGCCATTGCAAGCGCTAGTTCTCACGAACTGCCCGATGGGAGAACAATCACGTCACGCGTGCGCAAGAACAAGCACCACTTGTCAAGCCGGTCCCACGGCATTTGGTGAAATGGGCACAGGTGGATGTGATCATGCATTTGGTCTATCGGAAGTCGCCTGTGAGGGCCACTGCTGTGGCGCGCGTGCCTGGTGTCTACGAGCGCCACACCAGCTCTGCTGAATTGGCACTGGTGTGGTCAATGCGTTTACGGTGTGGAGCCATGTGTTGCACGTATACCCAACAGCAAGTCCGTATTCATCAAGACAGATACTGAATTTGTGAAAGCTACAGTGATAATCTCTGTATATATGTGAGGACGCTGGCGGTGCCTTTTTTAGTTGGTTCGACTCAGTGCATCGCTTGACAGTGCCCATGACGGTCGCACAGCCCTTGCCTGAGGTAGACATACCCACACATGCGGTTGACAAGCTACCGCAGCCTTTCAGGCTAGTCGATGAAATGATGTGCGAGATCGTAGAGCTGGCGATGTGCGACATATTTCAGCGGGAGCTTGAACGGGATCGAGCTCGCGCACTTGCTCCGTCCACAGTGCGCACTCGGCCGCCAAAGGACATACGTGAAATCTACTATAATCACGCTTTGTTGCTGTTGTGATGGCTTTCCGTCAACTGATGTGGTGCTGTGCATGCAGGTGCTGCACTCGAACGCGCTGAACGAGATTCAGGACTGCGTGACATGCCTTACCACACTGCCAGACACAAGTGGCACACTAGTTGGATCTCTGAGTGGCTGCTTGTATATCACTTCAGCCTCTATTCGCAGCACAGTTCGACTGGCAGAGGTTCCCTTGCTCGCCGTGGCATGCGCTCATTTGAACGACACATCGTGGCTCGCAGCCGCATGCAGCGCCACTCATCTTCACGTTCTACAGGTAATTCATGAGAGTATTCTGTCAAGATGTGCTACATGCTCAACGGTCCTGTTGGATGGGTGTTATGTGACACCATGGTGCACCACCCGTCCGAGAAGTCTCCATGCATGTCCTATGTCCCAAGTTTTCTTCGTGTGCAGCTGGATCGCAAGGCCAACTCGCTCCTGGACATCAACCACGTCCCCCTCGTCCCACAGATCACGTCCGAGCTTCCTCCTTTCATTTTGATTTCCTTCTGCTGCAACCACATCGCGGTCGCTCAGCCTACCAATGTCGCCACTTACTGTATCCCCACAGAGCCAACACCTCCTCTCCGCCTGGACCCCGCAGCAGCACGCGACTCCATGGTCCTCTCCTTCCAGCCCACCTCATCCTACACGCCCCACCTCTTCCGTCGCAACGTGCACAACCACGAAGCCGCCGATGCCCTCCCCCGCGCCTACTGGCAAGTCTGCCCCACCGTCGGCGCATACCGCAAGCCACCACCTCCCCACCCTCATGCGCCGAGTCCCCCCATGTCCACCGACCCCGCCTGCCACCGCTTCACCAAGGGCCTCATCTTCCACTGGCTCCACTTTGGCGAGTTCCTCGGCCACACCTTTGCGCGCTGCTCCTCCCCCGGCTCCACTTGCGACTACACCATCCCGATGCCCCACACGATCTCCGCCTCCGCGATGTCCCCCTCCCACCACCGCCTCGCCCTCGGCCTGTCGAACGGCTCCATCTTCATCATCTGCGCGCACACCATCGTCACGCAGATCATCTCGCCGTGCATCGCCAAGGGCATCCTGTCGCTCGCGTTTGCGCATGACAACCTTTTGCATCTCGCGAGCGGCGACGGCGCCGTCGGCGTCTTCACACCGACTGCGGAGGGCCGCACCAACTTTGGCGGCCACAAGAGCGTGCACGTGCTCGGCTCGCACCCTGTGCGTGTGCGCAAGATCATCTCCGCGTCCCGCACTGGCACCGTCGTAGAGCTCAACAACGGCCGCATCTGCGTGCTTGACATCGGCAAGGCAGCCGCTACCTCCAGCGGTGTCCATGTCCAAGCCGCAGTCGACATCCCCCGGCGTCTGTGCGACCCTTCCTTTGCTTGGCCTGTGTTTAATAGGCCCAAGCGTTCCGAATCGGGTTTCAGACGCAGCCGGCTCGTCTCCAATGGAGCTGTTGCTGGCCACTGTGCTTGACCTGTGCGCCTGAGTGACATCCCCCGCTGTACTTTCCTACACTCCGTATGCAGCATGTGCAAAATGCTCTCCATTGTGTCCCAACGATGGAGCGCGCTTGCCTGCAGGAGCATGCAGACCCTTCATTTTGACTGCTCGCGGGATGCAGACATGCATTTGGCAAGGACTGCGGTTGCACCCAAGTCCAGTCATGTGGGTTGACTTTCTGTATTGTGTGTGCACTTCTGTACTTGCAACGCCGCTTTGGCCCAGCTCAGGCCTGTTGACCTACTCGCAGTCTGTCCTTGTGTCTGGCAGCGATGAACCTGACACTGCTACGTCCAGCACCCCTGACCCCAAATCGTTGTCAGTGGTGTAGGTTGTGTTTACACGTTCCTTCCTCATCTGCTGTGTACATTACTGAGGCGTGGCACACCTGTTCAGCCGCCACATTCAAGTGTTGACATTCAGCACGTTGAGCCCGCTGCATGAGATCCGCTGCGTATGGTCCGCTTAGCCGCTTGGCTCTGTACCCCGCCCACACTGTTTCATCTATGAGGCCCCCACACTCCTGGAATTGAACACTGTAGCTGCATGCCCACCCGTGTTGCCTGTCCCTCCAAGCTTGTGACAATAAGTTTGTGTCCTTTTCAGAGGCTGCCAAGCAATCACCGCTGTGTGTTCATACTTCTGTTCCACATCCTGTTGACTGACAGTATCCCGTCCTTTCTATGCAGGGCTAAAACGGACATGATCACTCTGACGCTGGCGAATGGTGGTGAGCAGCTGAAGTGGAGGTCAGGAGAGAGGCTGTTTGTGGCACACTGCATGCATGCGGTATGCTTCACCCTGGTTCCAGCATGCACTGCATGCACAAGATCTGCAATCTGGGAGTGGGCTCCTTTCTCCTGCTACATTGCAGATGTCATCGATTCATGTTGGCAATGTGCACGTGAGACCATCATGCCTGCGCATGATCATCAAACAGGCGTTCCAACTGTCAGAGTCGGGGTAGTCAGCGCTGCAAAGCTTGTTCTCATTGACAGGAGCATGCAGCTGGGGGTCCTTCAGCAGGCCCTGGTTCAGGTGGCCACCAAGGCATGGAGTGTATCCCATGCAGCGCGGCCGCTGCAACCATGTCTCGGCTGTGACTGATGCACAGCATGCACTGATAGCCTTGTGCTGGAGGCGGTTGCTGCACCAGCATAACAGTCGCTGCAAATAAAATGAGGTGGCCACCCACGCAAGCATCCAGCCTGAGCGTCCGCAAGCAGCTGCAGCTATCATGCTGCCGCTGTCATGCTAGGCACACATCTTGACCTGTTGGCCCGTTGCCCCAGTTACAGGCATGCACAGCAGCTACCTGCAGAGCATGCCAGGGTCGCTGTAAACGTTCCAGATGTCTATGCATTCACTGTACACCCACGCATGTGTCTCTGGCAGAACATGCATGCCTCGGCACTCAGCAAGCTTTGCAGAGCTCTGTCGCTACAGGCAGGTGGGGTGGCTGCTCTGAATTTTGTTTGGAGCTGAGTCTGGTTTTGTGCAGGCTGGCAAGATCCATATGCACTTTGCTCAGATCGAGAAGCGCCTTCCAGACGTGTCTGAGGACATGCCGGGTGGCACGACTGCTCAGAAGTATGAAGATTTGGAGCCGTCCACAGCTGACTCACAGAATGATGGCGGTGCAAGTAACGTTGACACAACCATTGTGCTTGGCGGCGAGGCACCACCACCACCGGCGCCAGGCAAACCCATTCTCTGCACATCACTGCTCTCGTACCAATACGGCAGGCGCCTGTGATGATGAGCAGTGTGGCGGGTATTATGGCGCAAGCTGGTGTTTTGATTATGATGCGGCACGAGAACAACATGCGTTGTTCCCAACCGGTTGCAGTGCATTGAATTTCAGGTAGCTTAGTGGGCGTGACGATGGATTCTATACAGAGAGATGCCGGTGGTGTTTGAACACACTCCAGCTGGGGAGAGAAATGTATTGCGATCATACCTGGCCAAGGTGGACACCTGCGGCATGTAGTTTCAATATTAGAGTTTGCATCGAGTGCTGGCATGCCGGCATATGCATATGCAGAGTTCCCTGGGTCAGAGCCACGCCTGCAAGTAGGATAGATCCTTTGAACTGTACCTGCTGCTCATGTTGCCATTGATTCTTACCAAGCCCTGAAGCCGATCATGGCATACTAGGCCCCCGCTCACTCATGTGTGCCCAGTCGCCACCAACTCTCTGGGGAATGGCGAATATTCGCGAATGGCAACGACAACTGGGCAGTACGGTTAGAACGCTGCCCACAAATACTGCTACAGCAAACAATCGTAGATTTTCGAATACGTGCGTGACAAACGGATGCGAAGCGCGGTGGCAGTGTCTCAAGCGCAGGTTGCATGCGCCAAGTCTAGACTAGTCTTGGCCCAGCCAGACGTTCGATGTATGCGGTTGTGGTGTAAGGTGTAAACATCTATTTTCAAGCACGTGTTAAATATTCAGCTTCTGGTTCAGCAGACGGAGTCTCTGTGTTTGGTCAAGTCATGTCGTCATGGGGCGCGCTCAGCAAGGGCCTACGAGAGCTAAGGTGATCATTCACGTTCACGCATGAACTATCAAAGTCTGAACGTTTGTCACGGTTGTACTTTACAGATGCGTCAGCAATGCCGCATTGGTATCTGGTTGGGGTCGCAGTATCCATGTTCAACGGCACGTGTTGAACCGAAAATCAGAACACAATGCCAGCTTAGACCTGAAGATGTTGCTGGTGTATTCCTGCCTTGCGGATGTCGGCAGGGCAATGTCCTTCCGACAGATCCTGAAGACCCTGGTGAATTTGTCCACCACACCTCCTGCTTGCAGAGTCCACATATGCCAAACTGGGCAAGGCAGTGCTGGAGTGCGAGAGTTTGTCAAAACTCAATATGCCAAGATGAAGACGGCCAATCCAGGCTTCCCTTTCCTGATCCGTGAGGCTGAGGGCACCCCAGCAGCAATGACAGCTCGATATGGTGATGCCCCATCATGCCCCTGTTTGTGAACCATGCATACCTGATGCATCTGACGTGTGTCGAATGTAGCCTTCATAACGCAAGTCTTCATCGTTCCTTTGTGCAGATTTTGGGGTCGAGAAGTCAGTGAGCCTTGAAGGGAAAAGTGCTAGTGAGGTCATGAAAGAGCTTGAAGGGCTGGTTAAAAGTGCTACGAAGTAGCGTTGCCATTGTCGCTATGGGCTTTTGATCATATTCTGATGCTTGCGTTCATGATTCTGCGTTAACATGGACGCCTATGAATGTAACAGCGCAAGCTGCGCACGGCACGGACATACGATCCGCACAGGTGCCCACTGGGATGATCGGCATGCTGATCAGCTTGCGTATGTCACACCTCAACACCTCGCATACCGCCAAGCTGGGGCACAGCAGCCATGCAGCAACCGTCGCTTTGTCGAGACATCAGATCTGCGTTGCGCCGGCAGACCTGTCGCCAAACAGTGCACTGCATGCAGCTGGTGGTCTGCATGCGTGCCGTGATGAGCTGCGCGCTGTGTGCGGGATCCCGTCATGTGCCAGTGGCGCGCCGCGGTGGCCCATGGGATCGGCGGCTTCGCCGTACTGTCGCACGCCATACCCTGCGCCTCCCCCGTAACCACATTCCGTTCACGCCGACCGCGGCGCACCTGCGGGGCCCATGAAGGGCCGCTCGTCCCCGAACATCTCATGCAAGTCCTCGTTTGAACTCTGTAACATATGCATAGCCCGGATCGCGGCCAATCCTATGCGTGTATAACATGAGCTTGATGCGTCGTGCAGAACTCACGTTTAGTTTACGTTCAAGAGGAACATTCGTCGCAGATCAGCTTTGTCCAGCAGTCAAGCGCATGTTGCGATCAATTAAAACCTGTCAATAACCTCCGCTGTTCCGTCGCTCCTTGCTGCAGCGTCTATGGCAGAGTTGGCCCCGGTTAGGCGGATGCACCCCACGTCGGACTTCGGCGTGACTGAGCCAGCTGTCAGCTCACCCACTACAGCCGCGGACTTTTACAACCCGAGGCGAACAGCGAGCTACGGCAAAGCCGCAGAGTCTGTTTACCAGGGCACTGGTAGCGTCGCCTCGTCGTGCCTGCCCACCACCGATCGGGAGGACCATGCTCGCACGCTCTTCCCGGTCAAACCGCCACGCAGCGCGGCCATGTACCCACCAGTGCCCATCAGCTTCTCCTCCACGGTGGCCTCGACTGGCATGCCGGACATGAGACTGGTCTGGGAAGCCGCTGACCGAGTACCAGACATGGTGCGTCCAGGCCCCGCAAGCGTCGGTCACGCGACCTCACTGTCAATGGAGATGCCCAACTGCATGTCATTCACCATACATCCTAATTTTACGCCAGATTCCGTCATGATTTGTCATTCCCATTGTCAACACGGGTCCAATCGCCTGGTTCGTCCCAGGTTATGCATGTCCCGGGACGCACCGTGGACACCGCGTACACATTTCGTTCCCACACATCGCGGCAGCGCAGCAGGGTGTTAGCTGCGTCTCGTCCTCGCAGTCGAAACCACGTTCATAATGCGTACCATCACATCCGTGCTCACTGGTCCGCCTCACAGGCACTGGGCATGCATCCGGGCCCGCCCGCAAGCCACGCCCACGTCGTGGCCTCATCGCCTCCAGACCGCCCTGACGCCTGCCGCGCCGCCTCTGCTCCCGGCCGCAGCTCCGTCGCCTCCACGCACGTCTCAGGCGCCGTCTTCGACTCCGAAAACATCGCAGACGCCTGGCGCAACGCCACGGAGCAGCTCTATGAGATGGAGCAGTACCGTGACACGGAAGGCAGCGTGCGCAGCGGCCGAAGCTATGCCCGCACCGTCAGCACCCAGCCCGGCCTGCCGCAGTCCCTCACCAACCATGATGGCCAGCATCCGTCCGTCATCACGCTGCTCGAGAGCGCCGTCGCACACACCTCCCCCTTCCACCAGCCCGTGCCGCCCCTTCACCACCGGCCCAGCACGCGATCCACCACCGCCTCCCACGGCGCCCCCCCCACATCAACGGCCTCCCTTCCGCAGCCCGCACGCGGAAACCTCACGGCGCGAACGAACCACACCGACCCGCACCCGTCCCCCTGCGAAATGCATGGTCAGTTCCAAGCCTCCCCCGGCAGTCTGTCGCACCGCGCGTCCATGCGGCCGGACAGCAACAGCGTGAGCCTGCTCGCGCCGGCCGCGCTGCAGTACGGCCGCACGCCCAGCATGGCTGGGAGTGGCTACGGCGCCACCCCGGTCGCCGGCAAGGCGCCGTTCCAGCAGTCGATCTATGCCCCGAGCGACGACGAGTCCGCTGACGGAGTCGCTGATGACTCTGCATACAACGGCGGCCCACACGCCGGGCACCACCACCACCACCACCCCACACCGGCCGCCAGTGCCATGGGAGCAGTCTCGGCTACCACTGGGGACGACCTCAACGCGCTCGCGACATTCACATGGACTGGCTCCGACACGGACGGCGGCCGCAGCGCGCTCAACGCGGCCGGCGCTGCGCGCCGTGCCCTCGGCGGTGGGCCTGTCGCCACCCTTCGCCGTAGCAGCGCGGCAGGCCATGCCGCGCCGGCCGTGTCCACCGGGGTGCAGAACGTTGGCAGCTCGTCGTGCTGGCCCGCAGCGCGCGTCATGGCGCCGCACCACCCTGATGCCGCGCCGTCGACGGCGTCGCCGCTCGTCGGCGGGACAGTGGCGTCTCGCGCGCTGGTCACGTCCGGCATGCAAGCGGTGTCGGCCAGCGACAGTCGCGGCAGCACGCTCGCGCCACTTCTGGAGAATCAGGACACGCGGGAGGCGCGGCACGACACAATCTCCAAGCTGCAGCTCTTCTCGGCAATCCTCTTCTTCGCGGGCATGAACGACGTGGCAGAGCTAGAGACCATCGTGCAAGAGGTGCGGCCACCCCTGCCGAAATCTCCCTATTGTTCCTTCTTCTCAGCATGTCTCCTTTCAGCCGCTATGCCCTAAGCCCCTCCTCTGGAGAGTTGGCAGGTGCATTGGCGTTGTAAGGCCGGCGTAAGCACTTGGTCGGCAGCAGCCCCAGCCAGTTGGCAGCGGCCGCCCGCTGACCCCTGGGCTGTTTGCATCTGTGGTCACACAGACGCGCCGCCGTGCCCAACACACAGCTACGCAGCTGTATGCATGATGACGTCGCCGTTCGCATGAGACAAGCGACTCCGCGGTGTGTGTACCCGGTATGTATAGAGTGTGGTATACGTATGCCACACCCTCCAGCAGGCCCTTTTACACCTCTGAATTGGCAGGTACTACAAACCATCTATGCAGTGCCATGTCATCATGCCTGCCTGCCTGCCTGCTCCCTTGTAGACTTCTGTCACGTTTCCACAGTTGTTTCTCCACCACACATCAGTGCCCCCGCGGCTAACGTGCCTCCGCGCGCCGTGCAGAACGACGTGGACATTCGGGACGTGCGCGACTACGATGGCCGCACGCCTCTGCACCTTGCTGCGGCGGAAGGCTCCGTCGCGGCCACAGAGTGGCTGCTGCAGCAGGGCGTCGACCCCTCAGCGGTGGACCGCTTCGGGCGCACGCCTCTCATGGATGCGCTGCTTGGTGGCCGCACCCCTGTGGCGCAAACACTCCTCCATGTGCGCATCAAACCCCCCTCTTCCGGTCCCCCTTCACCAGGCTGCGCCCAGCTCCAGCGCCTGTGTTTGACGTCTCATGGCAGCAGCTGTGAGCTGCTGAGTGTGCTCGTTGACAGACCTGGCGTGATTGCCTGCAATCTTCGTGGCGCAATACAGAAGCTGCTGTGTTTCTGTCTGTGTACGGCGCTCGGCCATGGTGTATTATTTTTGGTGCATTGCCATGTATCGTGCCTCTGTGTTCTACCACCTTGTGGAGCATACATCTGTAACGTGTCTCATCTTCGTGGCGCAGTTGGAAGCGTCATAGCACGTGGCAGATTTCACACTTGTCGGACACCGTGACTTGCTGTGAGTGCAAGTTCGGCTGTTGAGTGGCGCGCAGGGCCGGGCCGGGGTTCAGCGCGGCCGTTGCGAAGCTGTCGTTTGTCCGTTTCCTGCGCGCTGCGTGGCAACCCGTCTGCGTTGCGAATGCGCCGTCTGCTCCGCGATCACGCAATGTCTATCTTTTGTCTGCCACGGATCTATCCTCCGATGGATTGCTTTTGTTTCGTCGCGCGCTGAGATTTGTCTTGACTTGCCATGTGTGATGGCGAATTCGTGATGGCGAATTCATTCTGCTAGACATGTCAACCGGCGCGCTGGGTCTTAAGCGCCGCTTCCAAGAGCAACATGGTAGCCCTGCATGCCGATCACAACACTCACGACAAGGCCTGGCTGCAACAAACGCTAATCACGTGGATGGCTTTGCCTTGGAGCTGCTGCGCAGTGTACGCACGGCAAGTTCGGGTCGCCTCCACGCACGCCGATAAATGATGCATATGCTACAAGTCCCGTTGCCGAGACGAGCTGGGAAGACATTTCGGCCCTGCTGCCTAATATGATGGCGATTAACGAGGCATGCGCGAGCGTATGTGTCAGTGGGCAGCCGGACTGCGCGACCACTCGTGTGCGAACTCAAGGTTCGTATGCATCAAGAATCCTGCATCCGTAGACACTCTCATGAGAACCCTGGCGTTGGAGTCTAATGTCTAACTCGGAGCAGGCTTACGGCAGTTCCAAGCAGCGATTCGCTCCATATCCAGCAGACACTGAAGCTACTTGTGTACATCCCGTGTTCTTGCTGTGCCACGATATGCAATTCGGTCTGGGCACACTACCAGGCGGCGTTCGTATCCCCGAAATTCTCCGGTATGCGCGCCGGGCTGTTTGTTTGAGCACACGGCAGGGCGCTGGTCCTGCACCGCGGTGCACCCTTTCGACGAAGCGAACGACGTTGTGCAGACTTCTACAGCGCCCCCAGGGCTGTGGTGCACGATCATGCAGCATCCAGTGTATCTTCTACCTCATTGATAGTACACGATCATGATGGGGTCTCTTCCCAGACCCTTTCAGTGTGTCCTGGCCTGCCTCTTTGGTTGACACCCCGAGGCAGTCTCTGCCTGGCCTTAGGCGCCAACCTCGCTATGTCGAGTGCTATTGCGCAAGTGACCAATGGCTGCTGTCATACAAACCAGCGAGTGTTCTCTCATGCATAGCACTGCACAACCTGCTGCACCAACATGGCCAGCAACACTGCACCATGCAACCTGTGGCCACTACCTGTCACTGCCCATGAACTATGATCTGGACAGACCTGTTGTGGTACGTCTCTCAAGGTCCTTGGCACCGGCCAGCACCGGCCAAGACAAGACCTGGCAGCCCATATCAATTCTATGACAGCATAGTCCAGCGGACCTCCTACCGATAGGAGATCTCCTTGACAGACCACTACCCTGATGACCACCGGCGCGCATGCATGCAGGCGGGCGCGCGCGTCCTGGAAAACGATGCGCTGCTGCTGGCCTCCGAGTCGGCCACCTTCTGCACCCTCGCCTCCAACGTGCCCGCCGCCCTCGAGCACATCAACCACCCCGACTGGGAGATCTGCCCCGACGAGCTCACGCTGGGCGCTGTGTTGGGTGAGGGCGAGTTTGGCATTGTGCACGCTGGCCGCTGGAACGGCACGCCCGTCGCCATCAAGGTACGTGCCCACCACAACCCTCCACACGCTCCCTTTCCCCTGCACTGGGCGTCTTTGTGACGAACACGGTCAGACATCGCTGTCACGCTGGAGTTTGTGGGGCGCCCGGCAGCAGATCCCCTCCCAGCACGCCCAGCACAGTGCCGCCGAAAAGCCGCCGGTGCTGGCCGCAGGGCGCTGTCGCCGCCTGCGCCCGCGACCGACCCCTCGCCACACCGCCGGCTGCGCTCCTCGGCCTCAGCCGAGCGTGCATGAAGGTCATCTGTGAGTAGCATGATCGTCTAGGATAAATTGCGGCCTCAAGCACAGCACACATGTACACCGAAATGCTGATCTCGGCGGGGCAATGGTATACAGCAAGTCTCAGGAGCTCATGGGTCTGCTGCATTGCCATGCCTGCTTGCCTTCGTGTTCTACCATCTCGTGGAGCATACCTCTGAAACGTTTCTCTCAGTCCTAGCAGGCTGCCTCATATCACAACAGTGGTGGGAAAGTGGCGTGCGTGCGCAGGTGTTTAAGTCGTCGGCCAACGTGCGGCGAGAGCAGCTGGCGAGCGAAATCGCGGTGCTCCTAAAGGTGCACCACCCCAACATCGTGCAGTTCCTCGGTGCGTGTACGCGCAGCGAGCCCGTTGTCGTCGTGAGCGAGATCATGGACGGGGGCAGCCTGGAGGACGCGTTGCGGCTGCGCCGCCGCCTGCCGCTGCGCCGCGCGCTCGAGATCGCGCTCGACTGCGCGCGCGGGCTTAACTACATCCACCTCGCCAACCCTCACGCCATGATCCACCGTGACCTCAAACCATCCAACGTCATGCTCGCCGGATCCGGCACCGCCATGGGGAAGGTGCGCACACGCTCGCCCACTGTTTCTTTGAGGCCACAGTTTCATTCTGTGTTCCGGACCTCAACAGGACCTCACTCGCTTTCGTTCGTTTTCCAGTCGTTGTCCCAACCCCCCTGTGCCCCGCACCCCTTAAACTGCCGTCATGGGCATGCGGGTGTCTCACGAGAAGTGTCCCATGCGGGGGTCTCACGGGAAGTGTCCCATGCGGGTGTCTCACGGGAAGTGTCCCGTGCGGGGGTCTCACGGGAAGTGTCCCATGCGGGTGTCTCACGGGAAGTGTCCCATGCGGGTGTCTCACGGAAAGTGTCCCCCATTTGCCATGCCCCTGCCTCTACACGGCATTGTGCTGCGGCTGTGCTGCTGGGTGCGGGTGTGAGAGTAGCATCAGGATCGCATGCTGCATGCTGTGCGCTGGGCTCCAGAGTCTCGCGAGGGCGAACTTGCGTTTTTATCTAGCCTGACGTAGACCGTTCGACTTGTGGACTGCTGCACTTACCCCTGGCCGAGCAGAGCCCAGCGCGGGTGGCGCTCCCGCTCGCCGAGCCCAGCATGGCTCACATGGCGGATTTGGTCATCGCTCACACAGCGGGGTGGGTGCAGGACGAACTGCTGCTCGACACGGGCATCGCGAAGCTCACCGACTTTGGGCTGTCCAAGACGATCGCCTCCGTGCTGCCGCCGCCGCCGCTGTTTGCCACCGGCGTGCGCCGCAGCGGCCGCGCCGGCCTCGCGGACTTCCCGCGCATCCCGGAATGTTCCTCCAGCGGCATGCATGGCTCCTCCGGCGGGGGGGACTCTGAGGGTGTCATCCCGCCGCTGCGCCTGGACGGACTCGTGCCCACAAACGGCCTGCAGCCGCTGCTGGGCCAGGAGCACAGCAGCGGACTGCAGGCGCACGTGCCGCCATTCATGCGACCAGGTGTGCTGCTGACTGCTGCACGCCTGCTGCGACCGCGTCTGGGATGATTTCTAGTGTGTGGGGTTACTGGCTGTGCGTTAAACTGCTCTGTTGACATGAACGGCACTGTGACAGACTGAATACAACACGATGCAACACCACACCACAGCACGACGCAGCACCACAGCAGCCCCTGATGGCTTTCTGCAAGGGAGTTGGTGGCTGACTGGACATGTCCTGGCTACAGCCCTGTCAGCATGCATCTATACAGTGGCCACAACGCCTCTCTCAAACAGATATGCACAAAATTTGCTGTTATGTGAGTCCGCAGTGCAACCCACTGATTCAGTGTGGGCTGTTTCAGTGTGGGCTGATGCAGTGTAGGGCGGGGTCTGGGGTCTGGGTCTGGCAGGGTTGATGTCATGCTTGGATTGTATGGTTGCTATGCCAGGGTTTGGGGGCAATGCAGTTGCATGGGATCATACAATTTCCAGCAGAACTGCACAGACTCATGGTGCCAGCCTGGCCACCTCTCACTTCCCACCTCAAAAATGTCAGTATAGGGCAACTGACACCACTCAGATTGGCTCAGATTGGACATGTGTGGACACGCCTGCACATGTGATATTCTGTGGTCATCCTGCATCATCCCTGCCATCATCCTCTGCAATGATGCATGAGTGCAGTGGCAGGTCAGCCAGCAGCTGTGCTGTAAATTCTTGATCTTGAGTGACATTGTGTACAATACTGATGCAGCCTTGTGTGGGGGGGAAAATCATCACACCAACCTGAACATGGCACCATGGACGGCAATGGAGGTTGCCTCTGACTCAGCCACCTGGTGCACATACAATAACTCCATCACGTTTGTCCTGTGATATGAGGAGAACACACATGCTTCTCACACTCCATCATATTGTACAACAAAGGACGAGGCATAGACGAGACACCAGATCGATTCATGTGGGTACTGCAGAGTGAACGGCTCAACACATAATTCAGTGATTCCTGTGCACAACGGCCTTGATCTGGGGAAGCCACAGACAGAGACATGCCGAGGACCCACATGTCCTGCACCAACTTGCGCGAGCGGCACTGTGCCGCCATTGAACATCATTCCAACCCCCCTCCGCTCGCGTGTCAGTTGTGCTCCCGTGTTGTTGGATTGTGAGGGCAGCAGGGGGTGTGGCCGCCCGCCGTGGGCAGCAGGAGGTGTGGCCGCGCGCCGTGCCACGCTCCGTCCCCCGCTGCACCTCAAATGCCATGGCGGTGTGGCCGCGCGACAGCTTGGCTTCTCGTCAGCGTTCAGGCCGTGACGCGCAAGTGCATGCATGCAGAGGCGGTGAGCCGGGAGTCGGCGCACGACACGCGCAGCTCCAACAGCTACACCCCTGCCGAGCCCCCAGGCCTCGTCGAGTCGCACAGCGGCGGCCAGACCGCCACCGGCCACCTCAACACGCTCTCTTCGTCCCTGCCCCACGCATCCCCCCCGGAAATCACAGCCGCCGGTGCCCACAACAAACGGCCGGCGTCCGGACCACTGCGTGGCCCCAGCGCCTCTAGCGACCTCCGTAAGCCCCCCCCCCCCCCTCTCCAAGTTGATTGCCTCTACCCACCCTTGTTGTGTCGAATTTGAGGAATGTGCGTGCATCGTTTGTCATGCATCAAAACGCAGTGCGTGTGCAGAGAAGAAGGCGTTCCTGGAGCAGCAGTTTCAGATGACTGGGGGCACGGGGTCGTACACGTTCATGGCGGGGGAGATTTTCCGGCACGAGCCGTACAATGCCAAGGCGGACGTGTACTCGTTCGCGATGGTGCTGTACGAGATGCTCGCGGGGGAGCGGCCGTTCGCGCGGCTCGATCCGATCGTGGCGGCGATGCGCGCGGCGACGGATGGGCTGAGGCCGGAGTGGCCGCAGAGCGCCCCGGCCGAGTACACAGAACAGGAGCGGGAGCTGCTGCCGGAGGTGCAGGCGCTGGTGGAGCGCTGCTGGGCGGCGTCGCCGATGATGCGGCGCGTTCTTGTTGACTCGACCTTTCGGCATCGTGCCGGCAAGCCCACCCGTGTTTGTGCTGTGACGGGCGTCGTTTGAGGAGACGCGCAGCCTGTGTTGGCAGGGCATGAGGCCCGTGCTGTGCTGCAGGCCGTCGTGCTGCGACATCATTTCGGAGCTGGAGGAGCTGTTGATGCAGCTCCGGGCGCAGCGGCAGCGGTACTCGCGGATCGTTCACGACACAAGCAGTATGACGCGGCGCAGCAGCGTCGGGTGCTTTGCGATGGGGTCGCGCAACCGCGGCGGCAAGCGGGGGTCGGTGAGCGTGCCCGGCGGCGGCACACGGGGCTGCACCGCAAAGGGCGGCTGCGGCCGGCCCTTCTCTCGGTGGCACACGTCGCCGCGCATCCAGGCTGCAGGCGCGGTTGGCGCGCACGACGGCGCGGCGCGGCGCCGCGACGGTGCACTGCCGCCAGGCAATCGCAGCCCCGGCGTCGGCCGGGGCTCCGGCGGCGGCGGACTGTCAACTTTCGAGAGTCCGCGGGAGCGTGAGCCGCTGCTGCTGGGGGGTTCGGACGAGCCCGTGGGCGCCGGGCTGAGCCGCAGCGCGAGCGAACGCGCAGTCGGCACCGCTGACGGCAGCGGTAGTCTGCGGGTGCTGCTGCGGCGGCTGGGGGGCACATGGAAGAAAAGCCGGCGCCGCTTGGGCCGCGACTGGCTTGGTAGCGGCGACATGGACGGGGGTGGCTTCAGGGCGATCGGGGAGAAGCGCATCAGCAACCGTCGAAGCAGCAGCGGCCGGGTAATTGCCGAGTGGGGCAGTGACATCGACGACGTGCTTTGGCGGCGGTGGTTCTGCCTGTCGAAATAATATGCTGGGCTTTGACACGGTGGGTTGACCGGGCGAGTGCAGGGGGTTTGTAGGCTAGCTGGGGGCCATCTGGAGAGTGTGTGACGACGCCGCACCGGCGCCGCGCCCAGGTGGGCTCTTTGCGTGATGGTTGCTATGAAGCCCGCGATTCTGAGCTGGTTTTCGATCAGGCGAGGCGGGAGTTGCTGAGGTGGAGCACAGGCGTCTCGAGGTGGGGTAGTGTTGACATTCATGGGGGGTGGCTGCGTTTGCCAATGCAGTCATTGGGGGCTCCTGGAGGTGTTCGGATTTTTGATTTGGGGTGTGCAGGGCAGCTGTGAACTCCTCAATGCTCAGCTTCCCGCCATGTGGGCTGCTGTTGTGGCTGAGGCTGTCTGAAGGGAGGTTTTACATTTGTTTGGGGTTGAGGGTGGTTCACGGCGACAAAGAATATAGTCGTGCGGCTATCATGTGACATAGAGGGCGCTGTGCATTAGCCTGCAGCTCACAAGATTTATGCTATGTTTGACCATTCATTCGCGCTTGGAAAGCCATCGCCTTGGTATGACCGTTGCAGTAGTGTAAGTGGCTAGCTCCACACCATGGCATTGTCACGGGCATGTGCGCTTGCGCTGCTGTATGCTGGCACAACAAACTTGATCGAATTAACAGGTGAGATGATCAACAAATTTGCAATTGTCTTAGTTTGCTTGCCTGCACATGACATCGTTCTGCTTGTCTACTCACATTTCGACAGATGGTGGCACCCGGTGTATCTGCGCGACCTCAAAGCGCCAAAAGGTCGACTCCTCAAGTAAAAAAGATGCTGCTTCGATATTATCCTCCGGGCTTGATCTTGGAGTATGAAGATCGCGGAGTTCGGAAGCAGACTAGTGTTGATGTACTCGACCTCAACGTCCAGTCCGATCCAGCGGCACGTCTCGACATTGTTTCTGCGATCTTGCAAACAAAATCAGTTCCTCATTTCATCTAATCTGTAGGTTGTCGTTGAAGGTTTGATGGGAAAGGAACCTCTACTGGCGGACACCAGAATGCGCAAGTTGCTATCTCCTCTAGTGCAAAAACTTGTTGCAAAGCTGTCAGACAAATCATCCTTGTCAAAATTTAGGCTCTCCAAAGTCCTTGACAAGGCGCATGTGCTTCCGCTGACCAATTGTGCTTTCAACAAATCTGGGAATCGGTTCATCACTGGCAGCTATGATCAAACATGCAAGGTCTGGAACACAGACACTGCCGAGGAGGTTGCCACGCTGGAGGGTCATACAGGCGTTGTTTACGCCTTGTCATTTAACAATCCCTTTGGCGATCGCATTATCACTGGTTCGTTTGATAAAACCGCCAAAATATGGGACCCAGAGACAGGTACTTCCTCTCCATCCCTCGTATAAGCCAGAATGCCAGCTGAACCACCAGTAGCTGGCATTAAATAACGGTCTTTCGACCATGACTGCTTTGATGCGCCTGGTAAACCCAACAAGTCATCACAGAGCTGCAGATGCCCAGCATTGCCACGACATACCTGAGCGGGCTTGGTTTCTCCCGTGCATGACAGTAACAAGTCGGTGCAGCATGCAGGCGGACTGTGCCACACCCTCACGGGACACAGCTTGGAGATCGTGTGCCTAGCCTTTAGCCCACAGTCCAGCCACGCTGCGACTGCATCGATGGACCACACTGCAATTCTGTGGGATGCCACCACTGCCACTCGTGTTGCCGAGCTTGCAGAGCACTCCGGCGAGCTAGTCTCTGTCACGTTTGACTCACAAGGGACCCTGCTCCTGACCGGCTCGTTTGATCATACTGCACGCCTTTGGGATGTCCGAACAGGGCGATGTGTCCATCGATTCGAAGGCCACACTGGGGAGGTGCGCAACCTGACTGATAACGGATGGGAAATCTGACAAACCTTGGGTATGTGACATGCTGAGTGAATCATGAACCTTGCTGCAGTGAGGCAGAGATTCCTGACCACTGCACAGTTCCATAAACAGTGTGCACAGAGGTTAGTCTCCCTCACTCGTCCACCCCGCTTGCGCCCGCACGTATCGAATGCAACACCATGTACCACCTGTCACGCTGACACAACAGCTGATGCTACTACCCGGAAGACCAGAGCTCTGTGCTGAATGCTAGATTTGTTTCTGCACCCGATCCACACCCGATCCAAAACGGTCAAGCCTGTGTGCTTTTCATGCTTCCTGCAAGCTCCTTGAGAGCTTGAGATCAGCCGTGCTTTCCCAGACTACAACTGGTGGATGACCTGCGACTTCCACGCCTGCACACAGTCTATACACATGCTACAAAAGACCAACACACGGCATGTGCACAGCCGACGCCGAGCGTACACATGGCTCATACAGGGAGGCCTCACCTCACCTTGCCTTCTAGTTAGCCGCGTGAAGCCAAACTCCAAGAATCTGGCACACCTCAGTTGTGCCCGAACTTGCACTGCAGCGTTGCCATACTAAGGCAGTCCAACAACGTCATACAGCATGCATCATGAAATCCAGCAATGCCCGACCGTCTGCCAATGACAGCAGTGCGGTCCTGAGCCCTCCGCACCCGCCACCATGCGGTCCCGCCACCATGCGGTCCCGCCACCATGCGGTCCCGCCACCATGCGGTCCCGCCACCATGCGGTCCCGCCACCATGCGGTCCCGCCACCATGCGGTCCCGCCACCATGCGGTCCCGCCACCATGCGGTCCCGCCACCATGCGGTCCCGCCACCATGCGGTCCCGCCACCATGCGGTCCCGCCACCATGCGGTCCCGCCACCATGCGGTCCCGCCACCATGCGGTCCCGCCACCATGCGGTCCCGCCACCATGCGGTCCCACCGCGCGCAGATCAGAGGTGCGGGTCAGTGATGCAGGTCAGCGGCGCGCAGCTGAGCTTCTGCGGGTGGCGCGTGCTCACCGGCAGCATCGACACGACGGTGCGGCAGTGGGACGTGCGCCGTGGCGGTGTGCTGCACGTGCTGCGCGGTCACGGCGATGAGGTGCTGGATATCGCGTACGACGCGGCAGGCCGCCGCGTCGCCAGCGCCGCCGCCGACGGCTCCGTCGCCGTGCACTGCGCCGCAACCGGCCTGCGCCTCGCGGACTTCCATGGTCACGAGGGGGAGGCCTCGCGGGTGCGCCTCCGTGGCATCTCCTCTAGGCCTCTGCCATCGGATCCCTTCAGGGGACTGTCTCCATTCCCCACCTGCAAGAGCGTTGGCTGCTGCACACACCGCACCCAAAACAGACGCTCAGAGAGGCCGACAGCCAGGTCTGGGCCAAGCCGCGTTGATGTAGCAAACGGCGATCGAATCGGGCGATAGAGAAGGCGTTGGAATTCCTTTCATCCATAGAGAAAGGTTGTCGGAAGATTTTTTGATTCGAACGATGTATGTGGTTGTGGCGGAGCTAGGTTGTCTTGAAGCACCACAGTCAGATCTGGGCCGTGTGGCACATGGCCTATTCACATGTTCTGTCTGAGCGTCTGTGTGCAACTGCACAACGCGGCATCACGCGTGCCCGCCCGACAGCCCTGCTGATGCGTGCACATATAGCCTGGCAGCCCTGCAGGGCCCTGCTGGGCCCTGCTGATGCATGCGGATGTACCTGTCACGGCGCTTCATGGAGCGCAACCGGCAGACTACGGACGCTGGGCAAGCCCATCCCCGGCTGTCCGCTGCATGCCTGCTCGCTCAGCATGCATGTGCATAAGTACCTGCCGTGTTGCTGTGCCGCGACGTCGAGTGTGCGACTGTCACGATTCTTGCTACTCACTCTGCAGTTCGCGCCGCTGCAGGTGATGTTCAACCCGCCAGGCTCCCGCCTCATCACCGCATCGGCCGACCACACCTGCAAGATCTGGGCGGTTGACGGCAGCAGCGGCGGCAGCGGCGCCGCAGGCCTGGCGGCCGATGCCGCGGGCACCGATGACCGCGGCAGCGGCGGCGGAATGACCGGGGCTGGGTGTGTGCAGACGCTGCGGGGCCACACGGACGAGGTGTTCTCTGTCGCAATGAACTACGAGGCGGACACGCTGGTCACCGCGTCAAAGGATAACTCATGCCGCATCTGGCGGATCACAGGGGCCGGAGGCGGCACCGCGTGACACCGCGTCGTGTGCCGTGTGTTCTGGTGGCACCGCCAGCAATGTCTTCTGGCATGCATGCTGTGGACTTGGCAGATACAGGTACAGAGTTTGGGGCCCCGGGAGGCTGTAGTGGGCGTTGCGGGCGGCACTCGCACATTGATGCAAGGATTTCTGGCCATGGCTGTGAGCCAGCGGATACTGCCGAGAAGCCATGGTGAAATCGGCATAGTGGCCGGTGGATTAAGCTCGTCGGGTGCTGCAGCTCAGGCCGGCGCGAGCAGCACCGCATGGCAAGCATGTTGAGGAAGGAGTCTGGGCTGCCATGGAGTGCATGGCTGCTGTGGTGATGTTGGTCAGACTGGCTCTGCGTGCGGTACTGCACACCACACATTTGTGGATGCGGAATCCATTGTGCTCAGGTTGCAAGTGTGGCGGGTGCTTGGCTACAGGGATCTCTGGCATCCAATGCAAGGAAGCAACTCTGTGAGTGGCTCACTGTGCGCGTGAGAAAGTTGGCAATGCAGAAGTTCTTGGCCCCGTAGAACCATGTGTAGCTACATATGATGTGCCAGAGCCAAAGCTGGGATGCCATGCCAGCTCGGGGTTCAAGCAGATGGCTTTCGCTGCTCATGGGCACAGTCCTCAGGTAATGGCACTACAGTAGTGGACACAACGGGGCAGAGGACTGTGTGTACGATGAATACAAGATGCATTGATCACCTCTAGTCGTACGCGGGCCCTGCTGAAGGTGGAGCTGGCAAATGGTTTGATGCTCAGACTGGCGGTGCTGTCCTGGAGTGGAATGTTTGCACTCAAATTTGGTGTGTTTGCCTGGGATTGTTTCGGGAATAGGTAGAGCAAAGGACCTGGTAACATACTGTGAATCGATACGAGTAGATGGCAGGACCTGGTCAAAAGAGCCGGCGGTTTGCTGCCTCAAGACATGCCCTGATGCAGATTTCTCAAGGAAAGTTGTAATGCATTTGCACAGCAAGACAAGCAAGCCATTCACTGCCACACACCTGGCAGTGAATGGCTTGCTTGTCTTGCTGTGCAAATGCATTACAACTTTCCTTGAGAAATCTGCATCAGGGCATATGGTGTGATGGGCGGGTACGATTTGCGCGGTCCACCGTGGGCAAGGCCAGAATGGCTGGATTGTGTGTTTGCGCGGGGGAAAGCCTGACGATGCCTGCAGGAATGCAAAGTGGATCCATGGAGGCACGCAAATCCTCAGTTTTCCCTGTGGTTGAAATGTAATACACGGGACTGCAATCCATAGCTGCAACACGATGGTCGGGGGCTCTAGTGGAGTTGGTACTGCAGTGCTCCACATGCTGTAGACGTGGCGGGTGCCAGCATCCTGCCCGACGTGCCACCTGCAACCTCAGGTCAGTAGCAGAATGCTGAACAATTACAGAGCGATGTGACACAGCAGCCCGATTTGAGATGGTCTGGTTACAAATTCTGTCGCAAATAGCCACACAGTTTGAGCATGGATCCACACACTGCACCAGTCAACGCACAGAAAGTGCCTCGCCTTCGCTGCCTTGAATGCTGCATGTGGCCACGCCTGAAGCCCACGCTACAGTACAGCGGATTGAGTCGCCGCAAGGGAAGTCAAACGTGCGAGCAGGTGACACTGTGCTATTGCTGTGGCTACCGGGACTCGCTGTCTTTCTTCCCGAGCAGGCCAGATGCAAGAGCTCCGAGCATGAGCACTCCAAGCGCTGGTTGAAAGACCAGTTGCCACAGCGAGTACCAGGCATCGAGCAGCCCGGTCGACTTGCCGAGCGTCTGTGCGCCGATACCGGCGACGAACCAAGCTAGAATGAAGAGAATGAAGAAGAAGTCTGCTATCAGAACCTGCACAGTGCGGTGGTTCCAAGCCTGGTACGTTGTCTACACCTGAAACAGGTGGAACTTCATGTTATCAAAATAATGCGTAGTGGGAGGTCTCTCATTGCAGTGGCTGCTATGATGTAGAGTATGAAGCTGGCGGCTGTGCTACATGCCTGTGGCCTTTTGACCGCGGAGTGTGCACGAGCCTGTACATTGTATTGTACGTATCCGCTGTGCATTCCGAATATTCGACTGTTGCATCTGCAAACAGCATCATGCAGAGCATCTGCTACCTTGCCAGACATTAGGCAAACTGCACACGTCACCATGCTGTGAAAATATGTCGCCCACCCAGATGATATTACACATCTGTGGAATTCGTGCACAAGCGTATCCTATGCGTGCCAATTAATGGACCGCGTTACCGCACAACTGCTCTCAAAAGTGTCCATGAAAGCTGCTGTATTTGGGAATGGTCAGCCAAAGAATCAGAGTTGAGGGACTCAATATTTGGCAGGAGCACGGTATGCACAACTCAGTTGATGCACAATGTGAATGACAGGAACAATTGACGGAAACCAGTAATCCTGGATATACTCATGTCCACGCTTGTCATCGTATGGCTGGCAAGAAAGTAGCTGAGCCACAAAGGCTCCTGGCAAGCTGCTTCACATGCTGACACTGCTGACAAGGCTGTGATCCATGCATCGCTGGAGGTGGCCTATCTGCCAAGCAAACTCGGTTTTGAAACGCCCCGTGCAGGTGTGAGGTTATCGTAGCTGATCACAGCCCTGCATGGCAGCTGAGGCCAAGCCATGAACAGGCAAGCCGACAAACGTCGCAGAGCTCAGCTTGAAGTTGTCAGAAAACGCACAATGCAAGCAATGTGCACAAGAAAGAGCAGAAGATCATAGACGCCAGGCGTCTGTCAAGACTGTCTTAGCCGTTTGCAGCCAGTGGTGTAGCCAGTGGAAGTGTTGGGCAGTGTTTATCATAGCAATCGTTTTATCGCACCAGATGCAATGGTGCAGCAGGTCGCGGCATGTTTGTCAGGGCAGTGCATAGAGAAACGCTGGCAATTGTTGGTCACCCAAGATGCAGCTATCGCAGAAGACAAGCATTGCCATGTGGCTGTGATAAACACTGTTGTTGGGTCCACTGCCAGCAACTGCACCGCCATGTGGAATGGCACGCTGCATTGTTAAAAGCACATGCGCCAACAAAGCCGGGAGAACTTAATCAGCACCTTGTCAACCACTTCTTTAAGTCCGTTCGAGTCTTCAATCTCGTTTGGTGACCCAGGCACTTTGGCTGTATTGGCTGCTTGTGTAGTGAACTGCTGCAGATCCTCAGCCATCATAGCGTCAAGCTCATCTTCTTGCTTTGCCTGTAGACGATTTCTACGTGCTCTACATGTTTGGCGGGATTGGCTTGAAGATCCGAGAGGCTTAAAAACCGAAGGGTATCTGCAGCACAAGGGCGGCATGGCTGGCACATTCCAACCAGGCATGTGCCTCTATGGACCAAAACCTATTGAAATAATATGCCATTTTCCAGTGCATGTTTTGCGGACTGATCAGCGTCCAGGGCAGTACACAAGCTTCCGTGATGGAAGACAGCACTCGCTAACGCGTGCAGCACAGGTTGTTCTACAAACTATCCACAAAGCACATGAACAGGAAAAATTACATATATGCCGCGGATTGATCCACGTTGCCGCTTGATGCCAGCGACTCACGCACGTACCCGCGGCTGGTGGACCCACTGCCACACGTGGAGGTGCCGATGCACGAGCGCGAAAGCATGCCGGGCGGTATCGTCTGCGATGGCCACTATGTGCACGTCGAGGGACACAGTGGGATCAGAGCGCTAGTTGTGATGCACTCGATTATTTTCACAGGAAACACCGACACATTGGGGTGAGGGAAGCCTGCTGAGGAACGGAGAATATGGCGACAACGTTAGTCTTCGCCGCACATGTGCACCCACGTAAAAGGTTGCTGGATAAAATACATTGCCAATAGATGCGTTACTGGGTGTTTGCCATGCAAACCAGTAGCGAATGCTGCAAATCTTTCGATGTGGCTTAGTGCGATTTGGCTTACCACAGAACATCATGCCAGTCTGAAATCAACCAATTAGCCAACGTGGATGTAGGCGTACATGTCATTGACATGTATGTCGCGGTGCAATGAAGCACACGATTTGCCGTTCGCCACGTCTGGCGTGCACGATCATAGTCGCCTCGTCAGCCAGGTTCAGATGAATTGGGGCAGTGCGTGCAGGCACAGTCAATTTTAGCATCTCGGACATCGTCTTCTCAAAATGTGGCTGCTGCGGCGCCTATTCACGTTTCTGGACAGTGTCGTGCTTTTCCCAACATTTAAGCTTCTCAGGTCCGAAGCCTCTCGTGACGTCGTGGTATTCATGGGTATATCAATAAGGAACACATTGACAGACATGTCTCACTAGCTACTTCTACGCTCGGCGAGTGTCGGCATCGCGCGAGCCGGTGCTCCGTCCTGGCCCGAGACTCATGGTCACTGTTGCACCCCACAGACTTTTTAAACACTAACGACGTGCACGCCGTTTATCCTAAGTTTCCTGTATGATGGGATTCGCTCCATGCAGATATGTTTTCCCGGACTTGTTTGATGACCCCGAGCCGCGGCCACCAGACAATGCGGACGTCAGCAGGTCTCCTCTCATACATCCTTCAGGTATGCATCGTCTTCCTGGTCGTGTAGCGCAGGCATAAACCAGCTCAAATCCGTTTCGACAACATGGCACGCTGTACTGGAAGAAGGTGGGGCGAAGTGGTTGGTACTATGCAGCCTTTGAGATGCCTATGCCAGCAGACGAAGAGATGCCGACTCCAGAAGGGCCTCTGGCACCGAGCAGCACGTACTCACGGAGTGCTGCATCACCGCACGAGCACGCTGACCAGAATGCTGCTGTACAACACATATACGACGGGGAGACACAGCTGCTAGCAGGAGAAAGCCCAGAACTCTTTCCCCCACAGCCCACAGAGTCCGAGTCGCTATTCGGTGACAGGTCCTCTGCAGGACCTATGTGCCTAGAGGATGACTCCGATTACGCATTTGTGTCAGAGACATCTGCAGGCTTGACCAGAGGCATGCCGAGTGCTCATCGCTCAATTGGCAGCGACCTGACCAACCTCGACCAGGTCTGCCCTGCCAGACCATGAGCACAACCATGGAATCAGACTCACTCACAAGGCGAGTGATTCACCATGCCAAAAGTGCTTGCCTACACCCGATTCTGTCATGCGGCAGCAGTGCTGGCCAAGGTCATGTGCCAATCGCTGTCGAGAGGCACGTGGTTGCCCTGTTGCCACATCCTGCTCCTGGCCCTGCGCAGACCCGATGCTAGCGCAAAACAAGCAGGCGCCGTATTCGGCCATGCACACCACCACGATGACACTAGTGCACCAGGTAGCAAGGGGAGTATGTGGCAGGGAGAACATGCAGGCCCCCCCTCGCCCCCCTCGCACAGCAGGAGCAGGCTGCCTCACCGTGATGCGGCACGGCGAACGCCAGGACATGGCCGACGCGGCATGGGCCGCGACGGCCCCCCGGCCGTGGGACCCGCCGCTGTCCCCCTTCGGCCTGAAGCAAGCCGCGCAGCGCGGCGCGGAGCTCGCGGAGGCCCGCGTGCCCGTTCACGCTGTCGTCGCGTCGCCGTTCGCGCGCTGCATCCAGACGGCCGTGGAGCTGATGCGCGCGTACGGGCTGCGGCCGGGCGCGCTCACGGTGGACGCACGCATGTGCGAGTGGATGAGCGCTCGCAACCTCAACCTCACCGCGCTGCGCGGCCGCGCCGATCTCGACGTGGACGTGCGGCGCGACGCGACCACCTGGTTCTGGGGGGGACACGCGGAGGACGGCCTGCGCGCGACTGTCGCGGCCGCGTGGTCCGCGGAAGCTGCGGCCAAGGTGCGCAATTGACGCCTCGGCGCAGCCTGTTCGCCGTAACTATTTTTCGCCAGTGTGTTCTACAGCTGCGAGACTCAGGGCCGAACTGTGTGTGATGTTTATGCTAACGGTGTACCGGATAGATTGGGCAGAATCGGCTGATCGCGCTCATGGCAGTGGCAGGGTGTCATCAGAATGGCTGCGTCATGCACGTAACACAGGCTCACAGGGGGGACTCCAGATATTGCTTGTCCAATCAGCAGACAACGCCTGTCTTCGCGCGCTGGCCTCTGCTGTACAGTTCCGAACGCAGAAAAAAAGATTGACGGCAGCGCCCCCTGCAGCCATGCATCAGTCGGCTAGCTCTCCACCGCCTCGGCTGTGCTCCACAGTTACATCACATCCCATGCCTGGGTGCGCTCACCGTCCGACACAGCGTGGGTGATGGGGGTGAGGGGCAGTGCTCGTGTGCAGGTCCGCATCGGTGAGCTCAAGTTCCCGCTGGTCAACGAAACCCAGGGGGCGGCGCGAACCCGCTTCCAGGGCGCGTTCACCGCGATCGCGTCGGAGGCCGGTGGCAAAGGCGGCGTGGTGATCGTGACGCACGGGGACGCCGTCGGCGCGATCGTGGAGCAGGTACTGCCGATGTCCACCGTGTACCAGGTCGAGACGGCGGGCTTTGTCCGGCTGCAGCGGCAGCCACGCGACGCTGGTGGGGCCTTCGACGTCGCCTTCGACGTCGCCGGCGCCGTCGGTGTGCAGTGGCTGCAGTGACCCTGCTGCCCGCGTACTGCCGCAGGCACTCCCGGGAGGCCAGCCCGTATGCGCGAACCTGGCTGCTAGGGGTGGGCCTCGGCAGGGAGGGAGGTGTGTGAGTGGGAAACGTTACTGGAGCGGCAGTGTGAGGATGAGCCGCTCTTGCATTGTGGCATGCTGCTTGGAGTAGCATGTGTGTCTGTATTTAACTGGCTTGCGGGCATTGTGTTGGGGGCCCACGAGTTGACCGTTGGGGTTGAGCTGTGTGGCTTTGGCGCAGCGGGCACACTGGGGGCTGTGGGGGACCACATGTAGGCGCCTGTCTGTGTTGAGGAGATGTAGGAGCGGTCCTGGGCATGGAGAGCGTGATATGTGGGTGTTCGGTACGTCATGGTGGTGTGGACCGTGCGAGCAGGCAAGCTGGGTTTGGGCTGGCTGGCTTGCTGCTGGGGTGGAAGTGCCGTGCAGTGTGTCCTGACAGGTGCAGCAAAGGATGAGTGACGGTACACCTGCTGGGAGAGGCCAATAATAATGTGGCTGCCAGGTGAGTGCGTGGCCGCCTGTGTTGTGAGAGAGTGTGGAGGTGGGGACCAAGGCATGGGTCACTGGTGGGATGCAAAGCAGGAATTTGATGATTGTTTGTGCCCCACGTGTGTCAGTTGAGGCCGCTGGGGAGTCACTTTGCTCAGATGAGCGCGCGTTGACGGGCAGGGGCGGCTGCGAGCAGAATTCATGATTTTCCGGTGCATGTGCAACAGACACCAGCGGGGCTGCAGCCGGCTGGCCACATTGTTCATGAAACTCAACTGCTGTCTGTAACGTGCCTGCCAAGCGGAACTGCCTCCCACAGACTGATGCTAGATGGGCATGCCTGGATATCGCAAACAGACCTGCCCGATTCGTGTTTGTTGGTAGGCGAGAGAGCAATATGACCGGCTGCATTGTGTACCACTGAAGGGACATGCGAACAGTATACTGCACAGAATGTGTTCGATGAATTGCCATGAATCGTACATGTGTTACACGGAGATGAACGCAATCGCCCGGCAGCGAGGGCGACATGAATCGTACATGTGTGTTCTACCACCTTGTGGAGCATACCTCTGTAACGTATCTCGACTGCAGGGACATGCGAACAGTATACGAGAGAATAGTTACAGATGTATGCTCTGCAGTATACTGTTCGCATGTCCTCGGCCACATGCATGTTACCAGCTGTCGATAACAATATTACTTCGTCTCGACACGTTTACCGCGAATGCATTGACTCCAGTGTCTCTCGATATCAAGAGCTTGCCATGCCGTTCTGTGGACGCCTGACTGAATGCGCCTGCGGCGTGTCGCCAGCCTCGTCGAACGTTGACAATGGACAGCTAGAAATCTCGAACCACCCAATGCATCGTGTCTCGCTAGTCAGAATCATAGGTTTGAGGGGATAGATAAGATCGCTACGCCGAGCCGGCAGTCCTCGCGCCAGCTTGAGCTCATCCAACTTGGGATCTCCAGTCATGGCGCAAGTAGGCGTGGACGAGAATGGAAAGGTTTGCCAGCACACGATTGTCGTGATGATGAGGCATATATGATTGAACTGCATGAAAATGTGATTGTGGTGTCTCTATCAGGGCATTCCATCTCCTGCTTCACGTTGCACAGCACTTCAGGACGTCAAATCAGAAGAGCTCTGGCAGCGGGTCGAAGCAACAGGCAATCAGGCATGGTATAAGAAAGCTGTGGAGTATTGGGATAGGTGTGTGGATGCTAAGGTCGCGCACAAGTGCATGTGTGCATGTCTGCTGACGGATCAGGCTGTTTCACAGGCTGCATGACGGTGCAGACAGGAAGCCTCGTACGATGGAGTTCTGGGCGGATTCGGATTCGTATCCGACGTTGACATTAGAGACAGCACTGTCTTGCTGAGACGGGTATGCATGTCTCAGCTCTCACAGCAGCGCCTGCTTGTTCCCAGGCAAAGTGGAGCTGGTTGGTCCATGCCTCCGTAACTGCTAGACTGTAATGGCTGCATATGTCTCGAGGCATCAAATGTTGTGCTGACACTTCTCTGACGCGTTTACAGGTCTTCAAGAAAACACTGGCTGAGCAAGAGTCACGGGATCTGTGTGCCCTGGGTACGGGTCTCAACTCGGGCCTCAATTTGACCGCGCCCCTGTGCACACATAAAATCCTGCACATGGCCGCGCGGCATGGTGAAGCCCACGGCTGGCATATTGGCGAATGCCAGAGCAACGTCGTACATCGTCACTCCCTCACGTGGAAACTGACCGAGGGCATTGTCCGCGGTAAGCAGCTGCTGAGCTGCTCGGCCGATGTGATTAAGAGGTGCCGCTGAGGGGCGCTACCGTGGGTGCAGATGCGGGCGCGGGCGTCGGCAGAGTCACGGAGCAGCTGCTGCTGCACTATTTCGGGACGGTGGACCTGCTGGAGCCTTCGGCGCACCTGCTCGACTCAGCAAAGGAGCGCCTGGCGGCCGTCAAGCACAGCTTCCCTGCGGGCCACGCGCCGGGCGCCTTCCTGCAGCACGGCCTCGAAACGTTCTGTCCCCAGGCGGACCCCCCGCGATATGACTGCATCTGGCTTCAGTGGTGTGTGTCTGTCCCGCTTACCCCCATGGCCCACGTGCACGTTTCCAGTGCGTGATGCAGCTGTCAAAGCACCAGCATCCGTAGCACAATAGCTACTCGTAGCAGTGCGCTTGCACACATGCGGCATCGTGGGTATGTGCGGCATGCGCAGTTGCGCGTCGTACGGGAGGTACTGCATGCCGGGGGAAGCATAGAGCCCTGCGGCTGGCCGACAGCATCGATGGCCGAACAATCTGCTAGAGAGGCGCAGCATCGCCCATGCTAGAAATATGCAGCGTTGCTGGCCATTTGCATTGCATGCTTCCTTGGCCCGCAGGCATGTCCAGCAGAATTGCTGTCCCCATGCATTCATGACCGCGTGATCACTGCGTGTACGCAGCAGTCATGACCGGGGGCTGGCCTGCCGCCGCATGGACCATGTGCCATGCGCACCCACCAGCGGCGGCCCCCTCAATCATCAGCAATACCCGCGATCGCCATCCACTCATGAGCAACCTCGTGAACCTCACAATCACTGTCCTAGCCCGCCCAAGGGGCACATCTCCTGTCAGGGACACCATCAGTACGATGATGTGTATTCGTTGTATGCGTCGGCTGCACGTGTTGGGAGGGGCCCAACACGCTGGTCGAAGTTGTGCGACAGTGTGCAGCGGGTGGGAGATGTGGAGAAGGTTGCAGGTATGCTCAAAAGAGAACCGTCTCATGCGAGCAAGGCCGGTGTCACCAGGCAGATCCACTGCGGTAGCTCGATCCACTGTGGCAGCCTGCATGCTGCAAGGTACTCCAGAAGATGCCACTTTCAGCAGACTCGTGGGGAAACACGACAGGGGTATGATCCACAAAGTGGCAGAACACTGAAGCAGGCACGCATAACAATGCGCAAACACATGAACCATGGCCAAGGTCTATGAGCTGAACAAAAGCGCTTCAGTCTGATGAGAAACAAACAAGCTACAGTCAACCAGTAATGTTTTCCTCAGACCTGGAGGAATGGTACAGGAGACACCTTGGCGGCTTGAAACAGGTTTGCCACGTGCTCACAACGTCTGATCTCTGAGGCGATTGACCAGCAGGTTTGCCACGTGCTCACAACGTCTGATCTATGAGGCGATTGACCAGTGCTGAAACAGGTGGAGACAGCGTTCGAAAAGCTTGTCATGGCATGTGATGATACCTGTCTGCGCACTCCCTCGCATGTGCAATGGAGCGCAGTAGATCCCTGGAGCTACTTGTAGATTCCTGCATTTAATGCAGCCTTTGCCCATTTCTTTTGCATATTCTGGGTGCAACATACATGCCTAAGGTCTGCATCCACCCCAGCGGGAATGCACGACACTCTCAGACAACCCAGCCAGCCAGTCAGTCAGTCAGTCAGTCAGGGAACAGGATCCAACTTGAACCAGGCAGTGCAAAGATACCAATCTTACCGCAAGCCAGCTGCAGTGTGCACGTGGATGCTCGAGTAATATGCCAAGCTGATGATCTGACAACGCGAGAGATCAGACACACCCCTGTAATATAGTGATGTGTGCCACGGTGATGTGTGCCACAGCCACCTCACTGATCGCGATTGGTGCGTGTGCAGACAATGTCGATTTCGCCTCCTGGCATGTCTTGGTATTGAGATGACTGATGAAAACACGGTGACAAGCATTAGCGACGTTGTCGACATCCGCGTGATTGGCGTGATATCTGGCAGAGGTCCTGACCTGCCCGCGTACCGTGCAAGCGTGTCTATCAGGGTAAGATGCAGTGCCGCGGTGCAAACTTCGCGAATCGTGAGTCACGATCACACACGATCGATGGCATCGCATTGATGGATTATGTACAATCTGGCGGCATCTCTGGCCAACCCACAGATCTAGTACGTATACATAAAACTGCAAGCTGTCTGTGTACGCTTCTCCGTGTGTTTTATGCATATGAGACGTAGAATAAGTGTTGCGACGTCGACTAGTCGGACACTCTCGACCCAGCTGCCCTGGCCATGCATACCAGCTGTACAGCGTCCGTGCACACCTGCCTTGCACACATGCCGTATGTAGAGCACTAGCATCTATTACATCAGCTAGGAGCAGCTTGTGTGTTACACAGTGATAGATCCAGGACTCAGCAGCGCCGAGGCAACAGACCAGGCAACAAGGAAACAGACAGACCGGCCGCCGCAAGCACTAAGGCCACGCGCCGCACGAGCAAATGCCAGAACGAACAAACGCCATCGCGAAAGCAGACACGCACACACCACGCAGTACCACGCAGGCCACGCGCACACCAAACACACAGCCAGCCCTCGCCGGGCCCACAAGCGGTCGTCGACGCGACACTAGCAGTCTGCACGGGCGCGACAGCGCGCGCTACGGCCATGTCCGAGGCCGCGAGGCACCGGTCCCAGGAGCCGTAGCCTCCGCCAGCCCGGCAGCCCGAGCGGTGTCCGGGGAGGGGCGCAGAGGTGAAACGGCGGACGTGCGCTGCGAGGAGAAAAGATGGAGGGAGGAAAGAGGGAGGGATCGGGTGCGGGGGGGGGGGGGGGGGGGGGTTGCAGGGCGAAATGGGTGGAGGGGGGGCTCGCGGGGAGGCGGGGGGGGGGGGGGGGGCGACGCAAGCCTATGCGCGATGGCCCGTCAACGCCGGCAGGCCGTCTGTGGGGACAGGAAGGCCCGGCAGCAGCGCCCGTCCCACCAGTCTAGCACGGAGGGGCGCGGCCGCGCGGGCTTGGCGCGCCAGCGCGCGACACAATGTCGTGGACAGGTCGCGCATGGCATTGAGCAGGAAAGTACGCTTTGACACCGCGCCGTGTCCCGCGGCAACCTCCGCGACCGTCTGGAGGAAGCGGTACGCGTCCCGTCCAACCCTGCCGTACGTCTCATGTACGAGCGGGATGAACTGGGCGGCACCTGTGACGGCGCCATATTTGTCGCGCTTTTGCCGTTCGCCCTTCTCGGCGGTCGCGCCGGCCTCACGGGACGCACCGCGCACATGGGACCTGGCGAGCGGGTGCATCACCTTCACGTCCAGCAGCGCCATGCGCGTGGTGAGGAATGCCAAGAGGTTGCCGCGCTGCGGAGGCCGCTGCGATCGGGGCAGCGGGGGTGCGGCAGGGGGCGCTGCCCCTCGGTCAGGGGCGAGGGGCGCGTCGCGCGTCGGGGCGTGGGCCGCGGCGGGGGGGGCGGCAGCGGCAGTAAGGGTAAGGGAGACCGGAGCCAGGGCTTGGGTGCCATGAGGGGTGTGGGGCACGTCCGAAGCCTGGGGGGCCTGCGAGAGATGGGGTGGGGGCTTGACTGGCGCGGCATCGGCCGGGGGGTCCGGCGGCGGCGGCGGCGGCGGTGGCGGCGGTGACGGCGGCGGTGGCGGCGACGGCTGCGGGTCTTGCTGACACGGCGCGGCCGGTGCACTCGCAGATGGCGCAGCCGGCGGGCGCGTAAAATCCGCCGGCGGCGCGGCTGGTGGCGACTGCCGGCTGCCGCGGAGGGGGAGCACGCGTATGCCCCCGGGGAGCTTGCCGACGTGCGGCTCAAGCGATGAAGCGAGCGACGCGCGCATGAGCACCCGCCTCCAAGCCACAGTGATGAGGTCGTGCTTCAGGACTGAAGTTGCCCACAGCTGTCCGCATATGACACTGTGCGTACCGGACGCAGCCACGCGGCCACAGGGGCAGGACTCATCTGACTCCAGGACGGGTAGCAGCGGCTCACCCAGCCGCAGCAGCACAGCCACCTGGAATTCATGGTCGGTCAGGCCCGTCACCGGGCCGGGGCAGGCAGTGAGGAACGCCGAGGCCAGCGAGCCAGAGCAGCTGAGGAGGCGAGCGAGATCAGTGCACGCCGTCTCCGCCGATTGGGGATTCGGACTGTGCTTCAGCGTCTCGAGGTGGTCGCGCGTGGCGGTCCAGCGCGCGTCGGCCTCCGCCCAGCTGAGCGCCCTCTGGAGTTGCGTCATGCGCAGCTTCGAGCCAGCGTCAGACGCCCAGGCGTCGGCTGGGGTCGGGCTGTCTGAGATTCCCTGCACGGCCGGCCATGCCTTCCGCAAGCGTGCGAGGCGGGCCTGGTGCTGGACCGCGGCGTCGCCGCGGAACGGCTTGTGTGTAGGCAGCAGCTTGTGTGTAGGCGTGATTATAATCAAATCCCTACATGTATACATTGCCCATCCGAGACAACGCGATGTTGGGCACCTGGGCCATGTGCACACTACTTCGGGTGACGGGCTGGCGGAAGGCTTGAGCAATTAAAGGCATGGCACATCGAGATGCAGAAGTCATGCACAGCCAGCTCGTCATTTGTTTCACCTCTAGTCGTGTCAGTACATCAGCTACACTCGACCATCAGATCGTAGTCCCATCATGCGATTCCTGAATATGTTCACCCTCGTATGTATGCTGCTGATGCGCATAGTCAGCGGAGTGCCAATTCACACGTTGCGGTTGAGAATGGTCACCGTAGGTGCCATGCTGAACCAAGCGACGGGCAACACGAATGTGCCCGAGTTTGCAGACGCAATTTCAGACCTCGTAGACGTACTCAGCTTTATTCAGCGGTGCGAGAGGGACGACCTGATCGCAGATCAGGATCAGGCCCGGACCTGGCGCAACGCGATGGAAACTCTCAGGGACTTCACCTATGATGAGCTGAGGGATGTGGAAGCCATGGCCGCAGCTGGAAACGACGACGCCTATGGTTCAGGTCTGCGCATGATGACATTGCTGCAAAACGCGATGTACTGTGTGACAAATCTGGTGGACGATCAGGCGGCCCCAGATGCCTTGCAAACAGACGTATGGCAGTGGATCTAACTGGGTCTGTCAACTGATTTATGTCGATGGGAGCTATGTAGACATGGCAGCCATTGACCTGACAGTTCGAAGCCATGGGCGTTGCTGGAAGCGACGCCTGCGACTCTGGTCTGCGCATGATGCAGTACTTGTTCTTCGGGACACAAAGGGCCTTGAGGATGGCTGACGAGGCCAACACAGCCGCCAGAGCGCCCCTGCAGGACGCCGTGTGGGCATTGATCCAGGCAGGGTCCTCTGTAAAGTTTACGTGTGAAGTGACTTTCCGCGGCGAGAGTTCTGTAGGCATGGCGGCCTGTCCTTGGTTTGATCAAGCTGGAGAGGCAACCGGTGCGTGGCTTTGCTAGAGCTCACGCGCTGTTGTGGCTAGGTGTGGCAGTTGTGGGGATAGGCAGTATCTCTTGTTGCTGCTCATGCGTATGGATTCCAAATACAGGCAGTAGCTCGAGCAATCTGCTGAGCACCATCGTCTGCATGAGGACTCGCAGCGACATGGTGCCTGTGCTGTACTTCCTGGAGGTGGGGAAAGGGAATAAGGTTGCTGAAGGGAAGGCCTAAGGTTGACGCCATCGCTGCTGTGGGTCGCGTGTGTCTTGTTTTTGCTGTTCTGTCTTACATGCAAGCTTCGAACCGGCTTTGCAGCAGGATGGCTGCTGCGACACCACGCCGCTCTGCAGTGGCGTAGCCAGGTGCTGTCAACGCGTTCAGCACTCTCCTGTGATCATCTTAGCATCTCATGGTCTGGTTCACTGATCAGTGGACCTGTAGGCGCATGTGCCCCCGGCCAAATGAAGCTCACGCGCGCCTGCCACATTCTGATCCCCCCCCCTCCCCCTCCCCCCCCCCCCCCCCCCTTGCAGTGCTTCACTGAGGCATGCAGTTTTCTCCACCAAAACAATGGGTGGCGTCGCTCGCCCTTGTGCGGCGCCCTTGTGCGCTACACGCACACTGCTGTCCAGCATCGCGATTGCGCCAGGTGGCGCACGATGATTTGCGGCGGTCGATAGCAGCTGTGGTGGGGGGCCAGTGCGGAGGCCCCGCCTGATGGCAGTCAAGCCCTCGCTCTGTGCAGCCGTGTCCTGACTGAAGTATGTCATGAGCGGCGGCATTCCAATGGCGGCCCGCTAACACCTCCTGCGGACACAGCAAGCATGGCACAGCCTGACGAGACAGATACATCACCCCATCACCACAGCGCTACCTGCCACTGCATGCTGTCTGCCGCTGTGTGCGTGCCGGCGCTGTGTGCTGCCAGCCGCTGTGTGCGTGCCGCCGCTGTGTGCTGCCAGCCGCTGTGTGCGTGCCGCCGCTGTGTGCTGCCAACCGTTGAGTGCCGTCTGCCACTGCGTACTCTACTAGAGTAGAACCCCCTCCCCCCCTAAATTTTAGACGAGTTTGCCGTTACCACATGCTGCGCTTGTCTTGTGGGGCAGACAGAACCTCAGTTGCCGTGCACATACACTGCATGCAATTCAAGACGCCACATGTGCACACCAGTCACTGCCTGGCGATACGACAGGTACACCGCCGCCGACACAATGGGGCAGAGTGTCGGCCCCGGTGACTCCCACTGAGTGGTATACCATGTGGCCGCACGCCATATATGCCACCATTTCACAAACACCACCAATAGCCCTGCAGGGCCCTGGAGCGCTGCCCACTGAGATGCGCCTCCATTGGGGGCCCCCCATGCACATGCGGCACGTGGCCTCGGTGATATTTATAAATGCACTTGCAAATGCCATATGTAATCGAACTGAACGTTCTGGTCCACCTGCACCAGAAATACCTGCTCTTCCGGGTTCTGTGCTGGCTTGAAACTCACAGCAGCGGCCTCCTGCTCCGGCACAAGCGTTGTGCCCCAGGAAATCAGGCAGATGTCCCCGTCGAGGTCCCCCCCGGACATCTTGCCCGTCGTCATCGTCAAGCAAATTTTCTTGTCGTAAGATTACGACGAATTATCCCAAAAAAAAACCGCAGAATGAGGGCGACTGTAACCACACTGTGTCCACCAAGTTTGAATGCAGCTGTCCCGGACCGGACATACATGCCACGCATGTATGCACATGCTACCAACTCAGCGTTGCACACCAGCCCGTGTCCCCCTGAGGTTGATGCGGCAACAATCAGCGCGCCATAGCGGTCGTCCGTTGTCAGGGCAAATTGTCCCATTTAGACGCAACTACCCCACAGCTGCCTTGGGGGCAAATCCTTGTAATTCTCCAAACACGTCGTTGCAAAGGTAGCAAAAATCGTCGGAACGTCATCGTGAAACTGCCTGTCGTAATTACCATCGTCATGTAGTCGGTGACATTAGGCCCTGCATCGCCACGTGGACACTTGCAACAATTCGTGCAGCCCTAGTTGTACCATCACAGCTCATGCATGCAGGTGTCTGCTGTACCTCACCGATGATGACCTCGTCGCTCTGCTGCTGCGCTGCGTGTCCGCGCTGCGCCCGGGCGGCGCGATCGTCGTCAAGGAGAACGTCTGTGCCGCCGGCTTTGTCGTTGACGGCGACGACAACAGCCTCACGCGCAGCCACGCGTACTGGATGGTGTGTTGTCTCCCTGGCGCGGCCCCTGCTCCTTGCCACATGCTGTGGTAATGTGCTGTGTGTGCTGTGTGTCCAGCCCGCAGATGGGATCTCAACAGTGCTTGTACCGCAGCCGTCCCCTGTGTGCGGAGTGTCGACGACGCTGCGGATGAGTGGGGGGCACCTCTCCGGCGCTGCGGCTGTGCAAGTTGTAATTACCTGTCGTTGCGGCTGTCTGTACTACAGCCTCTATAACGAGAGAGCAGTTCACGGCCTACGCGGGAGAAGGGGGCCCCTGGTCATGGGATGACTGTGGACGGGTGGCTGCCTGTGCCATGTGAGCTGCAGTGTTGCTGGCGTGAGGGTGTGCTGCGTGCTATGACGGTCGTAGAACGGGACACCACAGCCACCGCTGCAGAGCTGTTCACCAAGTCGTGTTTCAGACCGCGAACGATGAATACTGCTGCTTAAGCCTGGGCTCGTCTCTGGCTGTCTGTCCCCATGCCCTGGCAGAAACCATTTGGTGCTCCATGAACTAGCCCTCGATGGGAGCTCCAACCATGTGGCGAACGGGTGCATCATGTCCAGCCATGCATGGTTGTGGTGGACGTCGAGTTCCCAAGAATGCGATTCATACTGTGACCTTCATACTTGTGTCCAGTCCTGTTGCCGATTCAGGGGGGAGCGGGCTGCTGCCGTGGGTCTGGGCAGCCCGCATTGGCTCTCAACATGCTGAGCAGCCAGCTGCAGCCACCAGCTCGGCCGCGGCGGGACAACGTTCTCCCGGTTAATCTGCAGCCGCGCAGTGAGCAGCAGGCATTTGCATTTGCGCTCGTGATAGCAAAGTTCCGGTGCTTGGTCGGCGTCAAAACAGTCTCACCTGGTGTTTACTTGCTGCTTCGGCCCAATGCATGCAATACGTGATTTTTGGGCCCCAGACATATAATGCATATGGTGGGCCTGTCTGCCCGATTTACGACAGCAACGATGGTTTGTGAGTTATGAGGCAGTGTGTCGGACGTGCTACTGGCGTGACTAGCACGCAGCAACACCCTGTAACACGCACAAACGCACAGCAACATCGCTGTGGATGCATGCACGCCCGCCATGTGTCGTCTCCCACCGCTGACCTGCTGCTGTGCATGCTGTGCAGGGGCTGTTTTCGCGGGCAGAACTTGCGGTGACGCTGAGCATGCGGCAGAAGGGCATGCCTGAGCAGCTGTACGCGGTCAAGATGTATGCTGTGCGCCCCAAGGGGCGCGCTCTGGACGCATAGCGACGCCTGCGGCCCGGCTGCCTGCTGTGCTGCCGCCTGCTGTGCTGTGGCCCAGTTGCTTGCTGTGGGCCAGGCCGTGGTCAGCTGGCATGTTGCGACAGACAACCGACCATGCCCATGAATTAGCGAGACAGCCAAGCAGCAGAAGCAACTCAGGCAGCCAAGTGACAATGACTCAGCGAGACAGCCAAGCTTTCGCATTGACCATCAGTGCTGGAGCTTGCATCAGCAGCTTGATGGCTGCTCCGTCTCGGCAGCGGCAGGGGGTGCTGGGCATGGGGTGCTGGACAGGGGGTGCTGGGCAGGGGGTGCTGGGCAGGGAGTCCTGTGCACGCAATGCTGCGTTCCATGATGTGCATGTGCGTTCGAACAGCCTTGGGCATTGGTGCTATTGGCCCATGCAAGCGTCAGTGTGATGCTCTCCCAGCCTCTCGGCAGCTTCTCAGCATCTTGCTCTGAGGCTGAAAGAACCTGGCACTCAAGGAGTGCGAGCAAACAGTGGCAGGCAGACCTAGGAATGTGGGGCCCCAAATAGTGACCTCACAAATTTGTATGGCAAACATGCTGCAGCGAGATCAGACGATTGCGTGTTGGCTCTGCACCGACCTCGACCTCGAATGGGCATGTGTGTTACCTGCAGATGGGCCTGCGTGGGTGGGCGGCCTGCGGCCCAAGCCAGAGCCTGGCGGAAGCCAGCGATCTTGCACAGGCTCGTCAGAATTTGATTGAGATCATATGCATGTGCCCATTCATTCTTGATCACCTAGATGCACCTGGTGCAACCACTGATTGTGTCCTGTGGGGCGTCATGATGACGGCATGCTGCATACTCGGCACACAGCCCTGCAGGCATGTCACGGGTGCGCGTAGTCTGCGTGCACATCAAGAATAGCGGCCCGCCTCAAGCTCAGACGACCTCCCGCCTGCGCACCGTCACGCGGATCAGCGTACACGATCTATGCATCACGATGTTGTAAGTGTACATACACACGGCACATGCAGCCTGCATTGTTATTGTGCCGCGCGCTGGCGTGCCAAGCCCGCGCGGCCGCGCCCCTCCGTGCTAGACTGGTCGGACGGGCGCTGCTGCCGGGCCTTCCTGTCCCCACAGACGGCCTGCTGGCGCTGACAGGGCATTGCGCATAGGCTTGCGTTGTGCCCCCCCTCCCCCCCCCCCCTCCACCGATTTCGCCCTACAGCTCCCCCCCCTCCCCCCGCACCCGTCCCTCCTCCTCCCTCCCTCTTCCCTCCTCCCAGCGCACGTCCACCGTTTCTCCTCTGCCCCCCTTCCCGGACACCGCTCGTGCTGCCGGGCTGGCTATGGCTGCAGCTCCTCGGACCGGTGCCTCGCAGCCTCAGAGATGGCCGTAGCGCGCGCCGGCGCGCCCGTGCAGACTGCTAGTGTCGAGTCGGCGACCGCTTATGGGTCATGCGAGTGCTGACTGTGTGTTTGGTGTGCGCGTGGGCTGCGTGGTACTGCGCGGTGTGCGAGTGTCTGCTTTCAAGCTGACGCTAGTTCGTTCTGGCATTTGCTCGTGCGGCGCGTGGCCTTGGCGCTTACGGTGGCCGGTCTGTCTATTTGCTTGTTGCCTGGTATGTTGCCTCGGCGCTGCTGAGTCCTAGGTCTATCACTGTGTAACACATGCAGCCTGCATTGTTATGCTTGGGAGGCGTGTAAACCTTTCTGAGTCTAGGCCTATGTCTCTGCGAGTGTCTATCCGGTGTCATCTGACGTCTCCACCAGTGTGTTGCGCGCCTACGGCATATGCATGCCTTCTAAAGATCTTTACAACATGATCGTTGCAATAGCGTGAAGGTGAGCTCAGCCGGGCCCACGTGGAAGCTCCCCCACTTGGCCGGCGCGTTCATTCACGAACGTGCGATGTCGCAGTCTTGCAGCGTGACGAGGTTCACTTGTAGTTTGATCCATTAACGATGCGGGGGGAACCGAGTCAGTTGAGCTCGGCCGAACAGTTTGGCCATCCGTCAGTGCAGCTAGAGACTATTGTGCTGTGTGCGCTTGCAAGCCTGCCTCTCAGCTGCAGGACGGTCTCAAGCTTTTGAATTGAATTCGAATCTATACGTCCCGGGGCAGCTACGAAGATTCGCCGCGCTGCAGCGCTCCGGGCGACGTCAACTCGTGACTCCTGCAGCCGGTGCGCGCGGCTATACCCGGGGTCTGGGACGTCGACCATGCATGGCCATGGTGGTCCAGACATGGTTGACGTCGCAGGAGGTATCTTGGTAATAGAAATAGCGCGCGTGCATCTACTCCTACATCGAGGGGCTCCGATCCACTACACCAAGCAAAAGTACGACTAGATTCCAGACTCACATGCTACCTGGCAGATGCGAGCCGGCCAGGCGATCACCTGGCACGAACTGCGCACCCGTGAGCCGTGGACTACCCTGGACATGATCTTTCTGATCACAAACCCGTTTCCTTTCACTGTCGCCGCACTGGACTCCCGCATGCAAGGAGTTCTCAATCCAGCGAGCCTTTGCTCGCTTGTTGAATGGCCCAACCAACGACACCGCCAGCGTGTTGAGGTACTGCATGGCATGCGACCCTAGTCTGCCATATGTCTCGTGCACAACCGGCACCACCGTGTACAATCCCTGCACACTCTCTTTGTACATTTTGAGTTTGAAATTTCCGCGAGTTTGAAAACTTCGGCCGTGTGCCCCTTTGCCCCCGATGCTTTCCCCACAACAGCCACCCCAGATGGGTGGATGAAGCTGACATCTAGCACATACACATCTACGTCCAGACCATTTGCTAGGATGTCCCCCCCACTGTCGTCCCTGTAGCGTCTGTCTAAGCCGCGCATCACAGGCTCAATTGATGTGGACACCCCTGCCGCTCTTGATCGACGGCGCCGAGCCGTAATGGCAATGTTGTGGCGCAACGTCCAGCAATCGGCATTGTAGTGAAATGTCATGGCATGATCTACGTTGCCGGGCTTCACCCGAGCATTGCAATCACATATATCGTCCCCATCTAATGGCGGTAGGGGGGAAGGTCCGCCCCCGAACCGTATCCCATGCACAAAATCCCCATCATATGAATGCATTCAGAGTCAGCATGCAGTTGGTTGGGAGATATTCCAGAAGCAGTGAGGCAACACGACAGGTGCAGCTGTGCATGCGTGCAAGGTCTTTTGCACCACCAGGGGTGCTGCCCAGCTGTTGCAGGAGCGCGTCGTGCTGTGTCTGCGCTACTGCCCTGGTCACTTTTCTGCTCATACCGGGAAGGCCAGTGGCGATGAAGCCGTTGTCGAGTACCTCTGGGCTCCAGTTCGCCTCTGGCAGCATTGCCGCACGCAGCGCTGTCCATTTGTCTTGTAGCCCTTTGGCAACGTTGCCGTCGGCGAATGGGCGGAAGTCGGGGGGGCCATCGCGCATTACGTCATTTGCTAGCGCAGCGCTGGACAGATAGGCTGCATCTGCCTCGTGCTCCGTGACGTCCATGAGGCCGAGCCCGCCGTGGCGTAGCGGTAGGCGGAGTTACTCCTCGGCAACGGCGGGCATCTGCGGGTGATTCATGATCTCCCGCGCAGCCGCCATCACCCAGTCCTGCAGCTGCTGCACCGCGTCTGACCGAGTCCCACGCGACGACACGGACTAGCTATAGGTGGGTGAGGGCAAGCTGCACAGAGACGCGGAGCAGCAAGAACTTGTCATGGGCAGGCACGGGGGGAGAGAGGAGGCGATCAATCTTCGCACATGCGGTTGTCACGCGGTGGTTGCAGTATTCCGTGACGTAGGGGGTGTGGCCGATGGGAGTGCCTGCGCAGGTGACGCCGTGTGGGCGCAGCGGCACGCCTGTGGCGTCGGCCACGCTAGGCCACGCCGCGATCGATGATGGATGTGGCTGCACTTTTCTCGCGGCCGATGCGGAGGCCGATCGGGTGGGCGTGTTCCTCCAGGTGGTGAAGGCCTGGATGATGGATTCGCCACTGCAGCGGATGCTGGGTCGTAATTCAGTGGACCGAAGCCCTTAGGCACTGCGGGATCTAAGCACTGCCGTAGCTGTGCGCAGGGGGTCACGCTGTCACATACCTGGCTGGTGTACAAGTTCCGCCGTGACAGTGCGCTCTCAGTGTTGGATTAAAGCACGTGAGTCTTTAGCAGAAGAAGAGTGATTACACTGTGATCTGTAGAGCCTATATAAGCGTTCAATCAACGTCTCATACGTATACGATCAGAATCATTGTCCGATGCACGCAATCTGCATGCATTGCTCGTGCATATGGTAAGCCATCGGTGCATGGCGTCCCATAGCCACGCTGGAACAGCACCGTGCCTCCACTCCATGCATGGTCTCCGTAGTCCTGTGCATGGCTGGATCACGACATGCTGCAGTCATCGGCATAGGCAAGGAGGGCTGCGTCGGCGGTGGCTTGGGCGGCTTCGAGAGCCGGCTGCAGAGTCAATGAGAAGAGGAGGCTGGCAAGGGGGTCGCCTTGTTTCACGCCTCTGGTCTATGTGAGGAGCTTTGGGGCGCGCTGGTGGACTGCGTCGAGCATGGACTTGGTGTGGATAGAGTTGTATGCGTTCTTGAAGTCCACTGACAGGATGACGGTGTTGAGATTCCCAACGGCGGCAGACGAGATCTCGAGAGCCCATGGCCAATGGTCTGAGCGCCGCCGGAGACACCGACACCAACCTGCAGTAGGGCAAGGCTGGGGTCCACTTCGCTGCATGCTATGAGTGCACAGAGGCTGGCGATGCTGACCCAGACTTCTTGGTGTCACAGATATGTGTCACCAGCTAGGCACACGTCAGCAAATCTATCTGATAGATACTGTTACGGTGGTGGCTGTACAATACTGCCCGTGTCGTGATCCAGCCATGCACAGGACTACGGTGACCATGCATGGTGGCATACACAGGACTACGGTGACCATGTATGCTTCTCTACTGTCCAAAGTCTCACGTGCATTCATCCTCCACTGAAGGTACAGGCGCTGTCACGGACAGATACCTAAGACAGCAAGGTATGTGACAGCACCAACCCCTGCGCATGGCTACGACATGCACAGATCCCACAGGCCTTAGGCCGCGGTCCATTGAATTACAACATGGTATTGGTGATGATTGTGGGTGTTCTTGTGATGTCTATTAGCATGCGGTAGAGTCCAGGGGGAACCTGCGGTTACGGCTGTGCGTTCCGATGAGCGTGCTACACCGTTCTAGCGTGTAGTCGACCGTAGAGAGACTAGAAAAGCTAATGCAGAATGCTACGGCGGAGCTGCATTATGCTTGTGTGCTGGTCTCGCGAAGAGGCCTACGGGTCTGCGTTTCCTGCGACATACGGTGGTCATGTTGCAGGACACCACCACTCCGAAACGATTCAATGGCATCTCGCCAAGGATCTATCGGTTCTGACGGTGTGGAGGGAGCAGTTAACCTTCCGCACCATCGCACTCGCTCCACAGTGCGCCGCGAGCAGGCCGCGGAGGGTCAGTCCATGCCCCACGGGGAATGACAAGACGCTGGGACCTACGGGTATCTCAGTGTTAACCCTCTGCAGGCCGCCATGCCGAGCAACGCTGATCCTACGGGGAATGCGGGTGCTCAGGCAGCGGTGCACGGAGCGCAGGAAGTGCCACACGTTGCCCAGACAGCATGGGCAGCGCAGCAGATACCACCTCCGATACCGCAGCCTTCGCAGGCTGCGATGTCATCCGGGGCGGCAGCAACAGCCGGGTCGATCGATGTTGCAACTCTCGCGAGCGCGCTATCGCTCGTAATGCCTAAGTCTATGCCGGGAAAGTCTCTAGTAGAGAAGCATCAGTTCCCGGTGTGGCACCATAAATATGATCACTTTCGGGTGTTCAAGAAAGAGGTAGAGAGTTGGGCAAACATGGTGGGAGAAAATAGCCTGCTAGTGAATGATCCACTGGCACAGAATAGCCAGGCTCATGAGTCGGTGAAGCATTGGCTATTCATAACATTACCAAAGGAGGATAGGGATTTTGTGTCAGACTGCAGCTTTGTCCACGAGATATGGGCACTGCTGCATGCCAAGTACATGCCTTCTGTCGAGGTAGAAATACAAAAGCTATACCAGCAGCTCAGTGGTGCCAGACAGGCGGGAAAGCCACTAGAGAAACATGTCAACGAGGTAGTTGGTATAGTGAACCAGATGAGGGGTCTGGGAGAATCTGTGCCTGATCAGCTATACCGCTCTAGGCTACTGGCAGTAGACAGGGAGTATGCACTGCAGCCGCCGATGCTGCAGCAACTGCCAGTGCAGCAGATAGTGTCTACGCTGCTGACGCATGCTCAGAATAGCAGCCAGTCTCCCCCATCGCGATTCCCACGGGATGATCGCGGTGGTCAGCAGCGTTTTGGGGGACGAGGGTATCGTGGTGGACGCCACGGTGGTCGCAATGGTACACCCCCACAGGTTGCGGCAGTGGGAGCAGGGGGAGCAGATAAGCGCAAGTGCTTCAACTGTGATAAGCCTGGCCATCTGCAGAAAGATTGCCCCTTGCTCTCCGCAGAGGTCAAGCAGTTCCTACAGAAGCAAGCAGCTGCAGGGCGAGGCCGTGGCAGAGGCCGCGGGGGCCCTCAGGTGGCTGTGGTTGACCTAGCGGAACTGCGAGCTGAGTGTGCTGATGGGCCATCGCCCAACATGCCATACACGTTTCTGGTGGATAGTGGGTCTGATCTAAAAATTTGCTTCGATTTTAGCATGTTCAGTGAGATCAAGCCACCAGATATCACAGAGTGCCAGCCCTTAGACCAGGGCAGGCTTAAGATGTATGGCATGGGCACTATCAGGGCGAATGTGGGGAAGTACGTGACAGTACAGGGCGAGCTGGTGCTGTGATACAATAAGGTGTGTCAGCTATGTGCCAGCCTGTTGGCTGGTCTACTCCACACTAGCTGCACCTGTGCATTGTGTCGTGATCCAGCCATGCACAGGACTACGGAGACCATGCATGGAGTGGATGCACGGTGCTGTTCCGGAGTGGCTATGGGACGCCATGCACCGATGGCTTACCATATGCACGAGCAATGCATGCTAGATTGCGTGCCGCAGACAATGATTCTGATCGTATCCGTATGAGACGTTGATTGAACGCTTATATAGGCTCTACTGATCAAAGTGTAATCACTCTTCTTCTGCTAAGTCTCACGTGCTATATTCCAAAGACTGAGAGCGCACTGTCACAGCGGAGACCTGTACACCAGCCAGGTATGTGACAGCGCGACCCCCTGCGCACAGCTACGGCAGTGCCTAGATCCCACGATGCCCAAGTGCTTTGGTCCACTGAATTACGACAAGGTATCGGTGATGATTGTGGGTATTCTAGCAATGTGTGTATGCTTGCGATAGAGTCCAGGGGTCTACGGCTACGGCTGAGCGTCCCGATGAGCGATTCACACCGCTCTAGCGTTTAGCTGTAGAGTCCGTAGAGAGACTAGTGTTGAGAGAAGCTGTCTAGTCTAGTGCTGAGTGGATAGTGCGAGTGGCTAATGCATGACGTACCAGTCCATGCTAGTTGATGATCAGAGTTGTGATTCCGGGACGTTGAATGTATATAGTCTAGCTGTGGTTGGTGAGCATCATCGAGTGCTCACTGACTTCCCGGTTTCACGACAGGTGTGTTTGCTGGCTCACTGCATGTCAATGTCGCACCTCTGTGTAATTTTGTCGAGTGCTCACTGACTTCCCGGTTTCACGACAGGTTATGGGCCCATCACGCTACCACTGCGCTATCATGCACCCCAAGGATATTAAATTAGGCCTTGAGCTGACCCAGGCCAATGCCGTTCAGTGGTTTCAGCGCATGGAGATACTGCTTCGCAGTGTCGAGTGCTGGGACGCTGTTACGACTGGTGCTGGGGATGACCAAAAGTTGAATGACACCCGACTTGCAATTTCATGCAATGTCGGCGATGATTTAATACATGTCATAGACCCCTTAAAGCCTCCCAAAGACTCGTGGGAAGCGCTGAAGAAACAGTTCAGTGGGGTAAGCAATGCGAGAAAGATGGCTATCTCACGCAGCCAAGCTTGCTTTCGCAAGATACCGGATGAGTCGCTTGATCAGTTTCTGACCAGAGCAGAGCAGCTCCGCGCTGAGCTCATTTCAGCACAGCTGTTCAAGGAAGCAGAATTCAGTCTAATGTTCCTTGCCGCTCTAGATGAAACAGACTACATGGCCTGGGCGCAGGCGATTTCGGCCCAAAAATCGCTGCCTTCATTTGCCGACATCACTGAGAATCTACGTGGCACCTTCTATCAGAAGCTGCATGACAGCTCAGGTGCCACGTCACATTCTGGAGCATATCAAGTTGATTCCAGTCAGCAACGGATAAAATGTGAATATTGCCACAAGTCAGGCCATCAGATCTTGCAGTGTTTCAAGCTGCAAAACGATCAGAAGTCATACAGCAATGACTCCAGCCGTGGCAGAGGCCGTGGCAGAGGCCGTGGCCGTGGCCGTGGCGGCAGAGGTCGTGGCCGAGGATCCAACGCCAACCAGACCTCCAGCTCAGCTAGTGCATTCGTTTGCATTTCCACCAGCAAAGTGTCTACAGCCAGAGACAAATGGCTGTTTGACTCCGCCACCACTGACCACATGGTGAACCGGCCTGAGTATCTCCATGATGCGCAGCCGCTGAAGACCACATGCACTGTGGCAAATGAGCAGATGGAAGAAGTCACTGCCATCGGCACCGTCAAGGTCATCAACCATTATGGTGATCGTGTCACGCTCAAGAATGTATTGCTCGTTCCGAAGTTGCAGCACAATCTGATCTCCCTCAGCCGCGCTGATGATGCGGGCATGTCCTACACCGGCAGAGGAGGCAGAATCATCCTTCGTAAGAAATCCAAACAGCTGTTGATTGCCACCAATGTCAATGGCCTCTACGAAGTCGACTGTGAGCCACAGGTCTCAGATCAGATGCCCGAGACGGCACTTGCGTCACAAGTCCAAGATGCTGTGCTGTGGCACCGCCGGTATGGTCATGCCGGCTTCAGCACCCTTGCCAAGATGTCTCGAGGCGAAACCGTGCAAGGACTGCCTCCCGCGCACGAATTTGAGAAGCAGCTGAAGTCCACAGCTGTTTGCACGCCATGTGCGGAAGGGAAGATGAAGAGAGCTCCCTTTCCCAGCACACATGAGCGAGCGACCTCCAAGTTGGAGCGCTTGCATGTCGACATGGCAGGTCCATTCGTGAGATCGCCCAGCGGGTCTCACTACTACCTGGTGATCGTTGATGATTTCAGCGGTTACAAGATTGTGCTTCCACTGACCAACAAGTCTGATGCGGCTGATGTGCTGCTGAAGGCCATTCCGCATCTTGAGAAGAAGTACAAAGCAGACGTCGGTGCTGTCCGGTATGACCGCGACACAGTTTTTCTCTCCCAGAAGGTGCAGAAATATCTTGAGGAGCGAGGAATTGATTCCCAGCCGACGTCAGGGTACAGCCCACAGGAGAATGGGCATGCTGAGCGTGCCATCGGCACATTGTCAGACCTTCGTGGCGCCCTGCTTGCTGATGCAGGGTTGAACAGAATGTATTGGGTAGAAGCTGTGAGGCATGCAGCTTACCTGTCCAACATCATGAGCAGTGACGGTAGTGCGTCCCCGTGGGAGCTCATGAAGGGCAAGAAGCCGGACATCAGCAACCTGCACGTCTGGGGTTGCACCTGCCACATGCGCATTCCAACAGAGAAGCGCAAGAAAGGCCAGCTCCCGGCCAAAGCGACAGCAGGCAAGTTTCTTGGGTACGATCAGCCCAATTTCAAAGCCTATAGAGTCCTCTTGCCCAGCGGCAAAGTTGAGATCTCCAGAGATGTCAGATTTGATGAGTCAGCAGCTCCAGCGAGTGATGCACGCCTTGAGGAGCTTTCAGATCTGATGGACCATGTCGCGCAACAGCAGCAGTCACCACAGCCTACACAGCCGACTCAGCAGCCCGTGCTGCAGCCGGCTCCACAGCAGCATGCACTGCAGCCACAGCAGATGCAGCAGCTCATGGCGAGCAATCCACTGTTCGATGTTGATGAAGCAGCGGATCAGGCGCCCGCGCCAGCAGCGCCGCAGCCCAGCTCCCAGCCAACCACGCCTCGGCGCAACCCAGCGCGCAACAGACAACCACCTCAGGAGCTGTACCAGAGGTACCTTCATGGCCTGCCGCACAATGCACAGGTACATTTTCAGCTGTAGGGCTCCCTCCGGAGCCCAAGACAATGCAAGAAGCACTTGCTGGTCCAGAAGCGCCATTTTGGCGCACAGCAGCTGAAGAAGAGTTCAACTCTCTGGTGTCCATGAATGCGTGGGAGCTCATGATGGCTCCCCTAGGCTACAAAGTCATTCCATGCAAGTGGGTTTTCAAGCGAAAGCTCAACGCAGATGGCTCCATCGAGCGATACAAAGCTCGGCTTGTGATCAAAGGCTTCTACCAGAAAGAAGGGATTGATTACAATGCAGTGTTTGCGCCCGTGGTGCGCGCAAGCACAGTGCGCCTGTTCTTCTCTATCGTGGCCAGCTACGATCTTGTTTGTCATGCGATTGACATTAAGAATGCGTTCATCCAAGGAGACCTTGAGGAGCAGATCTTCATGCAACAGCCAGCTGGCTTTGCTGACAGCACCGGCCGTGCCTGTCTCCTCAACAAGAGCCTCTACGGGCTCAAGCAGGCTCCTCGTGTCTGGAATAAGACACTCTCAGCCCACATTGTCTTCCTCGGGTTCGTCCAGAACAAGAGTGACGGCGCATTGTTCATGTTGTTCTCAGAGCAGCTTGGCTTCATGCTCATCTTGTGCTACGTTGACGACATTCAGATCGCAGCCAAGAAGTTGTCCAGCGTTCAGTCCGTCAAGAAGGCAATTCTGTCCAAATTCCCCGGCAAGGATTTAGGAGAGTCGAAGTACTTCCTCCAAATGTCAATCCAACGGAACCGCCTCCAGAGGACCATTTGTTTGAAGCAGCAGCGTCACATTGAGAAGTTGATTGATAAGCATGAGCTCAAAGACGCCTGGCCTGTTTCCATTCCCATGATCTCCAATGTCTACAAGGATCCACCAGGGTCAGATGTCACAGATGTTGCAGCAGTCTCACAGTACAAGTCCATTGTGGGAGCACTGTTGCACATTGCCAACTACACCAGGCCAGATATTGCCTTTGCTGTGTCATTTCTGGCCAGGTCCACCGCTCAGCCAACATGCAGCAACTTCGCTCGGCTGAGAGATGTTCTGCTTTATCTGCATGTCAATGTCGCACCTCTGTGTAATTTTGTCGAGTGCTCACTGACTTCCCGGTTTCACGACAACTAGAGTACACAGATGCATAACGCTACGGCTGGACTGCATTCTGTTAGAGTACTGGTCTCGCAGAAAGGCCTACGGGTCTGCGTGTCCTGCGACGCACGATGGTCGTGTTGCAGGATGCCACCACGCCGAGAAGTTCCAGTGGCATCTCGCCAGGGATCTATCGGCTCTGACGGTGAGGATGGAGAAGAAGTTCGTCCTCGCCACCACACACGTTCCACAGCGCGCCGCGAGCAGGCCGCGGAGGACCAGTTCGTGACCTACGGGGAAGAACAACGTGTTGGGACCTACGGGTATCCCAATGCAGGTCCTCTGCTGGCTGCATTGCCGGGAAATGCTGATCCTACGGGGGAAGCAGGAGCTCAGGCCGCGGCGCAAGGAGCGCAGCCAGCACACCTCGCAGCGCCAGCTGCGTGGGTAACCCAACAGATACCGCCTCCGATACCGCAGCCTTCGCAGGCTGCGATATCATCAGGAGTACCAGCTACGGCTGGATCTATTGACGTAGGCACGCTGGCGCAAGCGCTGTCGCTTGCCATGCCCAGGCCAGCACCGGGGAAATCTCTAGTAGAGAAGAACAAATTCCCGGTGTGGCACTATAAAACTGATCACTTCCGAATATTTAAGAAGGAGGTAGAGAGCTGGGCGAAGATGGTGGGTGAGAGTAGCCTGCTAGTCAATGATCCACTTGCTCAGAGCAGTCAGGCTCATGAGCAAGTCATGCACTGGTTGTTTACCACGTTGCCAAAGGAGGATAGAGACTTCGTGGCAGACTGTAGTTTCGTCCATGAGGTCTGGTCGTTGCTACATGCTAAGTATATGCCATCAGTGGAAGTAGAAATACAGAAGCTGTATCACCAGCTCAGCAGTACCCAGCAGGCTGGCAAGCCGCTGGAGAAGCATGTGAATGAGGTGGTGGGCATAGTGAATCAGATGAGAGGACTGGGTGAGACTGTGTCTGATCAGTTATACAGATCACGGTTGCTGGCAGTAGACAGGGAGTACAGCCTGTTGCAGCCCATGCTGCAGGCCATGCCAGTGCAGCAGATAGTGTCTACGCTGTTGACACATGCCCAGACGAACAGCAAGCAGGGTCCATCGCGATTCCCACGGGACGATCGCGGTGGACAGCAGCGCCATGGGGGACGTGGGTACCGAGGTGGACGCTACGGTGGTCGCCAAGGTTCACCCCCACAGGTAGCAGCAGTGGGAGCAGGGGAAGCAGGGGGAGCAGAAAAGAGAAAATGCTTTAACTGTGATAAGCCTGAACATGTGCAAAAGGATTGTCCATTGCTCTCCGCAGAGGTCAAACAATTCCTGCAGAAGCAAGCCGCTGCAGGGCGAGGCCGTGGCAGAGGCCGCGGTGGCCCTCAGGTAGCTGTAGTTGACCTAGATAAGCTGCGAGCTGACTGTGATGATGGGCCATCTCCCAACATGCCATACACTTTCCTGATAGATAGTGGCTCAGACATAAACATATGTTTCGACTATGATATGTTTTGCGAGATCAAGCCACCGGATATGCCGCAGTGTCAGCATCTTGACCAGGGCAGGCTAGACATGTATGGTGTGGGCACGATCAGAGCCAATCTGGGAGAGTATGTGAGTGAGCAGGGCACTATCACACCAGTAGACATAGAGTTGACAAACGTTTACTGGGTGCCGGCTAGTCCGATCAACATCCTTTTCCACAAAGGAGTTGAAGAAGTCTGAGATATATTTGCATACTGGCAAGCATGCAAACCGGGTAGTGATGCCTGGTTTTTATGACCAGAGCTATGGGTTCCATAGGAACTGTGAGCAGGGTGAGGATGAGGATGGAAAACCTACTCTGACATGGTTCTGTGGGAAGGGCAGGCCCATATGGCAAATGCGGCCGGTTGATAGAGGAGCAGCCTGGACAAGTGCGAATAGCTTGTTCAATAGAAATTGGAAGTGGGTGCGAGAGCAGCAGCAAGTTGCTGCAGTGACCGGTGTACCAAATGAACAAGGATCTTCCTTCCAGGTTGACCCATCATTCCTAGTGCTTATCGCTTTTCACCATGCTGGCAATCGGGTACTCCAGTTGATGAGAGACAACCCACAACTGTATGACCTGAAGATGCTGAAATCTACGGGGGTAGCGCTTCAGTGTCATGGTTGCCACGTGGCTGAACAGAGAAGTGGCGATAGAGCACAGCACGGGGGCAAGGTGACTGAGAATGCCATCTATGCTGGAGAAGTGTTGCATGCTGACCTAGCAGGACAGATCAAGCCAGTAGGAATCGGGGGTATGAACTACATCCTGGTAGTAGTGGATGAGTACTCCCGGTACTCCCATGTGATTCCGCTGAAGTCCAAGAGTGGGGCTGCGGAAATGATATGCCTACTGATTGAGCGAATCCGCACTCAGATCGTGTATGATAGAGAGGTTGGGGTGCGGAGGCTGCACACTGACCAGGGTGGCGAATTCAGCTCTAGCCAGCTGGCTCAGTACCTCGCGTGGCGTGGCATTGAGCACACGTACACTGCCACGTGCCAGCATGAGTCCAACGGAATGGTGGAGAGAAAGATCGGTGTGCTGAACAGGAGTGTGAGAGCAAGCCTGCTGCAAGCGGCTGTGCCTGCATTTCTGTGGCCAGAGGCGTATATGTGTGTGAACCATGCGCATAACCTGACGCCTAGCACAGCTCTAGAGGGTGTTAGGCGGAAGGAGGCCAAACAGAAACTGGAGGAGAGACATGCGCAGTCCAGTCATGAACCGTGGTCAAAGAATGAGGCTGTGAGAGCCGCACAGTTGCAGACGAGGAGAGCTCAGGCTCAGAGGATGAGTCTGCAGGCTCTGGCTGATGAGGGTATGGCCAGGGGCGATGGGAAGTTTGTCGCCCAGTGTGTGAAGAATGTGGATGTCAGGCAGATCATACCGTATCTGTTATGGTTCAGGAATGTGAGTGAGGACACGTTCCATCTGGTGGTGGCCCAGGTGAAGCCTTTCGGGTGTCCGATGTATGTGTATGCCCGGAGAGAGGACTTCAGGCACCTGGACGAGAGAGGAGTGCTCGGTTTCTATATGGGACCGGGTGCTGGTCCTCACATGGACAGAGCTTACATGAAGCGAGGGAATGGGGGGGCAGTACGTATGTATAGGCATACGGCTTCTCCACCAGCTCTGCTGAGAGAGTTTGCGAAACGTTTCCACATGTCGGAGCAAGCTACGGTGGATCCGGTCATGTTGGAGAACTACGAGCTGGGAGAATTCGAGATCATGCCCGATGAGCATACTCGTGTAGTACCTGACGTTGGTTTCTTGTGACGTAATTCAGTGGACCGCGGCCTAAGGCCTGTGGGATCCTGAGCATGTCGTCATGCGCAGGGGTTGGTGCTGTCACATACCTTGCTGTCTTAGGTATCTGTCCGTGACAGCGCCTGTACCTTCAGTGGAGGATGAATGCACGTGAGACTTTGGACAGTAGAAGAGAGAGTGATTACACTACGATCTGTAGAGCCTATATAAGCGTTCAATCAACGTCTCATACGGATACGATCAGAATCAATGTCTGCGGCACGCAATCTTGCATGCATTGCTCGTGCATATGGTCAGCCATCGGTGCATGGCTGCCCCATAGCCACTCCGGATCAGCACCGTGCATCCATGCATACATGGTCACCGTAGTCCTGTGTATGCCACCATGCATGGTCACCGTAGTCCTGTGCATGGCTGGATCACGACATCTTGCCCAACATGAAGAAATGGTTGAGATCAACTAGTGTTAGGGCAGTGCGACCACCAGCCAGTCGTGATCACATGATGCCAGAGAGGGGCAGAAATGTGGATTGGCCTGAGGGGGAGCATCCAGCGCTGGGGCACACACACTGGGAACCAGGCAGGCAGTTGCATCGGCGCTATGTGCCGGATGATGAGTTGCCTGAGGGTGAGCCGCTGTTTTCACCGCGTGTTTTGGGCTCTGAGTTGATAGCCAGGCATGAGCGGTGGCACACGCCTGCACTGCAACGATGCTGCCAGTCCGATGAGGACGTCCTTGAATGACGGGCACATGACGCGGAGTAGACGTCATGGGTGACCGTGGGATGACCCCAAGGGGTCGTCATCGACACTCTGACAGAGTGTCCTCAGTGCAAGCGAGGACAGTACAAGGACGGTGCAAGGACAGTGGGATGACACGTGCACGACATCATGAGGACGTCATAGTTGTGGGAAGGAAGGTACAAGTTCTGATGAGGACGTCATATCCACTACAGACTTACAGTGACTCTAAGGGGACGTCCATATGACACAACCCAAGCATCACTATGACGTCACGATGAAGTACTCAGTATAAATTTGATGACGTCCTGCCCTGCGAGGACGTCACGTAGGGGTCCTCGTGACGTCCCCTTGAAACCGGAGCGGTCCCCGCGCCATACGTCACCAGGACGTCATCTATGACGTCACGCCGGGGACGTCTTGCCGTCCCCGATGCCGTCCCCGAGGCCGTCCCCGAGGCCGTCCTGCTCGGAGCCCAAAAGGCCACTTGCTGACCTTGCTCCCGCACGCCTCTTCTCGCCACATGGCCTGGCTTCAGTCACTCGATCATGCACTTCGCTGGACGTAACTCTTAAGGCATACCTCCCTCCAACGCGCCATTGGCGTCCTCTTGCATCGAACGCAACTCTGCCTGCAGGTGACTTGGAGTGAATGGCCGTAGCGGGATGCTACGGACCGGCACCACACTTAAGACAATAGACCCCATGGTGAGTTGTCCTCGTCAAGTGTTGTACCCACGGCAACAGAAACTTGCGCACTGGGCCCTGATATGCAAGACAGCGCGCACCTCCGCTTCCATTAGAAGATGCCATATTGGGGCTAAGGGCCCCGTGGTGTCCGGTGCGCTGTCTCCAAGCACGGGCCTCAGCTTTGCCACCTGCTGCTCCAGTTCCTTGACACGCTGGGGTCTACTCTGCAGAGTGAGATCTCATTTCACTATTGTACATGTTGGGAGCATTGGTGGCTGTGGCTGTGTCTGTAGCTGCAATACATGCGTGGCAGTGCGTGATGTCCACTGCAGCAGCGACTATAAAACTCGGATCCTGGTCGATTCTCACCTGTGCTGGACGGCGGGATTCGCTATGCGTTGCCGCACTCGGGGCTGATGACCTAGCCACAGGGGCCTCGGTTGCAGTACTAGGACCAGCGTGACTGGCGGCTGCTGACTGGGTGGTGGCCTGTGGGACATCCTTGCCACCGTCCTCGCATACATCCACTCTCCCACGCGCGCCAACCCTCTACACACCACATTGCTTTATCATCGGGTCAGATGAATTGGATCTCATGCCAGTGGGTCTGTACCGAGTAGGCCAACGTGGGTAACTGGGCGGACACCCGTGGTCAGGCGCAGCAGGGATGCGCACAAGGGGATGACGTGCCTGTTCTCTGTCGTCCTCCGCCAGAGACCAGTCGGCCACCTTGGCTGGCGAGTCTGCAACATCTTCAGCATCCCCAGCCTGTCTCTTGCTTGGTGCTTGTGAAGGCGCCGCTGTCTCAGCCTTGCGCTTCAACCTGGCGTGCTGTTTCTCCAGCACTTTCATGAGTCCGGTTGGAACCGCGTACACTCCGCGCATTGCCCAATCTTCACACGTTCGTGGGCTTTCATCAGGGTCGTCCGGGTGGGGTACCTGCGGGACTCATACTTGGTCACATACTAACATGCGGGTTACAAGCCCTCCATTGATGGCCTCCAAACAGTTCACGGGCCGCAACGGCATAGATGTGATTGATGAGGTCTTGAGGTACACATCAACATGTACTTACATCGGTGACAGGTCAGCATGCATGGCCTGCTGTATGTCACGCTCGGTCGGCAGTGGATGCTGCGTACGTACCAGAAGGGTAGTGAACGCCTCCAGATATTTCATGTCATCTGTGCTGGCTGGCATGTCAACTTTATTAACAAAGCTGTATTGCTCCTCTCTCTTGTTGATGAGGTTAGACATGGACCTGCGTATGTCCGCGTACCTGCATCGTACGACCCACGGTCAGCACGAGTACTGCGGTAACCATAGAGAAGCGTGAACATGGAAGTGAAAAGAACGCACTTGATTCCCTCTTTCTCTTCTGCAACCTCCAGCATATCCCTCCATACTTGGGCAAGGTTTCTGCACAAGTCTAAGCCTTTCTCCATGGCAGCCACCTCGTCGTCGTCCATCGGATTTGCTTTAAGGAACGCGTCTATTTTCTGCACCACATTCCATGGTTAATGTATGCACAAGGTCGGCATGGCGCGCTCTGACTCTGGCCGGTGCGGCCAGTCGACACTGCAGTGTCGACTGGGGGGGGGGGCACGATAGCTTACTATCGTGCTCTTTGCCCCTGTGACCACTATCGGCGAAACTGCCCCTAACTGTTGCGCGACTCTGCACTAGTGGGCGACTCACCAACTACAAGACTAGCGGCGTTTGTGAAGCGAACAAGAGAGACCTGCTAGAGCGCGCATCGGCGATCGGGCGCGATTCGCGCGTCCGCCTTGCGACTGCGTAACAACAGGGCATGCGCGCAACCACACCGTCGCGCATTGTTCAGCCCGGTATGCTAGGGCACACTTTGACATGCATTTCCAGTATCAACAGTTAAACAGAACATGGGGAGCAAGTGCTCTATCATGCCGGCGCGCTGTCAGAGGCAGTTGTAGTCGGCATGCCCGTCAACCACATGGCCGGCAACGAGTGGTCAACTCGGCACACGTTCAACTATGCAGTTACTGCTAGCGACTGAATGGGTGTGTGGGAGTACCCCTTTGGAGGGGATGTCTCGCACCGCCGCGCCCAAGAAGTCGAAGCCAGATACCGTCGCCTGAATGAGGTATCCTCCCGGCCTTCACAAACTTCCTGTAGCTCTCCGGTACCGTTTTATCACGGCATTTCTTCAGTGTCTTGACCAACCCGTCAGGGATGTCCTTCAAGGTGCTCTGCATCTTGACAGTCGAGACTATCGTGCGATGCTTCCACACCTGGAACGGCGACTCCAGCCGGATAGGACCGCGACGCCGGCCGATGCTTACACCATCCGTGTCATAAGACACAGCTGAGGTGCCAGCGGTGCGTGCCATGGATGGTGGTCGCTGCACAAGCGGTCCCGCCCCAAGCGTGCAGGTGAACGGGGGGAGCAAGCTCGGCTGGAAGGGCCTTTGCGAGTTCAGAATCGAATCCATTACGAGACGAAAATTATCGTAGGTAAGGTTGACGGACACTTCAGGCTTGGCCTGGCTTGCAAGCCGCACCTGGTGCCTGGCATATGGCACGTTCGCACCACAGGCCGCCCATATAGTGTCTTTCACAGCGTCGCCCAATGCGACAGAACAGTGCATAGCTGACCATTCGATTGTCTTTCCCTGGCCAACACTGCAACAGTGCCGACGTGGGTGGGAGCATACGGCGGGATCGAGGTGTTACCCGACGGCACTCCCCACACGAAGGACCACACCGAGCTCGACACCACAGCGTTAAAAATAGCAGTATAAATCTAATGGCGTACCTGATTGTGATCGTCCTGTCCTCGGTCGTCTCCTGCATGATCTTCACTCTTCACAATCGGTTGTTCTGAGCAAAGGCTTGGCGCTTACTTGGATTACGTGCTGTTGTAAAGGTTGATAACAGTCGTCTGATGCGATGGAGGTGTTTGATCCTCTATTTCCCTAATGACGGAATGCCGCAGCGCTGTTTTGCGACAACGTCCGCCCCCGTCAAGTCGGGATTGTGTCCTCAAGCGTGGCCACGTCGTGTCCACAAGCGTGTGCGCTGCAGTCGCTGGGTGCCATGCCAACACATCCCGGCGCAGTTTTAAGTACTTGAACTGAGCTGTAGTTCATGTAGCCTTTCCTGTATGGGTCGCGCCATCATGCCGCAGGGAGGCGCCAAGAAGCGCCGTCGCACAGCAGCAGAGGTCGATCGGAACCTCGCACTGTTCAGCATCTTTCGTGTGCCGGCGCCTGGCGCTGGTTCGAGGACCCAGTATCACTGTAATTACTGTAATAATGATTTCCGCGATTCAGCGTATGCGGACGAGCATTCGAAGCCGCGCAGGTGCAAGCTACGGTTACGGGCCGGAATGGATCGGGCCCCGGATCCGGAACGTGACAAGCAACAAGATGAAGCCATGGTGGCTCCCATGGAAGCCTACGTGAATGACTTACCCGGTGTCGGTGAAGGTACCTCTAATGACGACCGTGCCAGCGGTCGTCTCATGCCCGCGGGCATCGGAGTTCAGGCCGGACCCCTCCAAGACGAGGCGATGGACCCACTGGCCGCAATGCCCGGGCCGGCCCCGCCTGTGCAAGCAGCTGCCATCCCTGTAGGGGACCCTGATTTCCCACAGGCTCCGGTATGTCGTCTTGATCTCATCGCGCATGTTCTGTGTTGAGTGCTGCAGCGTTCGCTCTTTACCATCCGGGCCAACTGCCGCTAGCACTGGCTCTCACCTGCCACCTCTCATGTGCAGGCGTACGTCGCATTGGCAGTTGATCTGCCGGTGGAAGCTGACCCCGAGTACGACGGGTTTCACCCATTGCCTGACGAGTACGGCGAGGTGTGTTTTGATGCGGAGGAGGCCTTCGACGAGGATCCAGATGACGACTTGGATGCAGAGGGGGGCATCCAAGAGGAGCCCGTGCGTGAGGAGCCGGGTGAACCGCCCCGAAGTGATACGGGCGCGTACCTTCATTACAGTCTGGCTAAGGTCATACACGAGGATCATGATGTCACGCTGCGCGAGGTTGCAGTCTGGCTGGCGAGGCTCGCATCAGACCATCGCCTTCCAAACGCCGCCATGGACTCGCTGTGCCAGATGATCCATTTCCTGCTACTGCCACCGGGCAACTTGTTCCCCCGCTCCTATCACATGCTCAAATGTGCGCTGGCTGCGGAAGACAGTCATGACTGTGAGAGTCATGTTTGCGACGAATGCTGGACTGTGTTCCCCGCTATACCTGCCAGCAGCCACGCGGAGTATGCTGACGAGGTCTGCGCCCGGCCAGGGTGCAACAATACCAGATTCAAGCGAGGCCCTGGAGGGCATGTCAGTCCCAAGCGCAGTGCTTTTTTCTTTGGCGAGGAGGGTACATTTGTGGATCTAGTGAGCAAGCCGCATATGCTGCCAGCCATGTTGCAAACACCGCAAGGAAGCTCTCAACGATCCAGAGTCCTTCTGGTGCTCACCTGCAGGGAAGGAATTGAACATGAAGTGCCGAAACAAGTTTGACCAGACGGACATCAACGCTGACGAATTCGCGGTACTCGTGAGCCTTGGTGCGTTCCACCCAGGTGGGTCGTGTGATCCAGCCAGGAATGCCTGTATTCAAACTGTGTGCCCGCTCCTGACGATGTTGCTCAGGCAGACATGCCGTGTACAGGTGCCCGATGGAGGCCAGCTCTTTCGTGAACAAGCAGCACGGCGCG